>CM054950.1:3165675-3540321 GCA_029168755.2 Tillandsia fasciculata
GGAATTGGATATTCTGGGGATAAGGATAAAGTACGGAATTAGAGCTTAAACTCGTTTGGGATGGTTCCAGGGATAAGGCAATTCGTTCGTGTTGGTTTAATAATGAGAAATAGGAGGGGATTAAAGAGGATAAGATGGGTAAATTACCTTTTTGCCAAAGAGTTATTATGTGATTAAAAGTTGTTAAAAATTGATTAGTTCGTTTTAATTAATGGATTAATAGTTAAAAATAAAAGTAAAATTATAATCGTAATTAAAATATATAATTTAAAAATAATACATTTAATTTATTATTTAATTTTTTCAACTTAAAATTTAAATTTAAAATATAAAATTTCAACATTTTAATTTGAAAATTTACAATTTTATAATATTAATTTTAAATAATTAATATTAACAAAATACCTTTTTAAAATTTCGCAAAATTTATATATTTGCTAAATATTTGTAAATTTTCGCCCACGAGCTTTATTATGTCATTAAAATATTGTAAACTCGTTTTTCTTGTTTTAATTAATGGATTAATATTTTAAAAAATTAAAAGTAAAAATTATAATCGTAATTAAAATATATAATTTAAAATAATACATTTAATTAATATTTAATTTTTTCAACTTAAATTGAAATTTAAAATATAAATTTCACATTTTAATTTGAAGATTTACAATTATATAATTTTAATTTTAAAAAATAATTTTTAACTTTAATTTTTTTAAAAATTCACAAAATTCGTATATTGATAAATATTTGTAAATTTGTACCCACGAGCTTTATTATGTCATTAAAATTTTGCTAAACTCGTTTTTCTCATTTTAATTAATTAATTATTGGTTTAAAAAATAAAAATAAATTTATAATCATAATTAAAATGTATTATTTAAAAAATTTACATTTAATTTAATGTAACTTTTTCAAATTAAAATTATATGGATTAATGGTTTAAAAAATTGTGATAAAAGTTGTTAAAATCTAATTATTTCGTTTTAATTAATGGATTAATAGTTTAAAAAAAATAGAAATAAAATTTAATCATATTAAATTATAATATTTAAAAAATAATATTTAATTTTAATATTTTATTTTTTCAAATTAAAATTTAAATTTAAAATATAAAATTTCAACATTTTAATTTAAGATTTAAAATTTTATAAATTTATTTTAATAATTAAATTTTATAATATTTATTTTAAATAATAAATTTAAAATTTTATAATATTAATTGTGATGATGAGAGTGTATTGGGGAAGAGAGAAAGGAGGTGGGATGAAGGAAAAGAGAGAGAGGGAGAGAGGGATTTGTGATGATGAGAGTGTATTGGGAAGAGAGAAAAGGAGGGAAGAGGAAGAGAAGAGAGTGAGGAGGAGGTTTTTATTAAAATAATATGTTGGGATGAGATAAAGTAAATAAAAAGGGTAGAATGGGAAAATTTAACAGTAAAATATTAAGGTGGGATTTGTTATACCAGCTATTCTCCTGTTCTGGGATAAGCAATACCAGACGTTCCAGAGCGTTTGGGAGAATAAGGGGGATATCCCCGCTATTCCCGGTTCCGTTCTGAAAACAAACGGAGGCCTAGGGTTTACTAGGTTGTTGAAAAAATAGTATAAATCCTAAGAACTACTATAATCCTAACCTCACATTCCTTCATCCAAGGTATGAAAATTTATGAGTATAAAATGATTTTAGTCATAAGAGTATAGTAGCCGGACCCTATATATATATATATATATATATATATATATATATATATATATATATATATATATATTATATATATATATATATATATATTATATATATATAAAAATCGACTACTATGCAACGATAGCACCAAGCATTTGATACTATCAAGTTTTCCACCGTTAGATTTATCCCTTTGATCATTTTTACCCCTTAAATCATACTATTTCTCCAACCATCCACTAAATTCTAGGGGCCAACTATTATCCTAACAACATATCCATTAATCTAAGGGCTAAAAACCTAATAACACCAATGACTTGATACTATCTATAGCATAATAGCCTAGTTATATATATAACTAGGCTGGAATACATTAATAGTACCAAGTCATTGGTGCTATTAAGTTTTAACCCTTGAATTAAAAAATATGTGGTTGAGATGATAGTGGGTCCATTGGGTTTAATAGGTGGTTGGAAAATAGTAAAATCTAACGGGTGAAAATGATCAAAGGGATTGATCTAAGGGTAGAAAACTTGATAGCATCAATAACTTGGTACTATTAATAGTATAGTAGCCGGACTCATATATATAATATATATATATATATATATATATATTATATATATATATATATATATATATATATATATATATATAAAGTAGAGCTTATATGCTTTTAAAAGTATAAGACAATCTATGCTTGTGAATTTTTTACCATTAGATTTGTATTGGGATTAGTGCTTTTGTAAAGTCAACTAAAAAGAGAGAAAGATAAAGTAAACAGCAAAATCCCACTACAAATCAAATGGTAAAAAATTTACAAATATAGATTGTCTTGTGCTTTTGAAAGCATATATATATATATATATATATATATATATATATATATGAGTAGAGTTTATATATATATATACTTTTAAAAGTATAAGCCCAACTATATTTGTGAATTTTTTATTATTGTATTTTCATTGAGATTTGTGATATTATAAAGTTAACTAAAAAAAGAGAAAGAGAAAGTACAACAACACGAATCTCAATGCAAATTCAATGGTAAAAAATTCACAAGTATAGTGTGGTTTATACTTTTAAAAGTGTATAAGCTCTACTGTATATATATAGTCCAACTTGTGTGCTTTTAAAAGCACGGAGGCCTCCATTCTCCCAAATTATTTTTGATATTGGGACTTCCAAATGGACGATTGACTCCATTAGATTAGATCTAGAATATTTGAAATTTCTAGAAAATAAATTTTATGATTTTTCGATATTATTTACCTAGTAATCGAATAGGCACAAAATTAACGGCTGAAAATAAAAATCTCACAAAATATGATGAAATTATACTAAAATTTTTAATCAAAAATATTGATCTTATTTCATATAGTATAAAAAATTTTCTATCAAAATTTTACGTGCTTTGAATATTTTTACACTGTTAAAATTGCAAATGGCTTATTATAATCATTAAAATTATTAATTTTGAGCCCTTTTAATTTGATCACGAAGCAAATGATATCAAAAAATTATAAAATTTATTTTCTAAATCTTTTAAATACTCTAAATCAAGTTTAAGGAAACTAATCGTTCATTCGGAAGTCCCAACAAAAAAACCAGGTGCATGAAAGCCTCCGCTCTTTTAAAATTAAGCACACAAGCCTAGCTCTCTCTCTCTCTCTCTATATATAGTTCGACTACTATACTATAACACTTGGTACTATTCACTTTTCTCCTGTTTGATCTATTACGTTGACCATTTTAATATTTTAAATCATACTATTTCACTAATCACCCACTAAATCTTAAAAATCACATATCTATTTATCCAAATGCTAAAAATCTAATAGCACCAATGACTGATCAATCCTATTTGTACACTCTAGAGAAATGTATATTTTATATCCCATCTATTCTAAAGTGAGATAGATTTTATTAGTCATATCAATGTGATTAGTAAAAAAAATTTATCTTTAAGTAAATAAAGTGTAAAATATTTTTTATTTTCGAGTGTATAAGTAGTATTTTTTGAGGTGATATTATTTTCTTTTGGCTTTCTTTTGACGCTTGTTTCAGTTTTTTTTTCTAGTCTTAAAAATTCAATACTCTAAGAGTCTATTTGGATACACAGTAAAATATTTTTATATAGTTAATAAACTATAATTTTGGTCTAAATGAAATAGGAAATCATATAACTTTAAAAATTTCATAGTTTCAAAATTTAAAGTATTTTGACGCATATTACATAATTTCACAAAATTTCTTAAAATTTAAAATTTTAAAAAATAAAAGAAACATTAATTTTATATTTTAAAATTAAAATTTTCATAATTTCAAATTAAAAGTTAAAAATTTATTATTTAATATTTAAAATTAAAATTAAAAAGTGAAAAATTAAAATTTAAAAATTAAAATTGAAAATTGAAAATTGAAAATTTGAAATTTCAAACCAAAAATTTGAAATTTTTTTTTTGAAAAATCAAAAATCAAAAATCAAAATTTAAAATTTAAAATTTAAAATATAAAATTATTATTTTATAATTAAATTTTATTTTAAAAAAATTAAAATTTATTATTTTAAAATTAAATTTCATTATTTTAAAATTAAAATTTATTATTTTTAACTAATTAATTTTAATGTTTAAAATTTGAAAATCAATATTATAAAATTTGAAATTTAAAATTTAAAATTTAAAATTTAAAATTTGAATATTTGATTTTAAATTTAATTTTTTTTTTAAAATTTGAAATTTGAAATTTAAAATTTTTAAAATTAAAATTTAAATCCTAGTTTTAAAATGTAAAATATAAAATTCAAAATTTCTAAATTTATATTTTTAAATTTTAAATTTTATATAAAATTTAAAATTTAAAATTTTGAAATATAAAATTTATAATTTATCAAGATGAGGGAGGTAAGGAATGGTAGAATTTTTTTTCTTGGTTAGAGTTGATTGTAATTTTGCTTTATTTTTTGAAGTATAGTTAAATTATACTTTAAAAAATATGCTGTTTTTTTTGTGCGCCAAATATTTTATAGGATAATATTTTTATAAGTACAGTATAGTATAACGATAATATATTTTTAAGAATATCCAAACAAGACCTAAATAAAATAAAATATTTTTTTTCTATCTTCGTCTCATTTCCATCCGAATACAACATTAATGACTCCTTTAATTTTAACAAAAGGCATAATTACTCTCGACTACGTACATTGCACTTCAATGCTCTTTTTATTTTGAAAAATGAGCAATGCTCAAGTAGCATTGCTCATTTAATTATATAAACACCCTTGCGCTTTTTCGTGTTCTCTCAATCATCTTTCTACTTAAAAAAATTTTAAATAATATTTTTAGTACACAGTAAATAAAGTATATATTTATATGAATAGTTTTTTTTTGAGCAATACTAAATAATTTTAAATAATATTTTTAGTACACAGTAAATAAAGTATATATTTATATGAATAATTTTTTTTTGAGCAATACTAGATATATATTTAAAAGTGAATATACATCTTATATCTCATCCATTTAAAGATGATGATATATTAAATAAAATTTACACTAATTTTAAATAGGTAAAATATAAAATATACACCTCCAAATAAGATGCACACTTAGTATTTTTTTTTTTCTTTTCCATTAATCATATCAAAATTTTAACAACGTCCTCCATGCATTTTGTCCCTATTTCAAATAAGTCCTTCCCTTCCCTTTGGCGCCGAGCGGACGGCCACGTTGGCAGGCAGCAGGACTGAAAAAAAGGTAATTGACGGACAGGGTAAAGTACTGGAAAATTTTTATAATTAAGTGTATAAATTTAATTTTAGATTTAAAATTTAAATTTAAATTTATAATTACAGTTTTAAAATAATTTTTTTTATTAGTTATTTATTTATAAATTAAAATATGTTTAATTTTTTGTTCCATGACAATAGATTCGGAAGACTAATAAGTTGAGATGGATGAGTCGAAAAGTTATCTGGGACTGCGGTCCACAGTAGACCTAACGGCAAAATACCAAACAATAGGCCTAACGTCCATATAAATTGAATCTGGTCGAAATCTGTGCGTACTGTGTTGGTACGCTTTAAGTGAATTGGTTTCGTATTTCTAATAACTCGAGCTTTTGGAATTAATGATTAACGTCAATGATTCGGTACACAATAGACCTAACGGCAAGAGGTCCAACAATAAACCTAACGTTCAGATAGATTGAATCCGATTGAGGTCCGTAGACGCTGTGTCCGTACTCGAGCTTTTGGAATTATAGTTACCACCAACGATCCGTCATTTTTGAATTCAAATTTTAAATTCGAATGTAAATTTTGAATTCAATTTTAATTTTGAATTTAACTTTATATTCAAAATTAAATTTATATTTAATTTTTAAAATATAAAAGTCAAGATTTAATTTAAATTTAAAATTTAGATTTTAATTTTAGATTTTGAGTCAAGTTGTAATTAATGGGTTAGGTCAAAATTTCTTGTAGTTGAGGAGGGGGCATTGTGCATTTTTATCTCTCTCACACGACATCAGCTAGTAACTACTAACTACCTACTTAAGACACGTGGCAAAATACGTAAGAGACATTGTTGAATTTTTTACATAGGGGTGCAATTGAAACCAAATTCCAATACATAATTTATACAAAAATTATACATTCACTTATTAAAAATTTAAAATAAAATATTAAAAAATTTATATTATTAACGGTTATAATTTTTTAAAATAATTTAATTAATTTAAAAATAAAAAAATAAAATAAAATTCTAAGTAACCTGCCGAACAAAAAAAAATCAATATTTAAATTTTTTTTTAAAAAATAATTAATAAATAAAAAAATTAAATTAATTAAGAATAAATATTAATTTTACTTATAAGTCATCAAAATTATGAATTAATATATAAATTTACAAAATCACAAATGATGGTCGCGAGGAAGATGACCAGTGGCACGTGGCCCGGAGGGTTCCGAGGGTGAGCGGCTAGTAGCCTGGCAGGTTCTGATCCAATGACGACTTGGTGAGCGCACGCGGTCCGGAGGTTCCAAACTTTCGATCCGATGGCAAGCGCACGCGGCTCGGAGGCTTTCGACTTTCGATCCGATGGTGGCAAGCGCATGTGGCCTGGTGGGCGGGGTGGGAGGAGGCGGGCGTGAGAATAGAGAAGAGAAGGTGTGTTGGGTGGGGTGGACTGGGGTGGGCGGGTTGCTGTGAGTGTGATGGAATTTTATTTTATTTATTATTATTATTATTATTTTTTTGAAAGAGAAAAAAAATATATATATATTTTTTTGGCACGATAGCCCGTACTTTGATTTTGAAATTCAAACACCAAATTATTCAGTATTCATAAATTATTTATCAATAATATTTTTTGGTTAAAATATTTATAAATTATTCTGAATTTTTTAAAATATTTATACATGGCATGTTTAATTCGGATTCTCAATCATTTATGAATAATTTATGAATTATTCGTGAATTAATAAACTAAGATTAAAACGAAAGGTATAGTATAGTGATTTTTTTTATATATAATTAAATTTTTTATTTTGATCAATATTAGTCATATATTTTATTTGAAATATGTAACGTACATAAGGATAAAAATATTTTTACTAGTCATATTAAAAATAACTAATAAAATTTATTTTATTTTAAAATAAATAAAATATAAAATATACATCTATTTCAATTTTTTTTTTTTAGAATACATAATTAGCATTGCTCTTTATTTATTTTCATTTGCTATTTTTGTGCATTTTAAAAATATTATTTTCTGGTCAATTTTTATATTGCAATCAACAAATATAATATTTTAGTTAGAAACTAGCAACACTTTTGATTTGGCAACATCAACAATAAATAAATTGATGATTCAAGATAGATTTATTAAAAGCTTCTATCAAATTATTTTAAGCATTCTTCTCACCATTTCTCTAAAAATGAACACGAAAACGAATTGGAACTATTTTAACGTGAAATAAACACGAAAATAAATTTAGGATCAAAAAATTTGCCGAAACTAAAAATTCTAGAGAATTCGGATGGCCAGAAAATGTTTAGGATATCCGAAAGTACTTTGCAAATTTTTTTATGTATCGAAGAGTTCAGGTGGAGTTACGTAAATCTGGACTACTTACCGGACGCCCGTGAGAGTTGTCGGGCAGAGTTACGATGGGTTTGAACACCCGACAGTTGGATTCGAACGCTTGAAATGTCGCGTGTTTGCTGAGAAGCTTTAATTTCTATTTTTCAGAGAGCTTATGTCATGCCCCGGGTCAGATAGGAACCCATGCTCATCAACAGATTTTCCACCTATACCGAAAAAATTTCGTATAGGCAAAATGATTAATCTGCAAAAAACAATATCTACCAATACTAAACAGATATATCAGAGCTGGAATGAAATTACTACAACTAAAACATAATTCACTATACGTCTAATACAATATCCAAAATATACAGTCATTTTCCAAAATTTGAAAAATAAATACAATATAATACATCAGTCAGACCATACAAGACTACTATCCAAATATCAGCTGTAGGGACACGGCTCTAGGTCCTTATGTACTTAGATAGTGATCAAGCTTGCGACTCCCTTATCTCGATCAAGAGTGGCTGTTAGCACCGGAACGAGTGCAGAAGTTTCTACAAAAAGGGCACCAACAGTGAGTGTGAGAACTATATAAAGAAAGTAGTCTTCAGTGGATATTGTCACCAAGACCAACAATCTACTCACTAGGTCTACTAAAGGCATAAATAAATCTACTACTATAACAACAAAAAAATAAGAGTTGACAAAGAAACTACAACTACTATACCTCTATCAACTATGTACTCAAGGAACAGTGGGGATATGTAAATGTTGATACTCACACATGATGCTCTAGGTTTACCCAATCTCATTGACTACCACATAGAGTCCAGTCAGATCTGCGCCCACCTATAATCATCACATCCGTTTCACGCCAGAGGGAACTGGAATAATGTAGGTCACCCTACTCGGGTTGCATCGACATTACATAAAAGGCCAAACTCTGGAGCGACACTAGGGGGGGCCAACCCCAGCCGAGGAAAGCACATCTTTATCGAGCTCAATATAGTTGATGTAAGCTATAATCCAAATTGAATGATCAATTAGATTGACCACTCACACACTCTACATGCGCACGACACCAACCGAAGAATACTCAATAGTCTTGGACCACTATCAACCTAGTCGGCTGTCACACCTCGGGGTTCAAAAAGTGGACAATTTTTTTTTATTTTAAAAAATCAAAATTACAAAGTCTTCCTCAGGACGTGTATAGATCCGCCACGTGCATAAGGTTCTCCGGTCCAGACAGACACAGTCTTCCCTATACACGCACGGCTACAACAATTTACAACAATCGATTATTTTGTAAAATTACAATATAGATTAAACATACATGGGTAAATTGTTGATTGATATAGCCGTGCGTGTATATCACAATGCAGATGATATATGCTCGTGGTCCAACGACCAGTATACGGCAATAAACCGAGAAACTCCCAACCAGGATCACAATAACTATGCAAAATACTCTATGCTTATGGTCCCACGACCGACAACCGACACTAAGCCAAGAACTTCCAACCGAGATCACAATAAATCATCAGTGGCAACTCAAGCCAAGAGAGGCAAATCAAGTCTACATTAACTGAGAAATCATAGTGACCTACTCTACGAGTCTTGTAATAACTGGAAGTAAAGAATCCAGGGTGAATAGTAAAGAGTCAATGAAATCATGCGTAGGTGAGAAATCACATAAGCACAATGAGATGTAAATACATAAGCAGATAAATAATAATCAACGGACCACAATTCCAGATATGCAAGGGCAAATAGCATGATAATAATACAGGGTGATATCAAATAACTAATAACCACCGGTCATAGTCATAGTCACAGTCGCAGGCATATAAGCTAATATATAAACGCTAAGTCAAAATATCATGATAACAATAAAATGCAGAATCAAGGTATCACTATGGCGACAGAAGATGAGATTAAGGTATCATAATGCTAATCATAAATAATCATAAATATGAGATCAAGTGTCTAGTGTCCAACAAATAGGGTTCAGTCGAATATGGTACCCAGTGAGATTATACTATGCAAAACTCCGGATCGAAGTACCTACCTGTATATCGACTATCTGAGTCCACTACTCTGCCAATGCCTCTAGGCGTCAAAAGAACCTAGACATAAATATTAAGCATCAGTTAAACCCCTACGTGTCCACAAAACCGACCGACACATCTGTACTACACTAAAGTACACCATGATATATCCGAAGCTTCGGTTCCGCAAACCGACCTCCAAAATCTTGGCCAACCTCTGAGTCAACTCTATAAGGTACCGTTTGGATTGGGGATAAGTCAGAATGAGTTATACCAGGTATAAGTATAAAGTAAGGGATAAACCTGGTATAAACCTAAATTGTGTTTGGTTGGGAATGAGGCTTAAACCTGGTTTAAACCTGGTATAAGAAAAATAGTGTTTGGATTGGGGTTGAAGAATAAGGAGGTATAGAGTTGACTTTTATGTTTAATGACGATGTGACCTTTACTTTTATGTATATTATAAATTTGATAATTAAAGAATGTATTAGAATTATTTAATTATATATAACAAATCTTATATATTATATTTAATTAATTATATACTATATAAAATTTTATTTAATTTTAATTTGTCTTAAAAATAATTTTTAACGATTAAAAATTATAATATTTAACGATTAAAAATTTAATATAATTTTTATTATATTTAAAATTATAATATTATTAAATAAAATTTAATAATATTATTTTATAAATGATTTATACATACTCATGATAAAAAATTTTATTTACAACAATCTGTTGCTCAATACATTCATGAATTAAATAATTTGACATAATCATTCAGTAAAACAAAGATTTTTTAATTACCATTAACGAACAAACAATAAAAGAAAATTACCATCAAACAATAACGATCTCACAATAATATTTCAAATTACATCATACCCGGAAAATACGAGTTTTTAATTAACAGTTCACTTAACATTACATATAAACAAATTAAATTTTTTTACAAAAATTTTAAGTGGGAGTAAAAAAAAATGTTAATTTTAAAATGTTAAGTAGGAGTAAAAATTTTAATTTATAAATTTATATAAATTTTAAAAAAATTATAAAAATATTGTATAAATTTTAAAAATAATAATTTTTAAAAATAAAATAAAATTTTTAGATTTATTAAAATATAAAATTTAAAAAAAATTAAAATTTATAAAATTTAAAATTTAAAATTTAAATATTTGTTATAATTTAAAAATTTTTATTTAAAAAAAAAAAAAAAACCTGAAGCATAAAAGGAAAAAAAAAACGAAAAAAAAAAGAAGAAAAAAAAAAAAAGGGAAACGCCCCTTCCCAAGGCACTGCCTTGGGAAGGGACGGGGAGAGAGAGAGAGAGAGAGGGAGGGGAGTAATACCAGGGGTGAGAGAGAGCTTTTGGGATATCCCAAAGCACAGGTTTGGGATATCCCCGTTTGGGTGGGATATCCCAAACCGGGGATATCCCAAACCTGTTTGGGGATAAAGGGGGGATATTCCCCCTTTATCCCCAATCCAAACGGTGGCTAAGAGTCTAATAGGCTCACAAAATAATTGACATCCATCCACGACCCTAAGTCGCCAATAACATAATCCGACAGCAATCAGAATATCGGTTTCTTTAACCGATTTTCTAACCATGCAAAAAGCATCACCTAACCCACTAAGACCTCTAATTAGCTCCTTGGAGCATCTCGGGACATACCATAGGTCTCAATAGAGTACCCGATGGGTCAACAACACCGATTTTACGTCGTTGGGCCTGTCGTTCATAAAGTGTTCCAAAATAGGGTATTGGAATCCTAAAATCTCCTGATTTGGTTCCTGAATGCCCATTTTGGCATCGAAACCACTCGCAACCCTCTTACTGCAACCAAAGGTGTCAAACCTCACTAAATGATCAGTAAACAAAACCCAATTACTAATGCGAATAGCAGCAACCCGTGCAACACGAGTGAGCGCCCGATATAGCTCGATTCTAACGTTTTAGGGTCTGGTTTAGCCCCGAAGTGTTTTGAAACACTCCGGATGTCAATAAACTATTCTTACTATTCTAGAGCACTCACTTTTGAGTACCGAAACAGCCACATTCCAAGTGGCACAAATCGGGTGTGAGAAATCCCAAAAATAGTCGTGTCAGATTCCCGAAAAGTGCCGATTTGACCCTGGAACCCACTGTAAGCCTACTCACTATCTCCAAATGTCTTGGGGATTATATAAACCCAGTCTAGGACAGGTCTCGAGCCTCCATGATGTTTGAACATGAATCCCAAGCCGAAACTGCGATTTATGGATCGATAATTTTGTCGAAAATCTCACTGAAACCCCGTTTACGCTTCGTAAATGCATCCGGACCTAGAACAATTAGTCCAGACGTCATATGCAGCTAGTATACGCTGCCCGAGGCAGCCCACGTGTGTTAATTACACGAAAACCCCCCAACATTCCTTAATTCGCGTAATTAATACATAAAATGTGGTTTTTAAGCATTACTGTCGATCTTGCGATTTCGAAATTCAAGAGAAGTTACTGTCTAGAAAGTTTTGACGTCCTAGACACTATACTCACTGTACGGAGTGAACCCGAGCATTGTAGAGCATGCCGGTGCAAGAAGTGTTGCTAGTTTTTATGTCTTTGGGAGCGACAACGGATGTCCTGCGATCAGAGGCCAATTTGATTGCAACAAAAAGTAGCATGACACTGTGGGTGTTCCCTGGAGGATCGTGCTCCACTACTGGAGGGTTGCTGGCTGTGGGAATGTCTGGAAAAGGGACTTTGGCCAATGGTGACCCAGCTCGAGCAGTGTCATCAGCAGCAGCTGCAGCAGACTATCACTGGAGGCTAGTAAGGGTGAGCGCCGGGCGGGGATCGTCGGGATCGACGCGGAAGGATCAAGGGAGGCGGTAGCAGCAGCGGCAACGGTTGATCATCAACAACCCATCTAGGGCTTCCTCGGGCTTAACTAAAGCCTGAGCCATTGCGGTGTCCAGGGGCGCTAGGGCGGTGTCCAGGGGCGCTGGGTGTTGGGACTGGACGGGGTAGCGAAAAATCGATTTCTTTTACTGATTCTCGAAACTCGCCGAAAATTTTCAAAAACTCATCGGAACACTTCCAAAACCCACGAAGTGTCCCAGAAGGTACCGATCTACATCGCAAACCATCCACTGACCCAAAATGCACCAATTTAGGTGTTCGAGCAGCAAATACATGAACTTATGCTAACAATTGCATTTAATAATAACTAGGCCATAACGGGTTCCTGGAAATGCCGATTTTGACTCCGAAACCCCTTGCCGCCCTCCCACTGTCTTTGAACACATTAGAAATTGAGGACAACTAGCCAACAAGGTTCGGCAATAATTATAGGGCATTCACGTTGATCGAAACGCAAAACCCGTATAAAAAACAACATTAAATTGGCGATTTTGCCGATTAACGCACCGAATCCTTTTTTACACTACACGAAAGCCATCGAATCTTGGACGATCAATTCAGAGGGTAGGTTCACGCTGCCAAAGGCAGCCTACATGGCCAAATTGCATAAAAGACCCCAAAACATGCATTTAATTGCATTAATTAACATAGAAATCAGCAGCGATGTTGTTTGCTTTTAGTCAAATTGGATCAATTTGAAGCTTTTGATGTGATTCTGTTCTTCGCTTGTGTTCTAGTTGAAGAGGAGCTCGTGTTTTAGTTGGTCTTAGCTTAAGAGAAAGTTGGGTGTAAATTTTGTGTTTTTCGAAGCGAATCGGTTTTTCATTTGAATTTTGGTGGGAATTTTTATTCGATTGGATCTAGCAGGATATTAGTGGATTATTCTTCACTTCTCAATGATTTGGGACTAAGGGAAGGTGCTCCTGAAGTTTTGATTCGATATGTGACTGGATTAACAAATCAAAGTGGCTTTAATTCATCGAATACCTTAAATCACCTATTATGTCTAGTATAAAAGTCAGTATGAACATGAATTGCGGATTTAATGTTGATTTAGATATATTTTTGCAAGACATGGGTTATGGTAGCTAAATTTAGATTTTATCATGTTTCTGATCTTGCAACTTATGTTAATGGTCATCTAGTGCTTGATCATCTTCTATACACTAAATGTTCGTTTCATTAAGATGAACCTATTACCATAAAATAGTTTCATTACTTTCGGTAGGTTCTTGTGTTCCCACGACTGCGTAGGTTGGATTTGTAGTAGTGTGGATTGGGCGGTATCGGTGTTGTGATGACCCGGATCTTCGCAGAGCTGCTACAGTGCGTTGGGGTGGCTGCTGGAGGCCTACATGGTGTGCTGAAAGTGCCTGGGGGCATAAGTGGGCACAAGTGTTGGACTTCGGGCTCAAATGGACCATGTGAGTGATCGGAGGACCCCGTGGAGGGTTTAGAAGTGGTTTCGCGCGAATCGGATATTTAAATTGGGCTCCGCACGAAGTTTGGGCTAAGAACGCATTTCCGGGTGCCTTCGGCAATTTTTAGAGTTGGAATTTGGCAAAATGGACGTCAAATTCGGATTCAGCGCGCGAAAACGATCAAAATGGGCTACCTACTTGACTTTTGGGCACGGGTTACTGTTCACCGCCGGAACAGTAACTCCGGCAATCGCCGGCGGCTACGGCGGCGGCGGGCAGCGGCGGAGGGCGGCGGCGCGGCCTCGGGCAGGCGGAGAGCAGCGGCGGGCAGGGCGCGTGGGCGCGGTCCACGCGGCCGGCGTGCACCGTAGCGGAGGGCCACGTGGCAGTTTCCCGTTGGTTGGTCCTCGGGTCACGGTCCACGGAGCATAGCGGAGTGTACGGTGGACCAAGAGGGGACACGTGGCACTTTCCCATTAGCTCGGTGCAGTGGACGCGGCGCACGCGGAGTGCGCGGGCAGGCCGGGCAGGTGCGCGGGCAGGCGCAGGAGGTACTGGTTTGGGTGTGCCACGTGGCGGTTTTTGATTGGTTGAGCAGTAGACACGTGGCATGTCGTGGTTCGTCGGGTGCACGGAGTGGGTGCACCGGGTGCAGCGAGTGTTTAGCCTGGACACGTGGCGCGCGAGGATTGGGTGTGCTACTGTGCGCGTACGGCGTGGCAGGCGGCGGTGGCAGGCGGCCGGCAGGCGGGGCAGGCGGCGGCCGGCTGGCGTGGCGGGCACGGCAGCAGTGTGGCGCACGCGGGCGCCACGTGGCGGCCCGCCATTGGCGGGCGCCAACGGCCCTGTTGACCAAGGGCGGCCACGTGGCGCGAGGGGAGCGGTCGGTTCGACTGTTTCGTGTTCGGGGACACGTGTCGGTGCGTGGAGCGGGTCGGACGGGTGCGCGGTCCGACCGGATCTGGTGTGCGGGCGTGGGCCGTGTGGGCCGGGCTACTGTGCGCGCCCGAATGTTTGGGCCGGGCCGCACTGTTTGCGCCCGAAACATTTCGGGCGCCCGAAAATGAGGATACAGCGGGCATTTTTCTAATTGTTTGGAATGGCCTTTAAATACCAACCCGAGCCCCTTCTTTTCGAGTTTTTCTCCCCTTTCCGAGCCTCTTCTGCCCGAGCCACCTTAAGGAGATTTGTTCACCTCTTGATGCTTGATCTTCCTGCCAAGTTCTAGGATTTTAGGAGGCTCGAATCCCGAGGTTCCCCATTTTACGGTGCGGCGCGACGTTGCATTTCCTGTTTCCTTCTTCGGCGCAGCAGTGATGTTTTGGCTCCCCTGGGCTACCCCGAGGTCCCTTTTCTGTGATTCTTGCGCCGGCTGACTCCTTACAGATAAGGCTTCAACTTTCATTTTGATCGCGCTTTTCCGTTTCGAGGTTTTGGCACGGATCCCGAGGCAAACAGTGACCCCTTTTTGCTGTGTGGATTTCCTTGACAGCAGCTGAGTATTTCGGCCATATCTTGGCGCACGAGCGTCAGACGGAGACGAGCTTATACAACTTTTTCATCTACGGATCGCAAGGAACGCGCTCGTATTTTTCTTGGAATTTCCAGAGATTTATTTTGAGGTGATAATCACTGTTTTCTCAGTGAACAGTGCACAGTTTTTAGCACAGATTTCTGTGTGATGTACCCCTCTTGCCGAATTTTTATCTTGACTTACCGATCTCAGTTTTGGGCGTACAAGGTACCGTTACGAAGCTATCGACGCGTGGATCGCCGTGATATTTTTCTTGGAATTTCCTGGGCACTTTCTGCAGGTGATAATTTAACAGATTCGGGACTGTTGTTGTATGGGTTAATTAAAGCAATATTTGGGAACCTAAGTGTATTTAGTGGACTTTGTGTTGTGCCAGGAGTGTTTCGGGTATACTGTACTTGTTGGAGCGCAGGATTGGAGTTTTTGGTATTTTCAGCTGTATGGACCCGGACAGTTAGCGCTTCAGTTGGGTGGTTGTTGCATGTCTCTACACCTGGCTTACTTACTAAGTTTATTAGAAAACCCCCAATGTTGAGTTTACTGATTGAGTATCCTGCATGTTTGAATGATATAGATGTGAGCCTATCCTCTGAGATTTCTTTGGTGGGTATAGCATGTTGGGGATATTACTGGGGTAATACTGCTGTAGGAACATGATCATTGGAGTAATTTATTATTGATAATTGACATGCTATTTTAGCACCCAGATTTTATGAAAATGGATTAAATAGATTAATTGGTGGGACATAACGACTTATTTATGTGCGGGTTTCACTCTGGGGATTTATTATGGATCAGGGATTATATACATGTGTAGTTGATTGACAATTTTAGCATGATGGGTATATCTATGTGGATTTATTACTCGTTACACATGTGAAACTGTTATTTGATATATTCCCTCTTTCATCTTGTATGAGGACTTTTGCATGCTTATTTGGACATCTAGATAGGCCACTATTTTATTGCTACACTATCATATTGGGATTTGACTTAGGAGAAACCATGATTGCTCTCTTTCTCCTTTTTATTTAGACTTTTGAGTCATGTTGCTCGGGTTCGAGCAGAGGTTTGGGATAGTGTAGCTGGGACCTGAGGGTCAGTGATAGGGTGTACCTGATGTTGGATTGTGGGCTATTGCGGCAACCGCGGACAGTAGGCGGTTGACCAGATCTTGATTATTTCACCCAATTGTGGGTTGGGGGTTATTGCGGTGACCGCGGACTTTGGGCGGTTGACCGGATGTTTACTATTGCATCAGATTGGGTATTAGATTTCTCTAGTGGATGGTATTTCCCACTTTTGAGTATTATTGTATCAGATCGGGGTTTCATTAGTGGACGGAGTTTCCCACTTTGATCATTGTCATGATCCAGTCCTGCTATTGTGAGATATTGGTTACAGAGATGCTTGATACAGTGATACTTTACTCGTGTGGGTCGCTCCCCTCGAGTGCCACTCCGGAGTAGGCTTTAGACCGTGTTGGGTTCCGGTCAGTTGGTGAGTTGTGAGTGATGGCAGAGCAGGCAGTACCAGTTTACTGGTGGTACCAGATTGGGTCTATTTGGTCAGTTACTGTTCCCTGATGCATTCATACCGTCATTTCCTTCGGTATTGCATTTAGAGGCATACTTGTTGTGGTTTCCCCTTTTATTCAGTAGTTCTGTTACAGCTTTACCCCTTGCCCTTTTCTTGCCTCTAGTAGACTTAGTGGGTACGCCAGAGCTTGAGGCTTTACCCACAGGGGGAGGCTACTGGTTTACTAGTGGTTCTCACCCCCATTGTTGTTTTTCCTTTCTTTTCTTCCCCCTGTTTTGCAGAGTCCTCTTCGGGAGTTGCTGATCTTTGATCGTTGTCCGGGGCGAGGGAGTCGCGAGCTAGATCTGTACCACCCGATGTGTGCAGCTGTACCCCCTGGCCGGAGATTCCTGATAGCTGTCAGCTGATGTTTACTGTTATCCTGGAGGGAGATCTTCTGTATTTGGAGAGACAGAGTTGAGACGGATGTACTATAGCTTAGTTTATTTCCTTTTATAGTTGAGAGATGCTGTAGTGAGGACATTGTATGTTGATTACCTGTATTCGAGGAAATGGATATTGTACTTTATTTCATGTTGTACAGTGATTGGATTTTATTCTACAGCATTTTATTTCAGCTCTGATATTTGTGTAGCTATAGTACTATCTTTTGCAGGTTAGACGCTTCGCCTATGCGGGTTTTAGCATAGGTGGCGGATCTGTTGGCGAGCCCGGGTCGCAGTTTCGACCCCGGGGCGTGACAGGTGTAGTGCACCGACTTTCGCTAAAGCGGCAAAGTGCGGATAAGTCACCCCGAGCGTGTTTAAAAATATGATAAGCATGAGTTAGAGTAAGTTTGGTTCGAAGCAAATAGTATTTGAATCGAAGTTATGTCAGAAACGGGCGAAAATAGCAAAGTCTGAAGCTTTAGACAGGTTTCGGACGCCCGGAAGGCCCTGCGAGCGCCTGGAGCTATAGTAGCGGGCATTGTGGCGAGCACCTTGTCCGTATATTTGGACTCTCAACTCGAGAGTTGGATTTTTTGTGCACGCGGGTTTTCGGATGCCAGGGTGTCCTGTGGGCGCTCGGATGAACAGTGGCGGGCACAGGGAGAGGGTACCTTGGACTATCCGCAGGAACAGTGGCTTCGACGATTTGGATGCCCGGACAGGGTAGCGGGCGCCCGAAACGCGCGACGACCGCGTGAGTTTGAGAAAAATAATGAATTTTTATGGGGGCATTTGGGTCATTTCACACCCTCTACTACAGCGACCACCCCTCCTGACAAAACCCCCTCTCTCACTTTCTTTCTTCCTCAATTCTCTTATTCTCTCCATCTCTCTCTCCTTGCGTTTTCTCTCTAGAGAAGAAGTAGCAGCAACGATAGTAAGGGGAGGGAGCACTATGGAGGGTTGAGTCGAAGGTTTTGATCTCCAAAACAGCTTGGAGAAGGTGGAGAGGAACTCAAGAAAGGCTTTGGAGAGAAGATAGAAGAACCCTTTTCTCATCTCCTTTGGCTAAGAGCTCAAGAAAAGGAATGTGGAAAAAATTTAGGATTTTGAAAATTTTAAATTTTTATAGATTTAAAAGAGATGAAATAATTTCTTATAGATTTTTATCCCACTTTTAGAAAATTTCGTGGAGATTCTAGAGATCCGTCTCATTCACAAGAGCATCTAAGGTGGGGGATTTTGCCGAAAAGGGTGATCACATAACTATTGAGTAAGTTAGGTTTAACCCTAAGAGGAATATATAAATAAAATCTAGATATAGGTTGCTCTTGCATAGAATTGAGCGGCATATGGACTTAAGATAAAATTTAGGTGAAAGGAGGAAATGAGTTGCATTTTTTTATTTTCTTAAATTCCTTACATAGTTTTTTTGAAGCTATATTTGGTCGGGATAAAAAGAAAATAACCCACTTTATCTCTCTATTCCTGCCGAACGACATGATTTTTGGCTAGAATATTTTATCCCGATCAAATTTTATTATTCTTGATTATCTTGAGATAGCTTGGGATAAAACTATTCCACCATTTTGGTAGAATATTACTATTTTTAAAATTAATTCTAAACTTTATTAAAATTATAAATTAAATTAAAGCTAAATTATATAGACATAATTTATTAAATAATATAATACATTATTTTTTGTATACAATTAGTAATTATATACATTAATTATATATATTAATATATATTAATATATATTATTTTTATTTAAATATTATAATAAATTATACTTAAATATTATAATAAATTATTTTTATTAAATTTAAATTTAAGTAGAATCTGAAAAAAAATATTTTTATTAAATTATAATTTATAATAAATTATTTTTTTCAAATATTATAATAAATTATTTTTATTAAATTATATTTTATATTAAATTTTACCATCATTTTTTTTATTTATTTATTATTATATAAAATTAACTAAGCATAATTTTAATTATTTTTAAAACTAAAAATATTACAAGTCAAATATAATTTTAATTTTATTTTTAACTTCATTTTGCGGCGAATGTTTCTCAAAAGATACCGAGCCTTCCAGTTCGAGTGCTCACTGATTCTCAAAACTAAAAGGATAATCTAGTAATTTCAATCATAAAAAATTAATTCGAAATAAAAAAGAAAAAAAAAAAAAAAAAAAAAAAAAAAAAAAAAAGAAGAAGAAGAAAAAGAAGTGGGGGAAAGTTGGGGAGGGTAGGGAGGTGGGAGGTGGTGGTAGAAGAAAGCAATCAAGTCGGTCGGTTTGTGGGGGCGTTCCCTTCCCAAACCCATCCACACATCGCCACAAAACCAATAATAATAAATAATAATAAATAATAATAATAATAATAATAAGAAGAAGGAAAAGCAAAACCAGAAGGAAGAGAAGAAAGCAAGAACCAAAAATCCCATCCTCATCCCTCCACTCCAGAAATAATAATAATAATAATAATAATAATAATAATAATAAAGAAGGAGATCTCCTGTCTCCTCTTTCCTTTCCTCATATCCTCATCTTGAAGGAGAAATAATAATAAGAATAAAGGCTATATCTCTTCCCACTCTTTGTTTGTTCCTTCTCTTCGTTTTCTTCTTTGTGTTTTTTTCTCTCTTTGAATTTTGGTGAAGATCGGGCGGCCGGCGGCTGCGGCGGCGGCGGCGGCGGCGATGAGGAAGGGGAAGGGAGTAGAGGGGGCGGCGGCGGCGGCCGAGGAGGGGGTGGGGGTGAGATATCGGGGGGTGCGGAAGCGGCCGTGGGGTCGGTTCGCGGCGGAGATCCGTGACCCCTGGAAGAAGACGCGGGTCTGGCTCGGCACCTTCGACTCCGCCGAGGACGCCGCCCGCGCCTACGACGCCGCCGCCTGCGCCCTTCGCGGCCCCAAGGCCAAGACCAACTTCCCCTCGCCCTCCCCCTCTCCGCTCCATCCTCCCCCCACCCACCTCCTCCCCTCCTCCTTCCCCTCCTCCTTCCACCACCGACGCCCGCTGCCTCCTCCTCCTCCTCCTCCTCCTACTGCCGCTGCTCCTCCACCCCAGCCGCAGCGCCACACCACCAGCAGCCTCAGCTCCACCGTCGAGTCCTTCAGCGGCCCCCGCATTCCCCTCCTCCGCCGCCCCGCCGTCCTCCACCCTCACCCTCCCCCTCTCCCTAACCCCAACCCCAACCCCAACCCCGATCAAGACTGCCGCAGCGACTGCGGCTCCTCCTCCTCCGTCGTCGACGACGACTACGACGACACCGCCTCCGCCTTCGCCTTCCGCACGAGGGCCCCGCTCCCCTTCGACCTCAACCTCTCCCCCGACGATGCCGACGGCGGCCCCAGCACCGCCCTCCGCCTCTGATCCCCATCCCCATCCCCATCCCCACCCCGCCCGCCGCCGCGGAGCTGTCAGAAAGAAAAGATAGAACAGAAGAAAGAAAAAAAAAAAATTCGGCTCTTCTTTCCTTCTTCGCTCTCTTGCGGTCTTCCTTCCCGATCTTTCTTCCATTTTCAACTTTTTTTTTTTTTTTCCTTTTTTTTTCTTTAATTTTATATATTGTCGGTCCGTGCTCTGCCGCGCCGGAGTTTGAAAGATGGATCTCGAATTTCTCTGGGTGATTGGAGCTCATTGGTAAGGATAGGGATTATTAGATCTTATCATATGGTGTCTATTTTAGACTGTTGCCTCCTCAGTCTTGCTGTTGTTTGTACAAAAAGGAACATCTGGCTTCTAATTTGATGAATGAGAAACAAAAGCTATAACAGCTAATTTTTAGTCGATCTAGTTTCCTGAAGCTTTTTTTTTCCTCTTATTGTTAGTCTCTCTTTTGGATCTGGTTATTTGCGCAGATTGCTGGTTCTTTGATGATAATGGGGCATCGAGCTTCCGATCCAGTTTTCTGAGGCTTCTTTTTATTTTTCCCCTCGATCTTTGTATAGCTTTTTTCAATGGAGTCTCAGTTGTTTGACTTAGTTTGATGTTATTGAGTATCATATGCTTAAGAGCTGCTAATTTTGAATATCATTGAAGAATCATTTTCTAGGGTAGTCGCATGGCGTCGTCCGCAATGATACTTGGGAATTATCAGGAAAGTTTTCTTGCTGCTGTTTTGGCGGGCCGTCTCCTCTGCAACTTTGATGTCTTGCATGGCTTCTTCTTGAAACTGGTTTACCAATCGTATTTCTGCTCGTCTTTGTTTGTTTTGCTTTTGAAGGTAACGGCGCTGCGAAGTATTCGGAAGATAAGTGCATGCATGCATATTCCTTGCTGAATATGTGGATAAGGTCCTGCAGAGATCGAGTGTCGGAACTTGCGGATTTGATCCCGTTAAGCACCAAAGGCCGCATTTGCTTAGGATTTATGTGCCACGTAATTTATACACGTGCAAGCGTGTACCGTCATGCGTCGTATTTAGATGTTAAGAGTGCAATGCCTATATGAGGAATTCCTATATGCTCACTACTGTTGTCGTTTTATCTTGCACGGAGCACGTACGCACCGCACCCTGTGTGTCAAATAGGCGTTAGTTGGCACCTTAGCTGCATCCATGCAATTTTCTCCTTTGGAAGATCAGAGCAATTCAATCGAAGAAGCTTAGTAAATGAGAAGAAATTGACAGCAGAACCTGTGAAATAGGAATTCCGTATCATTTGGTAAAGCATTTCATGAGAGCAGAATATGGAGCCTTTCTGAAATTTCCATTTTTTACTCATAATAGATAATGTGCAACATTATCTTATATGGGTTAATACTTACAATATTTAGAAGATAACTACATGCAACTCAAATTCTGTTGCTATGGAATAAATTATAGCTAGTAATCGTTTAATTTCTTGACTTCTACTATTTATGTGATCTGTTGATGTTGAAGATTGTGTGGAATGTACCTTAAATTCCTTTAAGCGAGACTATGGAAGATTTTGTTTTAAGGCTGCTTGATCGTAGAACGAGCAGATTACAGATGTTCTCCATAGCTTATATTATACATGATGTACTTCTTGGGCACTGTTCTTCTATTTCATCAAGTTGCCTAAATAGTATTTCATCACGTCTAAAATATTATGTGTTATTTATTAGTTGTCTTGCGAAGTATTAGTTGAACTTTGCTTGAAGATGTCTATGCTTAAGTATCTTTATATACGCAACTTCACAGTGGTGATAGGAATATTTGTTATTTTCGGCATTATTTGTGTGTTTAATACGGTGAATTTTCTGTGATTTCATTGTAACTATTTTGCAGTTGTAAGATCTCATAGCAATCATGATATAGATTTTTTGTCAGTTTAGTTTCTTTTAGTTTAGAAACTTTACTCTGTGGATCTTTTTCAGCAGGCCGTGTAACTAATATGGTTAGGCCATTTTCTTCCTGCTAGTGAAGTAATCTTGTGGAGTAACAAATTTGCATGTGCCTTAATGTAATAGCTGGAATTACACTACTAACTCTTTTTATGCAAATGGGAATGCATTACTTTTTTTTTGTCAAAATGAGTTTCTAGTCTCAATTACTATCTTTGCCTTAGACATACAAAGTGCATTTCATTGTTCGATTGATCTGCTAGATGTTATGTTCCTTGGTTATAGAAATGTACTGATGAAAAACATTATTCAATAAGAGAAAATCATCTGTATGCTTGAGTCCTTAATTTGGTATTTTCTTCTTTTGCTTGCTGTTAAAAAAAAAAAAAAAAAAAAAAACCATTTCAGTTTATAATGGATTGAATGTGCTAGGTCTTATTTTTTGATTCATATTAGTTAGAAGCATCTGTTACGATGTGTTATCAAGTTGTAAAATATGTTTTCTAAATATTTCCTTCATATTGATCTAGTACTGGAGAAAGTTAAACCTAAATATTTCTTCATGTGCCTATTGTATAACTAATTGTTATGTAAATTCACCTGTGGTGTATGTAAAGATTTATTTGTATCTGCAATTGTTCTTATCTATCCATTCATTTGCTTCTAGGACCAGGTTGTTTAATCCAGTTAGATTCCTGAAATCTTTAAGACTCTTCCACTTTTTTGTGTTCTCAATTCATCGTATTTAGCGATCCTTTTGCTTCATCTGATCAAGTCTATCATTTGCTGCGCATGCAACAGTTTTTCTTATCTATTTCATAACATGATTGTTGTACCTCGTTTCACATGATTTAATATATCGACGCAATTTGCAGGTGTAATTTGCTTATTTGGAATGGTTTAGACTCCTAACTTATAAAGGCATACCATGTAAGATACTTCAATCAGGAGTGTAATAAGGTGGCTCCATATTATTATAACTTGAAAAGGCAAGCTTGCTGAATAGCAGTTCCTTTAATAAGATGAAATTCAATCTTCGATGCTTCCATTCTTTTCTATATGTTACTTATGATGGATTTTCTGTTGGAATGAGCTTCTGAGTCTCAGTGGAAGTTACTTATAAGCTGGTTATATACACAAAATTAGCTTGAATATGATCTGCTGGGAATGCGCAACTTCAACAATTGGAATGTCAAGTGCTGTGATGGCAGCCCAGCTTCTTGTAAGATTCTTCAGCCTTATTTTGTTCATACAGCATTTGATATTTTAGTTAATCTGCTAGATATCTTCAATTTTATACATGTAACTGTGGCAATGGATGATGGATAAGGCTAGCTTGAAATCATTTACGAATATGAATGAATAATTGCCGCACTTTTGCTTAGTGTTTAGAGATAAACGGAGAATCATCATAGTTCAACTTACGTTGTGTGATTGATTGACCTACTTCAGCTACGACGAGGACAGATTTGGGTGGTCTTCTAGTTTTAGTTTATATTGATCAAGTAGTAGTGGGTAGATATATAGGCTGTTGAGATGATAGTCAAATTACTTTGTCATTTCTTTAGCTGCTAGTTCATTATGCTTCTGGAGATATAGCAATCGCTTGCATGTTTTAGTTCGACCAACTTTTAAAGTTCTCTAATGTTTGCTTTATGTAGTCTACAAATATATTTGTTTAATTCAGACATTAAAACTCTATTTGACACTTCTATTAATGTTCCGCATGTTTTCGTTTGAACTGTAACTGCTCTAAATGGCTGGGGATGAAGTTGTTCTTTCCTTCACTCTTCTTGTAGTTCAATCCAAAATCCATTTTTACTTTGTCTATTGGCAGTTTTCAGATATTGAGAGCTGTGCTCGAACTATTTTCTTGATTTGCTTAAAAAATTTATTCGTTTGATTGATAAGAAGTATGATCAAATATTCAGATGCTTCGAATGAGATATATCATATTAGGATATTAAGTTATTTCTTTAGAATGAGTTAAAGTTATTTTATTATTCTATCAAATTGTAAATATTAAGATCTTTAAGAGAAGTAAAAATTAAATTTCTTAATTACAATTGTGTGCTACAAAAAACACAACATAATGTAGAAAATCTTAGGTGATTGTTAGCATGAAATTTATTGTTTTTAGTGATATTTTTGGTGTTTTTGAAGTTTGGATGGTTACTTTGAAAGTCTAGGTAAGTTGATTTTTTTCCCTCCCTAGTCAAAGCTTGCATTATTTTGATCCAAAAGAAGTAATTTTATAAATACATGACTTGCTACATATCGGCTTCTCGCTGAGTTTCAGCGTTGTGCTGTTCTTTCGAGTTACATGCATGACCGGGTACCTCTTTTTGGGTTCCAAGTGCGATCGGTTATCTCTGACTTTTCGTTTGTGCTCTTTTGGGTTACGGGTGCGACCGGTTATCGCGATCGGTCCTCTAGTATAAACTAAAATTTGGGTTAATTGCACTAGCAGCTCTGAACTCCTACTACAGTTTTATTTTGGCCCCTATTTTTTTAAAAAATGAACTTAATACACTGGTTTTTAAAAATGTGTCAAACTTGTCTGTTTCATCATCTTAATGTTGGATGTTGCTACGTAATTTATTCAAGGCGGCGATATTTAAAGATACAGTCAATTCAATCGATTAGAATATATTTGGACATATCCTTGATGGACGGACGTGATTAAAAAAAGAGATAATTGCCTGTGTACCCCTGAAATATGAAGAAATATCTAATTTACCCCTCTTATTTTTTTCTTTTCAATATACCCTTCATACGTTCCACCGTTATTAAAAATACCCCTACCGTTTTCCTTTGTTAAGTTAACTAGGGTTAAACTAGAGTTAAATAATAATCGGAGTTGAAAACTATCAGATATACCTATTTTGTCCCGGTTTAGGGTTTAGGGTTTAGGGTTTAGGGTTTAGGATTTTTTAGGGTTTTAGGGTTTAGGGTTTAGGGTTTTAGGGTTTAGGGTTTAGGATTTTTTAGGGTTCTAGGGTTTAAGGTTTAGGGTTTTAGAGTTTAGGGTTTAGGATTTTTTAGGGTTTTAGGGTTTAGGGTTTAGGGTTTTAGGATTTAAGGTTTAGGGTTTTAGGGTTTAGGGGTTTAGGGTTTTAGGGTTTAGGGTTTAGGGTATATTTGAAAGGGCAAAATAGTAATTATACACAGATAACGGCAGTTTCAAACGGTACACTAACAGAGTTTAACTTCAGGGGTATTTTGGAAAGAAGTTGGAACGTAAGAAGGGTAGTTTTAATATTAGCCTTCTAAGAGGGGTAAATCTGAAAACAGAGAAATTTTTAGGGGTACGTAGGTAATTGCCCCTTAAAATATATATATATATATATATATATATATATATATATATATATATATATATATATATATATATGAAATAACAAAAGTCTCAGTGAGTCCTAATTTAAATTTCTGTGACGGCTTTATTTCCGGGGATAAAGGAATAGATAGAAAATATTTTATTTTTTACAGATTGCCCACGATAACGAATCGAAAGAAAAAATTATCGTCTATAATTAATTTTAGAAAATTAAAAATTACGACAGAAAGTATAATCTAAAGTTTTATTTGGTATTACACTAAACACGTGTTGAGTGCACAGATAAAAAGATAATGTTGGAAATTAAGTATTATTTTTTTTTATAAAATAAATTTAGCTGGAACAACTAGGCTTCGAATTCGGCTATCAATCACCAAACCTTTTGCCACTTGCGCCCGCAGCGATCAATAAGTAAATATTTTTTTGACAAAATATTTATGTGAAGAGTTAATTTCTATTGGAGGATTTTGTTGCTAAAATGTGCTTTGTTCTAGAGCGTTTAAACGTTTATTTGTTAAATGGCAAGCGTTAATTCGTGTTTTTAAAAAATGCTTATATGACATTCATGATATTTTTTCCTCAGTAAAATTAAGGAATTAATTGCCTGTGTAACCCTGAAATTTGAAAAAATATCTGATTTACCCTTCTTATTTTTTCCTTTCTAATATACCCTTCATACGTTTAACTTAACAAAGGTTAAACTAGAGTTAAATAATAATCGGAGTTGAAAACTATCAGATATACCTATTTTGCCCAGATTTAGGGTTTAGGGTTTTTTAGGGTTTTAGGGTTTAGAATTTTTTAGGATTCTAGGGTTTAGGGTTTAGGGTTTAGGGTTTTAGGGTTTAGGGTTTAGGGTTTTTTAGGGTTTTAGGATTTAGGGTTTAGGGTTTAGGGTTTAGGGTTTAGGGGTTTAGGGTTTTAGGATTTAGGGTTTAGGGTTTAGGGTATATTTGAAAGGGCAAAATGGTAATTACACACAGATAACGGCAGTTTCAAACGGTACACTAACAGAGTTTAACTTCAGGGGTATTTTGGAAAGAAGTTGGAATGTAAGAAGGGTAGTTTTAATATTAGCCTTCTAAGAGAGGTAAATCTGAAAACAGAGAAATTTTTAAGGATATATAGGAAATTGCTCCTAAAATTAATTAGGTCAAATAATAAGATTAGTAAGTTGGTGCATTTACAGGAGTTTTATGGTATTGAGTTCGATTTAATGGTGCGCTCGGTTTGAGTTATGTAATATTGCATATTATTTTATAATAATCAAATATCTGAAAATTTTGAATTATATTATTAATAATTTTATATTATCGTTTTTGATTTAATACAATAATATAATATTATATTACGGTAAATATAAAATTACCATATTTGATTTATTGACAATAAAATATATAGTTTATTTAAAAAGTTCTACTGTGGTAAAATTTAATATTATTTTTTACTAAACTATAATTTAATATAATTTACACTTGAATTTAAAATTAAAATTAAAATTTAAAATATAAAAAAAATATTAAATTCAATATTTTAATTTTAAAAAAATAATTTGAAATTTAAAAGTTTAGAAATTTAAAAATTAAAATATAAGTATAAATTTAAAATTTAAATTTAAATCTTATAATTTAAAACTAAAAATAAAAAAAAGATGTTTTGAAAGGATTTGGAGGGTTAAAAAGGTAAACTTATAATTTTACATAACATGATAATTCGCCATTAATAATATAAGATACTCATCCTTTGCGTGGTAATATTTTCGGAGTTGCACAAGACTATCTATAATAAATCTTTCGGAGAAGTAAAGGTGTTCGTGAATCGGATCTCGTCCGATCTGGATAGTTGAAAAAAATATATATATCTTATTCATTTAACTTCGAGTCGAATCCGGTTTTGAATACTTAAGTTACTAATATATCCATCTGGTTTATTTAAGCGGGTATGAATAGTAACTATCTGTCTACTATCCACTTAAAATCGGATACAAATTGGATCTACACCGGACATAGATACTCACTCATATATATATATATATATATATATATATATATATATATATATATATATATATATATATATATATAGGGGTGTCAACGAGACGAACACGAGCGAGCTGAGGTCGGCTTGTCTTCGGCTATATATATATATATATATATATAGGGGTGTCAACGAGACGAACACGAGCGAGCTGGGGTCGGCTTGTCTTCGGCTCGTTTAATAAACGAGCCGAACACGAGCTGGCTCGTTTAAATATCGAGCTGAAAAATTCGACTCGTTTATTAACGAGCCGAACACGAGCTGACTCGCGAATAATAAGTTTGATTTTCATTCCTACTATTAGATATAAAGTCAAAAAAAAATTAAAAAATTAAAATTTTAATCTAATAATTAAAATTCACAAGTCTAAATAGTAATATATATATATATATATATATATATATATATATATATATATATATATATATATATATATATATATATATATATATATTCGAGCTTATCGAGTCGAACACGAACGAGCTAACCTAGTTCGTGTTCGGCTCGTTTATTAAACGAGCTGAAAAATTCGGCTCGTGTTCGGCTCGTTTACTAAACAAGCAATTCGATCTCGAGCTCATTTCGAGCCGAACACGAGCTGGCTCGCGAACAGCGAGCTGTGCCACCCCTATATATATACTCTAGTAAATAATTTATGGATAAATTATAATTGGAGTGGGTGATTTTCTTCTTTTTGCATAGTTATGTAAGGTGTTTTCATTTCAATTCAATTCAGTTTGGTTCCGCTTTGCGTGAAAATCAAATACAAAATTTTCTTTTCATAAATCTATTAAACCGAATCGAATCAAACAGCTCTGGAGCAACCGAACCAATCCAAACATAATTTGATTCAGTTTAGTAATTAGGTTTAACGAATTAACGAACTTCGATTTTTGATTCTATTCAGTTCACTACAATCTGAATAGATATCAAATCTGAATTTCAGTGAAACTGAAAACTAAATCAAACTGAAAAAATATTAAACCACACCAAATCGATTTATTCAAATTCAGTTTTCAGGCGTTTTTTTTTTTCTTTTTCAAAACTAGTCCCTGCTAAATTATTTTTTTAGGAACGACTCTCTGTTGGATTTAATTTTTTTCTATATATGGGCTAACATATTATATTATGGACTATCTAATTTAATAGAGCCATTAAGTGATTTAATATGGACTCTGAAAATATCTATTAGGTATGGGCTATTAATGTGTAGAAACCAAATACAAGTCTAATTAGGGTTTATGGGACTCTAATTAAACTAGTATATAAGGAATATAAAAGGGTTGTGGTCCCGAGTCGGATTCCTGTCGTCAATTTGCCCTGCTCCATTCACAGCAAAATTAATTAGACGACGAATCTAGATTTGGAAGCACTCAATCCACGTGATTTTATTGTCGGAGTTTGAGAAACGATAAGATCCGAGAACGTGTTTCATTAGGCATGGATTCCGGTAAGCGTTTATAATATTTTCAAATAGATGAACAATTATCTAATAATTTATATGTATTTTTTGCGTTATTTTGTATTAATTTGCATACGGATCTAACACTCTCGTCATATTAGAATTTTAAGTTAAAAACAATAAACACACAATAAATGAATTAATATTGTATTTTCTTTACCTTAACAACGCGCAGATTAGTGTTATTTTTTTTTTATCTCAGCCGTGCACAGATCAAGTAAAAAAAAACATAATAATTTATTTACCATTTTTAAATAGAATAAATAAATAACCGTGTTCAACTTGCTTGCCCATTATGGCACTCGAGTTGGAAGGAGAGGGCCATTCCTACAAATAAGTATTTGCAGGGGTAATTTTCCAAAGAAAAAAAAAAGAGAAGAAAAACAGGAAATATATATAGAATGTGAGTATCTTGAAGCCCGTTGATAAGAATATGGGCCTTCTTAAAGTTCGCTTATGACGTCTCCAATAGTTTCACATCGGATAGAAATAAAATTATGATTGGATTTATAAGAGACATGAACACTAGTAATAATAATTTGATTTAAATATTTTAGGCTGTGGTTTGAACCCAACACATTATTAATGCTAGTGGAGCGGATCGTTACATTTAGTATCGGAGCCAATAACCAGCCGAAAGTATGTGATGAGTCTAGACTGAGATTGGATCTAGACCTGGGTTTAGATGACAGGGCTAGCGAGACAAGTCTTACATCATCCGGTGATCTTGGGCTGTGCGTGTGTTTGGACCGACGAGAACGTCGTGGATGGAATTGCACTAATAATAACTGGATTTAAGCATTTTGGACTGTGGTGTGGCTCTAACGAGTTATTATTGCTGTTAGAGTTATTATTGAGGCCGTTGTGGATGGAATTGTGATTAGATCTATAAGAGACATGAATACTAGTAATAATAATTGGTCTTAAGCATTTTAAGCTGTGGTGTGGATCAAACGAATTATTATTGCCAGTGGGTACAAATGTTTGTGAAACTCAAGAGCACTTCACATTGTATCTTAGATTTGTGTTCCAAAAAAAGGATCTTAATTAAATTAGTACTAGGAGTGAAAATAGTATTTAAAAAATATTGGAATACTTTTTGATGAATTGTTAGCCTTAATCAGGGGCATTATTATTCTCAACTTTAAAGGAGTACTCATAAAATTAAGATCTCACAAGGAAGTATGGATGAAATTATTCCATTTTGAAATATTGCTGTGAGGATTCCAACCACCGACCAGTTGGATAGCATCCCGAATAACAACCAAATATCAATGATCAAAGTAGCAATCTATTTATGTTAATTTATAACACCACAAGAAATTATCAACCGTTCCTAGTGCAAGTGGCAAAGGATTTGGTGGTTGATACCTGTGACCCGAGCTCGAAGCCTAGTTGCTTCACATTTTCAGCTAAGTTTATTTAAAAAATAAACGAAGCGGGTAGAATGCTACCTTTCTCTAAAAAAAAAAAAAATACCACAAGGAATTCGACTTAATCAAGTGAAGGAATTCGACCTAATCAAGTGAAAGCGAAAGCGAAAGCGATAGAAGGGCAGCCCTACTTCACTTTCGAGACCATGTTGTTTGCCGCCAATATGATAATCTAAATAGAATAGTTGCAACACTTTCAATCCGCCTCCACAATGCTATTGGAGACACATCTTGACCCAATAGCTTCACTTTCACCATAAGTTACATCTACTCGCGTTCCTAGATCCTTAGGATTGCCAAAAGTCTAGGTTTTTAAATCCACCTAACAACACTTTTAGACTCTGATAACAGCTTAATCTGTTACGCCATAGGCCACAACGGAAGTCTAAACTGGGCACGTGTATAGACCCGTCATGTGCACAAGAATGCTGTGACACCCTAACTTCCCACGAGGTCATCCATACTAAAACTACTTTAACTCTAGCATGCTTAACCCTCTTAACCTCTTGGGTCTAACCACCACCTAAAATGCTATAATTGGGTTAAAATATTTAGTCCTATTATACCTTACATATAGGACTCTTTTAAATTCTAAGGGTGTCACATTCCTACCCCTTTTTACGCTCTGACGTTCTCGTCAGGCTCAAACACACCCACAAGTATCAGACGATGTGAGACTCGTCTTGCTAGCTGTTGATTTAATTATGTTGGGCCTTGTTATTTGGGCTATGTAATTTGGTGAAGTCAAATATTCTATTTTTATATTTTTGATTTTATATTTGGGCATCTTACTTGTAAGCCATTAGATCATAATTCTTTTGATCAAACAACCCATATTTAATAGCTTTATCTTTTAAAGATAAAGTACGGGTGATTAGAATATTAAGAAATTATAGAGAGAGAAAAAGAAGTGTGAGAAAAGAAAAAACCCTAGGGGTTTTGATTTCATCTTGTTTCTATCAAGAAGGAGGTGAGATCTTCCTTGTGAGGTGTAGTTTGCACCACTTAGATAGAGTTAGAGATTGTTGGAGTTTCTCTTTATCTTTGAGGAAAGGTGATATCTCTCCTATTTGTATTTCTCTTGTAATCTTCATGATTTGATAGTGAAAGCGTTTTTGCTTGTTCTCTCGTGGATCTACTAGGCATAGCCGAACCACGTAAAATCATTGTGTTATTGTGGTTTAATTTTTATTGTTATTGCTCTGGTGTTTGGATTTCTATTTGGATGTTTAGGATGTGAATTATAAAATTGTCCACCAAGTGTTTGTGAAATTACCATTAATATTTTTATCCTCATTTTACAATAATTGGTATCGGAGCTTGATTGGTGGTTATCTAAGCATTCAATTTTGTACATTCACTCGTTTTTTTAATGGAGAAAGCAATGGAATTTAAGAAGTTGAATGAGAGCAATTGGGCTATATGGAAAATCATAATAGAGAATTATTTGGTTGCAAAGGAGCTTGATTAGCCAATATTAGGAATAGGTGCAAAATTCATTACTATGGATAATCATAATGGAACATACTTGACCGAAAAAATTAATGAAATCCAACGGGGAGTTAACCATCAGGAATTATAATTCTGATAGTTTATAAGATTTGAAAAGATATTGGTAAAATTTTAAGCTATTGAGCGAGGAGTGTCTGTGCATGATATTTTTGAATTTTAGATGAGTACATTATAAAAAAGTTAATATTTAAAGACGCTTGTGTGTATACTTAATGATATTTAAAAACGTCTTAATATATTCTAGTATCGCGTTTGAAAGCGTCGATTAAAACGTTGACAAATAAAAAGTCGTCACATATATATATATATATATATATATATATATATATATATATATATATACACCGACGTTTATACGAAGCATCGGCAAAATATATGCTGACGATTTATTATGTTGAAAAATTAAAATTAATAATAAAATTTATTATTTAATTAATTAATTTAATATAATAAATAATTTATATAATAATAATTTTAAAAATATTAATATATTTAATATTATAAAAATATTTGAAGACATTTATCTCAAGCCTAGTTTGAAAAGCCTATTTATATTAATTATTATTATTATTATTATTATTATTATTTTGGTAGTGGTTCATGCATGCCCCGTTCAAACTTTCGTACGGCCTGGGGGTCTTTAGCTAAGAGTAGCCACACACGTACTCTCTCTCTCTCTCTCTCTCTCTCTCTCTCTCTCACACACACACAATAAATAAATAAATAAATAAATAAATAAATAAATAAAAAGAAAAATAAAAATAAATGGATATATAGAAGAGTGATCACTTTCATAAACTTCGATCCCTAACTTTGATAAAACAGTCCAAGCAAAGGCAAAGTAGACTATAGATAAATAGACGATATATATGGCATGCTAGATATAAAAGCAATTAAGCACATCACTAATATCTCACATACATTAATAATTGACACTCGGTTATGAATCGTGATCCATGACTCCTTATTTCCTTAATTGTTTCATTAATCGCCCTGATATATAGGAAGAGTCACCTTGCACCAACATTCAGGATATCCTGCATGCAAACCACAACCAAAAAAAACACAAAAAAAAAAAGAAAAAAAAAAGAAGAAGAGGATGTATCATGTATGGGAAGTTATTCAAAATGTGAGCAACTATATATAAACAATTAAATTATTATGTATTTTATTATTCGGAATTTAATTTGTTGAATTTACTATTTAGGTTTTCAAATTTTATTTTGTTCCGCTTATATCCTCAAAAAAAAATCAATCAAGCCATCTTTATGCATGCCACGGTTTTTATTACAATCTTAAATCTGCAACTAATTAATTTTTTAATTATTGTAATATGAGAATCATAAATTTCATATTAGTTTTATCACTCTTCTTTTGTTAATTAATACTAGAACTTCATATATATATATATATATATATATATATATATATATATATATATATATATATATATATAGAGGGGAGTGATTAAATTGTATGATGGGCCTATAATATAATAAATTATTGTTTGATGAATAAAATGTAAGCAACGTCGTAGTGAATCTGAAAATCATTGGTGTACTTTTTCCTTTTTTTCTCTAGCAATTTTAATTAATTGTGTTCAGAGAGAGAGAGAGAGAGCGAGCTACATTCCGTAAGGAGTTCGATCCTTATAAAAGATTATATACGGCGCGCGTTTCAGATCTTGTTCTTTCAGTTTTAGATCACAGAAGTAATCAATTTCTAAACTTAAGAAAGAAAAATATTGGTCTAACGATTTGTATTAAAATTACAATTAAGTTGAAAGAACGAAGGAGATCTAGAGAGAGAGATCTAGAAGGTACGAACTGGCTACAGTCGACGTTAGGGCTGACGGGTATGTTGAGTGTGAGATTGCAGGAGGACGGCAGCAGCTTCGCCCGCTGGGGCTGGACCCCGAAGGACGGCCCAGACTGCTCCAGGCACTTGCACAGTGCGCGGCGCGTCTCCACCGTCGTCGCCATCCGCCGCAGCCCCTGCGCGCTCTGGCAGCACCGCGCGCTCGGCTTCGCAGGCCCGACTCCGATCAAGAACGACCCACACGGGATCAGCGTGTTCACGGCGTCGCTGCACGACACACTGGAACCTGCTGCAGCAGCGGCACCACCCACCAAACCTGCCGCTACCTGTATCAGCAGCAGCAGCAGCAGCAGCACTGCAGCGGCAGCGGCAGCAGCGTTGTGTGTAGTGTGTTTGGCCATTGCTCGAGTTAACTACTACTTCTGCCGCCGCCGCCGCCGCCGCTGCTGCTGCTGCTATTGCGACTACTACTGCAATGGTGAGAGTGAGTGATTGTAATAAGAATGATGTGCATGCATGGAGTTATATATATATATATAGATACGTGTTTGTGTGAACAGAACTTAATGAGGTTGTTCGAACCTCCTATTTAGGTTTGCCGAGTTATAAGTTGTATTAATTTAGTCGGTGTACTGTAAAGCTGCATGGCACTTGCTGAAGAAAAAATTCTCACATTATCTTTTAATGATTGATTTTTTTTAGGGGGTCTATATATATATATGTTGCACCTAATTAAGATGTATTAAGTCTTTTTCTTATTTTTGGTAAATATTTATTAATTTATTCATGTTCGTACGAAATAACTCTTTAACATGCATTCTACTTTATGCATGTGTTTGAATCTGAGACCATTAATTCCCAATTACTTCGGTGGTTGGCCGTTAAATATTTTTTGTTTGCGGTTTCTTAGCACATGGTCGTTTGACTGGATATAATTACAAATAATAATAATAATAATAATAATAATAGTATAGTATTGTTGAAAATATATATCGTTATGAATACTATATTTGGCTTTATATAATTATATTTATTTTAATTATATATTTTTTATTTGATGGAATTGAGATTTGTATTTATGAGTTTTATTATTTTTTAGACAGAGAGATTAGATTACCCCTCCAAAATATAAAATAATCATGTAATTTTTTAATTATATAAAATTTTAAAAGGGTGAGCCGATTATAGTTATATAATTTTATTAATCATTTAAAGTTGTTATCTATAAATAAATAAATAAATAATGGAATATATATATATAATATTTTTATTATTTTCAATAAATTTTCAACTTACCAATTGACACAATATATAAATTAAACTTAAAAAAAATATTATAATTTCCTTTTTTTTTTATCAAATTTAACAATTATAATTAATTAAAACTTATTAAATTAACATACACAATTTTATATTTTAAATAAAACTAAATTTAAAAATTTTAAATTTTTTTTTCACAAACTTGTATTGTTTAAAAACTTGTATTAGTATTTATTTATTTACAACTATTTTTATTTAACTATATACAAGTAAATATATATTAATTATTGAATTATTTAGCTATTTATTTATTATTGTTAATTAGTGGGTGATCTTATTCCTCACCAATTGCAGTATTTATAACTGCTGCTGTTAGGATTTGATTAGTTTTGTAATTAAATTTTAATTGGATTAGGATTAATATTTAAATATAAATTAATTTAGATTTAAATATTAATTAGAGTATAATCCTAATTTAAGTATATTTGGGTTTATCTTGGGCGGAGTTTATATATATCTCTAATGTAGAGAACATATATATAAAAAATACGTATGATCTTGAGGATGACTGTACGATACAAAAAGAGAGAAAAGAGAGAAGTTTTCTAGGTTTATAGAAGACGAGAAAAGGGTGAGAGAGATTCAGGAGGAGGGTTAGGGTTGAAGCGGGTTGAAGCTACTCTATTGCAGAAGAGAAGTCTGTGTAATCGGTATAATTCTTCTCTTAGTTAATAAATCTTATTTCACCCGCATATTTCCTTGTATTGGTTTTTTCTTCTCTTTGTGGTTGTATTGGTTCCAGTTTTGTTGAGAGGATGGGTTTATGGTAAAAATCTGATTTGACGTTTTCACTGCAGAATCCCAACTCTAGGCAGTATCAGAGCGGATTGCGGTATCGAAGCGGGTTGCGGATTCAGAGAATCTAGTACCGGAGCGAGTACCGGATTTTCCAACAGCAGCCAATTTAGATTTAGTTCCAACTGTAGAATTTAAACTTTCTTTTACAATTATTACTATAGCAGTTGAACTTAAATTGCACTAAACCAAACACATGAATTGAAACTGTATGTATTTGCAACTGCAATACAGTTATAAAAGTGTGCAACCAAATGACCCCTAAGAGATGAAGATTATAAAAAGTTAACGTAAATAAAATTTTTACTTTTACTTAGCGACAGTTTGGCTTAATTTTTAGAAAAATAATTTCTACGAAAGCAATTTTGGTAGGAAGAATTACTTTTAGTTAAAATCTATAAATTATTTGGCTGACAATTCAAGGAAAGTAATTATTCTAAAATAATTTTGTAAATTTTTTTGGCAAATTGTTCTGAAGTAATTTTGTCAGTTTCAAATTTAAAATTTTAATTTAAAATTCAAAAATTAAAATTTAAAATTCAAAAATTAAAATTTAAAATTTTAAAACTTGAAATTAAAAATGAACTAGAGCCTAGAAATCATTTGAGTTAGATACTTTTCTCTATTTGGTGTATGGAAATATAAATGAACTAAACTTTTGCTCTCATGAAAAACTGAAATGAAACATTGCTAAGAGTTAAGAACTAAAATTAGATATTATGAAAATTTAGTATCTCCTATATCAAATTTAAAAGTTTGAGGGTTAAAATGAACTTTGAGTAAAAGTTCACGGCTAAAATAGAGCAATTTATCCCAGTATAAGTTAGTTAAAAATGAGTAAAACTTACCTTAACTAATGACATCTAATTTTTAAAGTAAAAAGATGATAAAATATTTCAAATTAAATAAATTACAAAATTAACTAGTAAAATTAAAATTTTTAAAAATAAGATGGTTAAATCAAAATGGATTGAATAAGTTCCATAAATTTTTAGCAATATATTATTAGGATAAACAGTTAGGTTGTAAGACCAACGGTAACATGTGAAGTCGTTTAATGTATAATGAAAATTTTCCAACCAAAAAAGAAAAAAAGAAAGAAAAAAAATTAGTTCGGTAGTTGCAAGTTGGTCTGTAATTAGGTTTGAGTTGTTGCCTGCTGTCTCCCTCCTCTTTTTTTTTTTTTTTTTTTTTTTTTTTTTTGTGGGTAAAATCAATAATTTTTGGGTAAAATCGTATTGAATTTTTATGAACTGCATAGTATTTGAATTTGACTATAAAATTTTTCAAAAAATTAATTTTATTGTTTAATTTTTAAATTTATTTGATTTCAGTATAATATTTTGACTTTAAAATTTAGATGTATTATTTAGGGATAATTGCCTGTATACCCCTATAAATTTTATAATTATAAATTTATTAAAATCTTATTTTTTTCTTTCAAATGTTGTTTTCTTGACTCAAATAAATAAAATAAAAAATTCTGATTATAAAGCTATTTAAAAGATTGAGCTATCAGAAAGAATTTTTTTTTTTTTAGAAATATATTAGAGAGCAGATTTTTTGAGAGGTAGATATGAAAGTTGGGAACTTAATAGGGGTATATAGGCAATTTTTTTTTTTTTTTTTTTTTATTTTTTTTTTTTTATATTTCGTATAATTTTTATAATTATAAATTTATTAAAATAAAAAATTAGTTTAAATTTTAGATTCAAAATGTTGTTTTCTGACTCAAATCAAAATAAAATAAAAAATTAGATTATAAAACTAGAATATAAAAGATTGAGCTGCATACATAAAGTTCGTTATTGTTTTTTTTTCGTTTTTTCTAGCGATACTATTCGTCACACTCGTTATCAGATGTACGATGATCTCGTTAAAATTTACTCCATCTCAAAATGAATGGAGTATAAAATACACATCCGATTTTAATGTGTAAAAGAAGTACCCGTTTTTTTTTTCTTTTTTTTTTTTTTTTTTTTTTTTTTTTGTTGGGTTTTATTACATTGTTTGCATCGTTAATTTGATTATTTTTAATGATTAGGTAAGACTGGTTAATTGATTACTTTTAAAACTTATGATGAATTATAACTAAAACGAGATCAAGACCCAGCAAGTTTATTAATGTTGCTATATTGCTATCTATTTAATCAAAGTGTCTGTTCGTGTTGGGGTGTTTATGAACTTAAAATGGGAATGATAATTTGTGATCTCTTTTAAGGCATCCATGGATCCCAACTTGCAATATCTGTTGCTTAGATGATGATTCTCTTGCTTGATTCAAGTAATAAAGCTTCTTAATTTGTTGCATACACAAGATGCTAAATTAGAGGTTTATAATCTTCTTGTTCTATTAATTAGTTTAAATTCGTTACCATTCCTGAAACACGGACACTGTGTAAGGTAAGAATCGTAGTTAATTGGTAACATTCAATTTTTTTTCTCCAAAACATGCATTTCCATAACATGAGATGTGTTAGAAGGTTTTGCAAAACCGAATGTGCAATATAAACCGAATAATCAACCGGGATTAGAAAAGGCCTCTGAGTCGAGGTGTGCAGAGCACTGTCCTAGAAGTAAAATTGCTCCTCCACGTGCGTGGCTCCGACAATTACTTTTAACAATACAATGACCACTGTCCACTCCATCGGCATGACTCCAGAATGATGCAGAGCGAACCAATTCGGCTTTCAGAGATCCTGCAAAAATAATAATGAAGAGGAAAAACTGTAAAGCTCAGTATATAGGAAGCTCAAACAGTATTGTATCAGTCTATTTGTGACTTACCAATCTTCACCAATATATATAGAATAAGAAAGCTGCCTCTAGCACCCCACCTCCAGGCAGGGTCCAATGGCTAGATCTCGAGTTAGCTGTTGGACCTTATTGAGGAGGCCCTTGGGTAGCCCGATAAGGCATTTCCAAGGTAAGATTAAGTCAACAAAATTAATAAATAAATAAATAAATAAAATAAAAAGTGAACTGAGTCAAGACAGTGCTCGCACTCTTGTATTATAGTTTACTATTGTATGCTTTCATTTCCACTTAAACTATTTGTTTATTGAATGAAAGTTTTAAATTAGTAGTAATTTAGTACTCTGATATTGAGCTTCCGCATGCACTTGATATATTATTTTGGATGTTACCATTCCTTTCGGGTAGTGAGAGGTCATACCCGATTAGTGGGTCTGTTGGCGTGCCTGAACTATACAAATTGGCAGTCTCGGGACGTGACAGGTGGTGTTAACGTGGTCACATCCATAGAGGTGGTGGGAGCTAGAATTTAGTCACACCCACATAGTACGTGGTGGTTACACCCATGGAAGTGGTGGGGGCTAGAATTTAGCCACACCCATATGGTGGTGATAAAATTCATAGAAGTGGTGGCTAGGATTTAGCTACATCCATATGGTGGTGATAACATTCATAGAAGTGGTGGGGGCTAGGATTTAGCCACACTCATAATATTCTAGGTTTATAGAAGACGAGAATGTGAGAGAGATTCCGGAGAAGGGCTTGAAGCTACTCTATTGCAGAAGATGAGTCGGTTTAATTCTTCTCTTAGTTAATGAATCTTATTTCACCCGCATATTTTCTGTTTTGGTTTTCTTCTCTTTGTGGTTGTGTTGGTTCCAGTTATATTAAGAAGACGCGTTTATGGTAAAAATCCGATTTGATGTTTCTGCTACGGAATCCCAACTCTAGGCGGTACCGAAATGGATTTCGGTATCAGAGCAGGTTGTGGATTCACATAATTTGGTACCGGAGCGTGTACCGAATTTTCCAACAATTGGTATCAGAGCCAAAGGTTATCGATCCTTAGGAGAGATCGACGTCAGAATACTGGATTACCGATCATCACGGGAGGTGATCACAATTTGATCTCGCTATGCGTGTTGGACTCAAAGGTATGTGATTTTTCGGCTTCAGGTGGAGCTAAGAGAGTCCAAAACCGAGATCGGATCGTACAGAGATGCAGTCGCTCAAGGTGAAGTCGAAGCCGAGGAGAGCTCGATGTAGCGATTGAATACTACAAATCAAATCAAGGTGGAGATTGTTAGGATTTGATTAGATTTGTAGTTGAATCCTAGTTGGATTAAGATTAATATTTAAATCTTAAAGAGATAAGTTTGTTAAGATTTAAATATTAATTAGAATAAAAATCAATTTAGATTAGAATTTGAATAATTTTTGATGTAAACTATTAATATAGTATATGTGCTATTATTTTGGTGGTGTTAACGTAGTCAAACCCATAGAGGTGCATGGGGGCTAAAATTTGGCCACACCCATATAGTACGTAATAATTACATCCATGGAGGTGGTGGGGATTAGAATTTAGTCACACCCATATGGTGTTGGTAACATCCATGGAGGTGGGGGGCTAGGATTTAGCCACTCTCATAGTCTTCTAGGTTTAGAGAAGATGAGAGAAGGGTTAGAGAAATTCAGGAGGAGGGCTCGGGTTGAAACTACTCTATTGCAGAAGAGTAGTCTGTTTAATTCTTCTTTTGGTTAATGAATCTTATTTCACCCACATATTTTCTATTTTGGTTTTCTTCTCCTTGTGCTTGTGTTGGTTCCAGTTATGTTAAGAAGACAGGTTTATGGTAAAAATTCGATTTGATATTTTCGCTGCGGAATTTCAACTCTAGGCGATACCGAAGTGGATTGCGGTATCGGAGCGGGTTGCGTATTCACATAATTTGGTAACGGAGTATGTAGCGAATTTTCCAACAAAGATAACTAAATTTAATAGAATTAGTGTTAAATTTAACCAAATTCTCAATTTAATTGATATAAGTAATTTAAATCAAACGACATCAAAAGTTGAAGTGGTTTCTAATAGACAACGAGTTGATACACTACAGTACTTCGACGAGCAAATGACCAATATTTCCACAAGGCCACTATATCCTTAGAAAAATTCATATTTTTTCTAGAAAAGATTGGTATGGAGGATTGTTAGAGATAATGCTAATAAGATTTAGGTTAAATTAGAATATATATATATAGCTACTTATTTTATCTCTAATTATTTGTTAATTTAAATGTTAGTTATTTTTAGTAAAATTTTTGTATTTGTGATGGAGAAAGTTGGCATAATTAAGTTTCCCGAGAGAGAGAGAGAGAGAGAGAGAGAGAGAGAGCTCTTCTTCCTCTCTAGCTCTCTTTTCTATTTTATTTTTAGGGTTAATTGCATACATGTCCCTCCAAATATGTCGAATTGCATATATATCCCTGCAAAATTTAACTTTTCATATTTATCCCTTCAAAAATCCAAAGTTTTGCAAATATGCCCCTCTGGTTAATCTCCATTTAGAATCTGTTTATTTTTTAACAGATTTGATGTAAAATTATTTTTTTGCCCCTTTACAAATATATCCCTCCAAAAATAATACCATTACACTTGTTACAAATATATCCCTCCAAAAATATAATATGGAAAGGGTAAATATGTAAATTCATTTTTTAATCTAATCAAGGTTAAGCATTTAACCTAGGATTAAATCAACTTTTCTAATAGAGATGGAGTACGGTAGGGGCATATTTGAATAACGGTAGATTTTTGAAGGGATAAATATGAAAAGTTGAATTTTGCAGGGATATATTTACAATTCGATATATTTGGAGGGACATGTATGCAATTAACCATTTTTTTTATGTGACATCTCTACACACCAAAAGAGTGAGAAGTTTAGACGGCACTTTTTTTTTTTTTTTTTTTTTTTTTTTTTTTTTGATTAAAGTGGTACAGAGAAAGGATAAGTAGGGACGACCCACGACAAGGAGCTGGGTCCGCGCCCATGCACGAGGCTGTTACCCGACACAACAGAAATAGACGTACCCCCCTCCCGTAAGGGTGCCAGTTGCGTCCCAACTGAAAGTAAAAAGCCAACATTACATCGCACTCAAGAAAGGAACAGACAAAATCAACCAGTGTGTGAGGTAGACGGAGTAGGCGAACAAGGTTGAAAAGATGCTGAATGCATAAACCCAAAGTACAGTTGATGCCTCATGATTCTCGAGTGTCAACCAGAGATAAGTAAAATCCAATAAATCTCAGTTAGTGAGTAGAAATGGATTAAAATTTTGCCTATCCAATCCCCTCCTGTAGACGAGGAACCCACCAAGTTCTGATTCGCGGCCGCTGTGGTCGCATCCCTGCCAGGGCCCGCTCTCCTGTAGACGAGGAACCCACTACAAGTTTAGAGGGCACTTTCAAATTATGGCTGACAGTTGAAGAACAGGTAGGGTGTCAGTACATTTTTGCCTCTTCAAGTTTATTTCACATAGTCAATAACATACGACAATCTATAACTATATCTTCGTATGCATGCAATTCTAATTAGAATGTACTATATATATATTTATTTATTTTAATGTGCTACATATATATCAAGTACACATATATATAGCGGATATGAAGCAAGCGAGAGAATTCACAGGAACACATAGAGAGTGGTGTTCATAAGATAGTCGGAAATGACATGGTTCATCCTCTCCGTTGGGTGGATCGAATCCCAGAACACATACTGGTTCGCGTCTTCGCATGTAATAGGGGTCCTGTTGTTGCAGCTGTAGCTCATCTCGAACAGCCCCGTGCCGCAGCACCCCCTCACTGAGTTCTCAAAACCTGCAGTTTCCACCATCTCAACACAATTTAGTACACTATTATCAAGATCTTGAAATCCTTTCGTGCAGCAGCAAGAATTTGTGCCTCCTTTGTAAAATTTTTATAACACTTCCACTACAATAAAATTAGATTATAGGGACACATATTTATGACACTTTTGTATAAGTGTCCTATCTATATTCTATCTATATCTAAAATTAGATTATAGGGACATATTACAAAAATGTATCGCTATATACCCTAACGACGGCATATATAGCAACACTAACAATAAGTGTCGGTATTTTTACCAGTAACACTTTTTTTAAATTTTAGAAACACTTAAAAATATCGCTATAATATAATTTTATTGTAGTGCTTCGTTTCATTGTGGAATAAGAGATAACTAGTTATTTCAGATATAAGTATAAATATAGAAACTAGCTGAAATTATTATAAAAATGTGCTTGATTGGGTATCAAGATCTTGAAATCTTTTCGTGCTGCAAGAGTTTGTGCCCCTTTTGTGAAACTTTAAGGCTTCGTTTGGTTGTGGGATAAGAAAGAACTAATTATTTCAAGGATAAGTATAAATGTGGAAATTAGCTGGAACTATTGTAAAAATGTGTTTGGTTGGATATTAGATTAGTAGCAGGTATAAAAATTCTGTGTGTTTAGTGTGATAATGAGAAATAAGATGACTAGAGAGTAGTAATTATATGAAATGATAAAATTGCTCTTAATCATAATATTTTTTTAAAACAAATACAAATTTTACTGGTATGATTTTAAATATTTAATTTAAGATATTTATTAAAAAAATTATTAAAATTTATATTTTACTTTTATATAAAAAAATTTATTAAAAAATTTTAAATTTTGAAACTTTATAAATTTTTAAAAATTCAAAATTTTGTATATAAAAATTGGTATAAATTTATTAAAAATTAATGTTAAAAAATTTAAATTTTTTTTATAAATTTTAAAATTTTAAAATTAATAAATTTAAAAAATTTATAAATTTATTAAAAATTAAAGTTAAAAATTTTAAAAGCTATAAAATTTAAAAATTTTCTAAAGTTAAAAATTTTAATTTAATTGTCTGAAAAAATTAAGTGAGAGCAAAAATTTTAATTTTTAAATTTGTATAAATTTAAAAAATTTTATAAAAAAAATTGTATAATTAATTTTAAAATTTTAAAATTAATAAATTTTACAAAAAATTTTAAAAATTAAATTTTTAGATTTATTAAAAAATATAGTTAAAAATTTTAAAATTTATAAAATAAAAAAAATAAATTTTAAATTTTATAAATTTAAATATTTTTAAATTTAAAATTTTTTAATTAAAAAAAAAAAAAAAAAAAAAAAACAAAAAGAAGAAAAAAGGTGGGAACAAGGTTGGGAGCCCATCCTTGTTCCACCCAGAGAGAGGGAACAACTATTCCCTCCGCCCCCTAACAGTTAATATGGGCCATATTGAGTGTTCTTTTCTTGTTCAGCACATTATAACAGACTGTTTTCTCTAAGTAATCCATGCGTCTACAAGACATTTTTTTTTAGAGAATGGTAACATGCTATCACTTCATTCGTTTTGTTTAGAAGTGAACATAACAAAAAATGTAAAGCAACTAAGCTTCGAACTTGAAATCTCAATTACCAACTATCAAGCTCTTTGCCACCTAAGCGAGAGATGTACTATCGGTAGTATTTGTCTCGAACCGAAGTCAAACTGTTGACCAGGTTTGACGAGTCTGGTCTTGGAGCGGTTTCTTGATTGACCCTCGGAGTGCGCCTCGAAATCAAGCAATCTGATTAAAGAGGGATCGACTCAACCAAATTCTTCTCATAATCAACACTCGAACTGAGCCAAAAGTAGACTCGACTTAAAGAGCTGAGTCAATTATATTAATTGAAAAAGTTGATTATAGGATTGAAACTATTCCTACAAAAGCTCTTAAAATTATTAAGCACTTAACTAAATAAATGATATAATAGGACTAAATCTCTTAACCCGACTATAGCATTTTGGGTGGTAGCTAGACCCAAGAGGTTAAGAGGGTTGAGCGTACTAGAGTTATAGTAGTTCTAGGATGGATGACTTCATGAGAAGTTGAGGCGTCACAACCACCTAGATTCGGCCACCTCTTCTCAAGGCTATCGGCAATGGCCCTAACCGGTCCCCTTGGGTTGGGACTCGACCTCCTCCAGCCTGTGCTCGCGCCCATAGGCTCTGGAACCTGAACTCGAGCTGTTTTACCTAGCATAGCCTGAGTTCGGTTAGGTTTGGTCAAGCTTGATCCGGCAGCGACTCCGGCGACTTCCAGACCTCGAGTAAGTGAGCCCTGCCCCATCTTGGACCTCCTGAACACCATGCTCACTTCTGCTCCTTCTGGTTTGGCCGCAGATAGAACATCTCACAAGTTGGTTTCTAAAGCAACTTGTACCTTGCCCTAACGCCCTCCCTGTTCTTCGAGCACACCCCATTGGGTATATAGCTCAGTCTCATGCTTATGATTACGATCTATCATTGTTATCTGCTGATTCTTGCATGCTCGATAGAGTAGGAAATTGTCGTTCCTTATATTTCATGAGTTGTTATAGTTGGTGATCATGATCCCGTTTGGGAGGTCTTGTCTTATTGCCATATTCCGGTCATTGGAACGCGAGCATTGAGCATCCGCATGTGTGATCGCCATGCACCTACTGCACATGTCACGTACACCAGTGGATTGGCCCCCATTGTGGTATTTTTTACCGGTAGAGTAAACTGATCGACCCGTAAGCTCCTTTGGCTATACCTGCAAGTACGGGGTATTTGTTAGCTTTGGCTGGCTGCTTTTGCTATGGCATTAGCCCGAGGTCCTAGTGACCAATAGTGGCATGATTGGGTATTTGTGGTTTCAATATCTTGACGCATTTACACTTCAGTTGTTTATCATTATTTCTCTACTACTTATAGACACTCTTATTATCTTGCTCATATTGTTTATTATTTCTTACTGCCCGCTATTTATTATAGCCTTCATTCCCAGCATTTATAGCCTAATCATTTATTGCCATTATCAGTTGATTATGCTTATTTACATACCTGTCGATTATTGTATACCAGTAGGTACAACTTGCTGGTCCCCCGGTTCGTTGTACCCACTAGGATGCATCTAGTTGTATCTCACACCCCCTTATTGACACATTTGTCAAGTACTTCGGGTAGTGAGACTAGGGGACGTTGATTGTGAGGGTTATCCGCTAAAGTCGTCGCTTTATGCTTTCAGTTCTCGATAGCTGGCCGACTGATTTGCTTGTTATTTTAGTTATTTAGTGTTGATATTATCCTAGTTTTATTACGCTGTTAACTATGACTTTTGTTTCTATGATTGTTTGCCTGGATGTCTGGTTGGATAATTTTAATAAAGTATATATGAACCTAGTTTTATTTATACCTGTGCTTTGGGTTTTGATCGTGTTTGCAAAATGATTTTTAAAAAGGAGATATGGCGGGGTTTTGATTTATGTTTGCAGAGATATGGAGGATTGATTGATGTATGCGGAGATATGGCGGGATATGATGTGAGTCGGCAGGTGTACGGAGGTTTTTGCTATCGCTTGATCTTAGTTTAGTGTGAGTCTTGGTTGTATGATTAATTTACATACTGCTATGTGATTGGATGCAATTCTAGACTGTATATTGTACTTGACTAGCCATGCGTGTATATAGGAGACTATCCGTTTGAACCAGGGAACCTTATGCACTTGGCGGATCTGCTCATGTCCTTGGGAAAGGTTTTAAACTCTGATTTATAAAAAAAAATGATCCACTTTTTGACCTTGGGGCGTGACAAATAGGGTAAAACCTACACATTACTATGCTATTATGCCTCCACATCAAACCCACAAATATCACTAACCCTATGATGGAATCAACTAGAAACTCCCAAAGGAAAAGTAAGTTGTCACTCATCCGGTATCATGCACCCACTCAACACCGACCGACACAATAGTATGCTGAACCCAATTATGAACTAATCGATTCAATAGTTTGGTCAAGCCTGCGCTGTTTACTATCCAAACTATAAGGCCGCTGGTGTGTCTAGCAACAGACAGGCACATGTCATCTCTTTATACTGCCGAGACAACACAATCGCTGGTGCGCCTATCAATAGTAGACGCCCTCCTACTTCATCTCTACAATCCGGTTCCATACTAGTAAATCCCAATGAAGCTCGATGTGGCATGCAGCCTATGATCAAACGATGATCCATTAGGTCACTGTAACAACACTATTTTTATTATTTTTCCCTATTATCGACTTCTGATTTCAAGCTAGTTTTAGACGAAAAATTCTTAGCGTTTGTTCTTTTGGAATTTTGGATTGCGATTGCCGTATCGCAATAGAGCTTGTTAAATGGAGAACGACGATGCGATCGGATCAGAAATCCGACTTACGGATCTTCTGGAAAGTTGGTTTCAATGATAGCGGGTCCGAAAAGGTAAGTTCGGACAACCTCGGAAACCCGTTATGTGAGGTTGGTGCATCGAGATCCGTACTAGCGGTTACGGGACATTTCAGAGGATCGGCACGCTTATCGAGGAAGTTTGTTCAAAAATCTCTTTTGTTTTTTAAATATCGGATATTAGGGCTTTCGTACGTACAAAGAAAAATAAATTAAATAAATAAATCCCAATTTACCGGATAACCCTTATTCCAAAAGATCGCTTCTTCTTCCTCTTTCCTTGTTGTGCGTGCTGAAGATCGAGACCGGAAGCTCGCCAATACCAGGGAGTGGATCCAGAAACACCACCGTCTGCGGAGATCGGGATCGCGTTGTCTTTACCGTCGAAGAAAGGTTAGCGATCGTTAGTTCTCTTTTGTCGTTTTAATCGTTGGTTTCGTTTGTTGGTTTTGTTCGTTGGCTTTCATTCGTCGGTTTGATCGTTAGTTAGCACTTTTAGTCTTCGTTTTGTGGATCTAGTCTCTCGGTTATCGGTAAATTAGTTTTGCGTTTTGGGTTTCGTTCTTGGATGATGTGCGTGGAGGTTTTGGTTGTTTTTGGTTCGTTGTGTTGACTTTTTGGGGTTTCGGCGAGATTGCTTAAGGATAGTCGATGTGGCTCCACCGCCGCTCGATGCCCTAGCCGAGCCGCCACCGTCATCGTCGCTCGATGACCTAGCCGAGCTGCTGCCACCGCCGCGCGCTGCAGAGGCGCTGCCGCCCGCGCGCAGCCAGGCGAGTTGCCGGGCAGCCACGCAGCCACGCGCTGCCGCCCGCACGCAGCCAGACGTACATCACGCGTCGCTCTTGCGCTGTTAGGGCACGCCGCTCAGGTCCGCGCCCTGCCAGGCCGCCGCCACGCGGTGCTACTGCACGCGCGCGCCGCGCCCTGCCAGGCCGCCGTCGCTGGATGCCCTAGCCGCCGCCGCTGGGCGTTGTTTGCGCCCCCGCGCGCTGCTTGCGACACGCACACTGCTACTGCTTGCGCCCACGCGCGCTGTTTGCGCCTGCATGCGCTGCAGCTGCCTGCGCCCGCGTGCCGCGCTGCTGCCAGCCTCGCGCCGCCGCCAGGCTTGCACCGGGATACTGCCCGGGGCTGAGTCGCGCGCTGTTGTCAGGCCGCCCGCGCGCTGCCTGCGCGCGGCAGGGCCAAGTTACCCTGGGCCGCGCCCTGCCAAGCACTGCCGCGTCACTATGCTGTCCGCATGCGTGAGTCGCGCCCTACCAGGCCGCCGCCGCCGCTCAGCATTGACAGTACTTTCTGCCTCTGCCGCCGCCGTCGTCGACGAGGATTTTTGCACAGTTTTTGGGTTGACGAAGTGTTTTCGTTTTCCGTCGAATAACCCTCTGCTTGGCCGTTTTCTGACGTGGGCTCCGTTAAGGCAACAGTATGAGCCCGGATTTTCCGTCCGTTGCCCCGTCAACAATTGGATCGCGTCGGAGGTACGGTTTTGCTACTAGACAGATTTTTGGACGCGGAGTTTTCATCGGCTTGTCGTTTTGGGATAGTGGGGTACCGTTTTTAAGTCCGGTCTTTTGTTTCACCACCGAAATTTTTTCAGTTATTTTCAGTACACTAGCCCACAATCAACTAGCAGTCCACTAAATACCAAGGCTAAGATGGGGTATCACAAATATCTCTATGAGATAGCACATATGTTATTTTCTCGGTACCACTCATTTCTATCTAACCAACCACACAAAACTAAAAAGCAGAACGGGTCGACTCCTACTTAAAATAACCCACTACCACACTAACCCCTAGGTTAATAATATGGATCCCCTAATAATCAAGTAAACCCAATCATACTACAATAATATCTACCTTGAAATATATGCAATCAAGCAGTGCACATAAATTCCCTAGCAATAAAATAATAATATATTCTATTCACTGCCCATACAGTTCAAATATTATAAAAATATCAACCAATCAATCACAAGAATATCTCTACTACTATCTATCGACATACAAGCAGTCAAAACACCTACAGCTATCGAGCAAATATAAAAGATAATACACCATTCTCAACAACACGGAACCTACCTATATCATGAATCCTGGCGGAACACGGACAGCGGGAAGACAACACGCTCAGCAGTGACCATCACACACGAACTGCACCACTTCGAAAAACTTGACAATACTTCACCTCAACCGCTCGACACCGAAAATCTCGGCCCTAACAATCAATCACAAAAGGAGTACAAAACTGAAATCCAAAAAGGACTAACGAGCTAATCCTATAACAACAAAATCCTGCCTTGAAAAACTCAAACAAACAATAATAAAAGTACCTACCCCAAAGTCGATGAGCCGTAAAATCACACGCGCACGCATCCGTGCTCAACTCCTCGAATCGATCTGCGCGCTCAACAACACTCCCTATCTGCTCTCTGTCACCCTCTCCTTCTCCCTCACTCTCTGCTTTTTTTTTTTTAAACCCCACGGATGTGAGCAGAAAGAAGAAAAGAAGAAAATATAGGGACCCTGCACTTCAATGGCCGAAATAGGAGATTCGGGCGCTCGAACTTCACATTCGGGCACCCGAAACCAGCAAGTTCGGGCGACCCAAACAAAACAAGACGGCTCAAAACTTTCGAGCTGCTACAGTGCAACTTTCAGGTGCCCAAAATGTCGCGATGCCAAAACATGTTCACTAGCTTCCCCCTGACAACGCACGTTGTGACACGTCACGTCATGCCGCGCTGACTGACGTCAGCACGCGTCCCCTCGGCCAACCACCAACCAAGCATCCACAGTGCCACATCCAGATGCCCGCACCCCCTCCCGAAAGACCGCAGCACCGCCGTTTGTCCCCCCACACCTGTCGTCCCATGTGCGTCGTGCAACATCACGTCCCATCACGCCGCCACCGCTTTCCAACGGGCCCACAGCCAATGGCACGCCCCATGTGTCCACCAGTCTCAGACATCGAGCCACTTGAGGCCTCGTGTGTCGCATCACCAATTTTGCATGGCTACAGAGCGGGTTCAGGCGCTCGGATCCTCGCCTAAAAACCACAAATCCAATAGCCACAACCCGATTTGACTTTATTTTCGCATCAATTCGGCTAAAATGGTCCCTACTCGGCCTAGCACTCCTCCAACATGTTGATCGACCTACCATACTGCAACTTTGTTATTTGCAAAAGTCTAGTATCTTACACTACCCCCCAGCCCTCATGCCTCCTATTTAGGGCTGGTAAGCCAGTAGCGAAGGATGAGGGGGTAAACCCCAGGCAACCTCCAATTGATGGCCGATGTTTGCATTTATCGGCCTATTTTCGGCCTGAAATAGCGCTATCGGCAGATGCACTACTCCACTACAACAAAACTATGCTATAACGACACTTTTAACTGTCTCTAAAATCTAAAAAAAATGCTGATGGAAAAAATACCGACACTTGTTCTTAGTGCCGCTATATGTGCCGTCGCTAGGGTGTATAGTGACACATTAATATAATGTGTCTCAAAAATGTGCCTCTATAATCTAATTTTGAATATAGATGGAATATAAATAGAATACTTATAAAAATATGTCACAAAAATATGTCACTATAACCTAATTTTGTTGTAGTGCTCCTTGCGACTATGCTACCGCCATTGCCGGCACAACAGGAGTTGGTTGGATCGACATATTCTGATTTACCGCGAGAGGTCCCTGTGGACCTCCAATATGATGCTCATTTCGGGCTAGTAGTTGCCGGATTAAAACAATATTTTCATTTGAGGCAGTGACATCAGCTAACACCGCATCTAGGCGAGTGTTGCTCTGCTGACTATTATGGTCTAGTATACGCAACACTCGGGTCATTTGCCTGAGAGCATATGCTAGTCTCGGCACTTGTTGAGTGGACTATCCAGTACTCTCCGGAGCTGTCGGTAGCACTGGAAGATGCTCATTTACATTCTCAGCACTACTTGCTTGGTCATTCCCTGAAGATCAGGAACGACTTTGTTGCTGAGATTCATGCTGTTATCATCAGCCATTAGAAATTGGATTGGTGTTTACATGAGTATCCCACCGGTTATGCCAAAAATTTATTTGTCTTGAACCAAATTCAAACCGTTGATCGGGTTTGACAAGATTGGTCGTGGACCGGTCCTTGATTGACCTTGAAGTGCATCTCGAAATCAAGCGATCTGGTTGAGAATCGATCGGCTCAATCGAATTCTTCTCACAATCAACACTCGAATTGAGCCAAAAGTAGACTCGGCTTAAAGAGCCAAGTCAATTCTATAAAAGTTCTGAAAATTGCTAAGCACTTAATTACACTCTTAACTAAGCAATTGAACTAAGGTCTTAAAACTACGCTAGAAAGCTAGAAATGTTGGGAATTGAAAAGGAATTGAAATATCAGTGGTCGTTTGTATGTGTGAAGGACCCCCCTTACAGATGAAATCTACCTATTTATACTGGTGTGCTTTCCATCTGTAGCTATTTGCCAATCCGTGTAGTGGCGAGTCGTTCGGCCACATCTTGTGTTTCTCGACACATCCCTTATTTTGCAGGGTGCTCTCGAATTAGAAGCGTGTTGGCCACGAACTCCACTCTCCACTATCTAAATCGATTATCGCCTAAACTCGCTCGGACTCAGATGTTTTCCTCTCGATTCTTTCTCAGCTTTCAGTTTACCACGTCTCACTTTCTGATTCGTTCATGTCGGTGACTAAGTTGATTGAATCCCATACCACATGACGATTTTTTTTCAAGTGGTATAAGCAATAATTGATACTTAAATTGTTATTACTACAGTGTTTCCTCGAATACCCATGTAAGTTCAAGATGAGACATATTTGATGGAACAGGACCAGAATCCAAAACCTCAAACAATTTAGGTTTGTGCTCAGTAACATGCAGTAATGTTAGTTAAATGTTGCTAATTATGAAAATTTTTACTTTGTGGTTATTATTGTGTCTTGAGACTATTTTTATTTGTGAATTTCTAATATTAGTTAAATGTTGCTAATTTTGAAAATTTTTACCTTTACACCAATTCTAATATAAAACTAGAATATTAGTAATTGTTACAAACAGAGAAAACCATTAGTATATTCCCATGGAATTTTTGGGGCTAGTGTTGGGTTCAAGTCCCACTTGGGAAGAGTCTAGGTTAAGAGTGTTGCTAGGAGGTCTAGCTAGCAATACAAATAATAAAACAAAAGGAAAAAGAAAATTCTAAGCTTAAAATACCAACCAAAATCACAAAATGAGCAAAAACACCAAAATAATAATAATAATAATAATAATAATAATAAAAGAAAGAAAGCGAGATCTAACTAATTTTTGTTAGATCTTTATGCAAATTAATACGAAAAATATAAAAAATACATGCTAATTATTATATAATCGTTAATCTATTTGAAAATATTATAAGCGCTTATCGGAATCTATGCATGATGAAACACGTTCTCAGATCTGAACGTCTTTCAAACGCCGACACTAAATCGCTTCAGATTGAATGCTTTCAAATCTAGATTCGTCGTCTAATTAATTTGCTCTGAATGAAACAGAGCAAATAACGGCAGGAATCCGATTCGGATACCACAATCCTATTATATTCCTTATATACTACGTCTAATTAGAATCTCATAAATCCTAATTAGACTTATACTGAATTTCTACATAATAAAAGTCCATACTCAATAGATATTTCTAGAGTCTATATTAAATCACTTAATGACCATATTAAATTAGATAGTTGATAATATAATTATAAATTTATATATTAATCCACATATAACTAGTAAGATCTGTGTAATGTCTTTTGCGAAGAGCTAGTTACAGATCAATTATCCAAAAAGCAAAATTATTTCAGATCGATTCTTTCATAGAACTTCACGCTGGTAATTTAAGAGTGAAATTTTTTTCATGAAACTTCATATGATGTAAGTACGATTCAGCTGTAAATAGGGAAATTAGAGGTACTAATATAAAAATGTTACTTTTGATAGAGCTCAATTCCTTTAATAAATTCAGCACAATTATTTAGGTGGAATCTTGCTCGATCCGAACGAGTCATAATTTGACGGTAAAGAATAATTAATATTTTCATTTTTATTAAATTCAATTTATGACTTATGAGTGAATTTTATTTACGTGAATCCAAAACAAACAAACAAACAAGCAAACAAACGCGAGTACTATAAAAGGAAAAGAAACAATACTGCAACTTACCATACGAAGCAGGATTCTGAACCACATCATCTAATAGATCGTAAACATTGCCATACACAATCTTCATACCATCCAGCTCGCCATTTAGCTTGTCCATCAACCCCTGCAACTTCACGTTGAACTCCCGGGCCACATCGTTGTACTGCTCGTTGCAAGATCCGACCTCAGCTCGGTTCGTGACCCGCTCCAGCGGCAAGCAACCCATCGGCGGGAGCCCCGTGAGGTCCAGTTTGCGGGCCCCGAGCTTGTAGATGTCGTTGATGAACCCTTCGGATATATTGAGGAGGAAGTCCTGGTACTCCGGCACAGTGAACTGCGACGACCGTCCCTCCGGGAACGCGTAGTAGTTCTCAATGAAGTCGTTGGTCCCCAGGCTCATAATGTAGAGGGCGTTGAGTAGTGTTTCTTGAGCTTTACCGTCTCCTAGAAAACTCTTCAGTTTTCCTATATATTCTTTGAAGTACTCCAGCTGCTTCCACAGAGGAATCACGGACTAAAAACAAAAAAAAAAAACGCAAATGTAGTGTTCAATTATTGACCTGTGTGCGCAAACGAAGCTTGATTTATCAAAATTAAGCTCTAATATTAATTATTAAAGGCAATGTTATGTGTACACCTCAAAAGAAGATGTATATTTTATATTCATTCATCTAATAAAGGAGGCACCACAATAAAATTAGGCTATAGCGACACTTTTAAATATTTCTAAAATCTAAAAAAACTGTCGGTAGCAAAAATATCAACACTTATTGTAAGTATTGCTATATGTGCCGTCGCTAGGGTCTATAGCGATATATTTTTGTAATGTGTCCCAAAAATATGTCCCTATAATTTAATTTTGAATATAGATGAAATATAAATAGGACACTTATACAAAAGTGTCACAAGTATGTGTCCCTATAACCTAATTTTGTTGTAGTGATGGATTACTTTACAAATTGTAAAGTGAGGCCTCATCATATCCCACCTATTAAATTGGTGGGTGTGGGATGTATACTCCTTGTGGGTATACAACTAGTATTTTTCTATTATTAATGACGGATCACATATTTAAATATGTTTACTCTTTACTTATTCAAATGATCCATGCTAATTGCTACCTGTTTATTTTTGTTGATAGCCTTCAAATCAACGATCGGTTGATATTATTTGAAATACTTAAAAATTAAAATTTAATTTTTTTTAGAATTATTAACTTAATTATCAAAAGTTTACAAATTTTATAATTTTAATAGTCCATATATATATATAAAATATTTGCTCGGGTAAAATATCAAAATTAATTAAATTTTAATTATACAATTTTTTAAACTATTTTGAAATAAAATTTATATTCTTGATTTTCTTTATAAAAATTTCATCATCACTTTTTGAAAAATATTTAAATTTAGTCATATATTTTTGTATCCACTCAATACACAAAAGAACAATATATACCAAAGAATATAAAATTTAATTTTAAAATATTTCAAGTGATTTAAATTATATTCAATAATACTGATTATCGATTTAGAGACTCTACCGACGAAAATAAATCGGTGACAATAAAATTTATTTGTTGCCGATAATATTCTAGCTCAGTCCATAATTATTTATAATATGTGTTTAGTAAATATAGAGATATTAATATTGATAATTTGGTACGTTGAATATAAATTATTATTATTATTATTATTATTATTATTATTATTATTATTTCGATAGCTTCAAGTTTAATCAGAGGAAAGGAATATGGTCATTCCACACAATTCATCTCACATTTTTTTTTTCGTAAAATTTAAAAATGAACGATTACCCAATTCTATCTTTATAAACTAGAGATAATAATAACATATAGAAGAACTAATCTAAATTATAAACTATTTTAATTTGTTTAAATCAAATTTTAAAATTTAAAACCTTTTATTTTTGTTTGATTTAAATTAGTTAATAATACTTTGACTTAATTATAATTATGAGAATTGTATAAAGTATACTAACTAACTAAATTTGTAAAAGTAAATAACGTATCCAAATTTTAAAATTAAAACTAAATCTAAAATTTTAAAAATTTGAATAACTAATTGAAATTGGTTTAAAAGACTAGATAATAAATTTTAAATTTTAAAAGTTTGAATAACTAATTGAAAATAAATTTATAATAATTTTGATAAGTATTATCTATTTTTATATAAATCAAATATTTTTTTTTTTTTCAGCAGGAGAGAAGTTATTTTAAAGGGTTAATTGCATACGACTCCCTGTAAACATATTGAATAGCAGATATATTTCTACAAAGTTTAACTTTTCATATTTATCCCTTCAAAAATCCAACGTTATTTATATATATTCCTCCGATTTATTATCGTTAGTTCACTGTTTAATTTTTAACAGATTATATGTAAAATGACAGTTTTGCCCTTTCAAAAATGTTTCTACAGAAATATCTGAAAGGATAAAAAGGTAAATTTAGGTAAATTTATCTTATTAACTAACCAAAATTAAGTATTTAACTTATGATTAACTAGATTTTTCTAACAGAGATAAACGGTAGGGATATATATGAATAACGTTGTACTTTAACTTTGTAGAAATATATCTGTTATTCGATATGTTTATAGAGAGCCGCATGCAATTAGCTCTATTTTAAAAGTTAGAGATGGAGATCGGGAAAGACACTCAGAATTTCTGACTTACGAGAACGTTAGAAGTGGAATTATCGTAGCCGGCTGCAGCAGAAGCGAAGCAGACGCCGGAGGCGAACTGCTGAATAGTGTAGTTGGGGTCGAGATACGCGGGGACGAGCGGCGGGAGCCCGAAGGCCTCGGAGATGAAGTCGGTGGAGAGGCGGCCGTTGCAGAACCGTCCGGTGGGCTCTCCGCCGTCTAAGTCGCGACCATAAGGCCTGAAGTTGCTCTTCGCGAGGGTCGGAACGTAGTCGTTGTTGCCGGCGTCGACCGTGGAGTCGCCGAAGACGATGATCGCCGGAACTTTACCGGCTTTCGACGCTGCACAATACAGCAGCAGCAGCAGCAGCTGCAGATAAAGAAACCATCGCAGGTATTGCACTGGCATTTTTGTTTAATAAGATCTGTGGTGGCAGTTGGGTGAGCTGAGTGTATTAATATATAGTATGCTAGCTATATGGCGATCGAGGGCAATTAATGGTTGCTTTATTATTTTGATCTAGGCTACTGTGTTGTACATGTATTAGTAGGCATGTATTCATGCTGTTAATTCACTTTTTATTATCAGATATTTGATTGGGCAATTTAATTAATACAGTGATTTTTTCACACCATCTACGTACGTACCTAATCAAATACTAGAAATTTTTGATAATTGTAATGGTCCATACATATAGGAGGTACGCATATGTCTATGTTCCTTCTTTTAACTCATGATAGAAGGATCCAAATTAGTTTGTTCGGAATTTCTTACTAGTCTCAGTATCAGATTTTGTAAATATGTAAATTCGTTGTTGAGAGAACCCATTCTTTTAATAAAACTTAGGAAAAAAAAAAAAAATCGATTGTTGAGAATCCGTTCCCTCAATAAAAATTAGAATCAATACTATCACATAAAAAAAAAAAAAATTAAAATATAAAATATTTAGGTGAAATAAGATTCATTAACCAAGAAAAGAATTACATCAATTTATCTTCTGTAATAGAGTAGTTTAAACTCACGCATTCATACATGTATTCAAAATTATGGACAGCTTGGCCATGTTATATGAGTATGACTAAATTCTAGTCCCCACAATCTCTATGAATATGACCACCACTATGGATGTAACTACCACCGTCAAATAATAACACCTATACTATATTTATAACTTACATCAAAAACTACTTAAATTTTAGTCTAAATAAATTTGTATTCTAATTAATATTTAAATATTAACAAACTCATCTCTAACAAATTTAAATATTAATCTTAATCCAACTAGAATTCAACTACAAATCTAATTAAATCCTAACATAGTTGTATTATTATTAGAATTTTTTTTGATGATTTTTATCAAAATTGGCACGGCATTTGAATATATATATATATAAAACTTTCATTTTCATAAGGATATTCAATTTGAAAAAAAAAAAATAATAATGGTTAGTTGCTCGTTACACTATACAATATTTTTTAAAAAGTATAAAGTTCAATCTTTAAATACTATAAACATTGCAGAACATGTTTAATTAGGCGTACGTGGATCATCCGAACTGATCCATATATAGTAGAAAATAATTGATCTTGGTGTTGTTCATATATAGAACCCTAACCCAGCTCTGATTTATTTATTTATTTATTTTTGTTAATAAAGTTCTAGGTGATTTCGTCTCGTTGGTAACGGAATAAGACATAACTAGCTATTTTAGAAATAAATATAAAATACATAATTAATATAAAAAAAGGTTTGATATAATTTCAGAAATAAGAGATTTTGAATAAAAAGTAATAGTTGTTTTAAATAATCTTTTTGTCCTCTAGTTTTATTATGTAATAATAAGATGAGAAATGGTGCCTCGCAAGACGTGAAAGAATATTCAAGAAAAAAGTAAAAGGATGGTTAGAAAGAATGAGAATAATAGTTTTTACTTATTCTAATAAATTGAAATAAAATATTTCGATAGTTTCTGTTGTATTTGAAGATAAAGGAAATATCTTTCTTATTCCCAAATAATTTCAATACCAAACGAAATGGGTACTACTGTTAGTTAGCCTTTAAAAAGTCAAAAAAATAAAAAATAAAAAATAAAAAATAAAAAGTAGTAAGATTTTTTTATTATTATTATTTTAATATGGTGGTAAACAATTAAAAGCCTTGTACACACGTACACATTGGAAGTAATCGATCACCAAACCATCACATCGGAGCAAGTAAACGAAAAACAGGAGCGGTTTGATCAGAGGAGGCCCTCGTTTAATGTCACTGATGTTGTCCTTTTCAGTCTTAATCAGATGCAAATTTCATGTGATTAGAGAAGCTATCTAATAGATTTTCTGGGTGTATAAATTAATTATAGGCTTAATGGAATATAGTTTTCTGCTAAGATATTAAATAACTAATATATATTTATAAAATTTAATAATTAAACTTGTCCCTCCAAATAAGACAATCAGATCATTTTATTTAATTTTCTATAATTCTTCAAATGGAATGACAAAGTAATAGTACTCAATTTAGTTAATACATATTCTAAGTTACTTATTAGGAATAATCAATCTGCTTTGTGATATAATTTAGTTATTAAATTACCTTTTCACTGTTAATTATTAATGTCAAACCCCTCCATAATTACTTCATTAAAAGAAAATACAGAAATTAAAGTACAGTGACCAATTGAAACAGAAATTAAATTTTAATTACTTGATTGAGAGAATGAGTTTTGGAGACAAAAATGAAATTTCACCAAAAGTTTGGTCACCAAAAGTGTCTGATTTGAAGTATTTGAGACTTAAAATTAATATGAATTGAAATAAATTATTTTTATTATCAGTATTTAGATTGAAAGATTGACATTTCAATCTTTATTTTGGGAGAATTTGAATTCTTCAAAAATAATTTCTAACCTTGATTTCGAAGTAATTGAAAATTTTTATTTTTACTAATAATTATTTGAATTTAAATATGAAGTATATAAATTGTAATTTTAAATTTGAATTTAAAATTTAATATATAGTTTTATATTTAAATTTTAATTTTGATTTTAAATTTGAATTATAAATTTAAATTTTAAATTCAAATTTAGATTCAATTTTCGATTAAAATTTTGAAATTGAGTGAAAGATTCAAAATAGAAAACTAATTTTTGATTAGAACATGTACATTTAATTTAAAATTTGAATATATATTTTAAATTTATAAATCAAATTCAAATGCTTGATTGAATTTTAATTTTAATTTTAATTTATATTTTAAATCAAAATTTAAAATTTAGTTTCTAAATTTAAACCTATATTTTACTTAAAAATTAAAGTTAAAAAAATAGATTTATTTTCAAATAAAAAATAAAAAATATAGTTAAATATTTTTGAAAAATATAGTTAAAATATAGTTAAATATTTTACTATGCATGTTACTTACGAAATAATTAATTTTATTAGAAAAAAATAATTTGATATCCAAATATAACATTCAATTTTAAATATTTAATCATACTTTTTATCTATTTAATTGATAAATTTTTAAAAAAATAAATTAAAATAATATATCAAATAAAGTATTTATGAATCTAAACATGAACGAAAAGTGGCGTTAGTTATAAAAAAATAATTTTGGTACATTTCAAACGGTATATATATTTTACATCCCATTTATTTTAAAATGAGGTGAATTTTACTCGTTATTTTCAAATAACGAGTGAATAAATTCTTACCTCTGGATGAATATATATGATGTACATTATACACCCTAAATAGAGTATACAAATAGTATTACTTATAGTTATATATGTAATGTATTTATCTCCCCCGCAAGTTAAGTACATAATCTACCCCAGCAAGTTAAGATTGGTCTGACTGCAGAGTATGGCTCATGTCAGTGACTGACGGCTGCATTATTAAAGAAAGTACTTAAAAGACTGAACGGCGACCAATCTATCTCTCTTAAATGGAAAGAGTAGTAGATGGTGAGTTGAATAGTAAGAGCAGTTTCAAATCACTAGTGAGATTGAGCCATCAATTTTATTTAGGCTGATAGGCTGAATTGCAGAAAACCTCTTGTATATATTTTGTTTTCTACCTTAGCCCCTCCATATAAAGTTGCTGTACAATTTTGTGCTATTAATTACCACTTGACCCCTTTTATAATTTTATTGTTCTAAAATATTAGAATATATTTAAATAAAATTGGAAATATCAACTAGTTATATTTGTGTGATAAGAAAGATGCACAATATCTTACATCCACTATAATAAAATTATAATACAGTGATATTTTTAAATTTTTTTAAAATATGAAAAAAGTATTAGTATCGTTATATGTGTCGTCGTTGAGGTGTATAGCGGCACATTATTGTAACGCGTCCTAAAAATATATTCCTGTAGTCTAATTTTGAATATAAATAAAATATAGATAGAATACTTGTACAAAAATATTATAAAAATATGTCATTATAATCTAATTTTAATACCGTGTATCTCATTGAGAAGTTTATATATAGCTACGTTTTCTCCATTTTGTAAATAGTGAACGAAAGATAAAAGAATCAGCCAAAGCGGATAAAACAGACAGAAAAAAAATATATCCATCTACAGTTGATATTTAGAATTATAATTTAAGCAATGCTATCTGTGCATCCATAAAATTTTTTTTTTTATAATTTAGTATTTTCTAATACCGTGTATCTCATTGAGAACTTTATATATAGCTACGTTTTCTCCATTTTGTAAATAGTGAACGAAAGATAAAAGAATCAGCCAAAGCGGATAAAACAGACAGAAAAAAAATATATCCATCTACAGTTGATATTTAGAATTATAATTTAAGCAATGCTATCTGTGCATCCATAAAATTTTTTTTTTATAATTTAGTATTTTCTAATATTTTATGAACGATAATAAAATTATGGAAGGAAATTAGTTAAGTGACCGCAACGCATTTTAGTGTGCTTTTAATAATATGGTGGGTAGAGTAAGCATCAATTAATTAGTCCAGTTAAAGGGAACCAAATTTAATTATTACAATTTATGATTAATTAATGTATATTGAAATATCAAAAAAAAATCAGTAAATTTCAGTTTGTTTTGTTATTTTAGTTTTCCATTAATCAAGAAATTAAAAGAACCGAATAAACGGAAATGAGTCATTTTCGGTGCAGTAATTAATTTGGTTTCAACTAAATAGTGCTCACCTCTAATTGAAATTGAAGGTAATTAAATACAAAACAACAATATATAAAAAGCCCTGCAAAAGCTAAGTCATGAGAGTGATAGGTAAAGAGAGTGCATGATGACTCAGACCACCAACTGAAATTTGTGGCACTTCAATGCAATCAACCAACTTCTATCGTTTCCTTCTCTTTATTTTATGTATATTTATATTCGGCTGCATTATTCGGCTGTATTATTCGGTTGGTTATCTCTTAAATGCTGCTTCTCGTAGAACTTACCCGGAAATTATATTTCGTATTATATATATCGTTTTTTTTTTTTTTTTTTTTTTTTTTTTTTTTTGAATAAGATGGTATATTGGTATAGGAGCCGGTCCTCGATCAGCCTCCTTCAATTTAAAATGTTTTTTATTTCAATTCTTGTGCGTATCCGCCGTTTCATGGCTAATATTTCGATATCTTGATACGATGGTTTAAAAAAATAAATTTAAAGCTAAATTATAGAGATTTTTTTTTTTATAATATATCTTTTTTTTATTTTATTTTTCTGTTTTTTAAAAATCTATATTTTGCTTCCTCGTAATTCTGGAATTGTGTATTTACACCCCCGCCGTCAGCATTCCGTTAGTGAGCCGTCAATTTCTTAGATAATATACTGAAAATACCCTTCAACCCCTTCTTCTCCCTCGCTCCGTGAGGGATCCCGCCGCCGCCGTCGTCGGGAGCCCCTGGCGATCGTCGGCGCAGTCGCCGCTCGGGCCCGCACGGCTAGGCGTGGCAACATGCAGCGACGGGCGCTCGCTCCTGGCGCAGGGCACGTCGACGGGCGCTCGCTCCCATGCGCGGCGCGAGCGTGCGGGTGCCCCTGTGTGCGATGCAGCAGGGAAGGCCCGCCCGGATCTGCTCCCCTCCGGCTCCGGCTTCAATGGCGGCGACGACGTTACGATCATTGAGGGGAAAGAAGAGGAGAAAAGAATTAGAGTTTAGGGTTTCGTCTTACCTCACGTTGAGGGAGGAAGAAGATGGGTTAGTAGGAGGGCATTATTGTCATTTCACATGTTAGGTTAATCCCGTTATCCCGTAAAAATAATTTTATAATTACGATGTAACAAAATGTAGGCTTTTGAAATGCAAGGACAAAGTAAAAAAGCGATATATTATAGAAAGTTTTCTATAATTTAGTTTAAATTTAAACATACTTTGATCGTAATTTCTAACACGTGATGAAGTAGGATAAAATCGAATCACTTGCTCCAACGGATCAAATACAAGACCACAAGATGAAAATTGCACTAGCTTCTACAACCCAAATATCAAATTCTTTAAAATCTAAGAGAGTAATTTTCTTTTTCATTGATAAAAAAAAAAGAATAAGAAGAAACTTGTTAGACCAAACTTACTTTTCTTATTTTCAACTTCTGTGTTGTGGCGGTGGTTTCTCCATCCACTATAAGTAGTGGTAGTTTCTAAACTGAAATATAAAAATCATCTCTTAATGAGTCGGATCGGATTTACCCACGTCCCGAAACCTGATTAGAAAATCAATATTATATTATCCTGCAAGTGAGCAAAGAAATCAAGACTAGCTAATTTTATATTGTTTTATGATAAATTAATTATTTTGATTATACTATAATAAAATTATACTATAGCGACACTTTTAAGTATTTCTAAAATCTGAAAAAAATATCACTACTAAAAATACCGACACTTATAATTAGTGTCGTTATATGTGTAGTCGTTAGGTTGTTATGGTGTATATATAGCTACACATTATTATAATGTGTCCTAAAAAAAAAAACCTAATTTTGAATATTGATGAAATATAGATATAACACTTATATAAAAATATCACAAAGATGTGTCTCTATAATCTAATTTTGTTATAGTGTTATTATGTATTATATATATTTTTATAAGTCTCGCGTGTCTGTGTCGGACACTTATATGTCCGTGTAAGACTCGTATCCGATGTGAATACTTTTTAGTCGCACGTTCAATAATGATACATATACATAGTTCATAGAATTAAAAAAGCATATATATATATATATATATATATATATATATATATATATATATATATATATATATATATATATTATTTTATGCGTATATAATATAAAATGATAAATATTTTATTTTTTTGATGAGTACATATAATTTTTTTTACAATATAAATAAATTATACATGATAAAAAAAAATTTAAATATATGAATTATTAATAAAAAATTTTATTAACTTTCACTACCAAAATTTATATTTTATATATAATAAATATATATTATTATGAGTAGAGCTTATATACTTTCAAAAGCACAAGACAAACTATGCTTGTGAATTTTTTACCATTAGATTTGTATTGAGATTTATGCTATTGTAAAGTCAACTAAAAAGAGAGAAAGAAAAAATAAATAGCACAAATTTCAATATAAATTCAATGTTAAAAAATTCACAAGCATATTTTTATTTGTGTTTTTGAAAATATATAAGCCCTACTCTATTATTATATTAATAATATTATATTTTATTATTTATATTTATATCGTGTTCATATTTTAATTTTTTGAAAGTTGTCGAGCCGTTAGTGTCCCGTGTCAGTGTCCATAACGTTTAATTTGGTTAACAATATTTATTATTCTATCTCAAAATGTTATTCCTATATTAGGTTAATATGCTTTTATGTTAATCAAGGAAATTAGGGTAAATTGCATAGGCTGTGACACTTTGGTCCTGTTTGGAACAAGCCCGAGTGTTCCAGACAAGTTGACCGAGTCAAACTATTGATCAAGTCAAAGTACTTCTAGTGATGATATCAAGGATAGGTCGAGAAGGCATCTTCTTAATCGGGTTCTGTCTCCACTGTGTAAAAACTGTTCAATTGAATTAAACTCAAAAACTTTTGTATAGAATAATGCATATTTATAAAAAAATTGAAGAACATTTTTCCGAAGACATGTCCCACCCATCCCCGTCCCTTAGAAACCCCGTTCGCCGACCGCCTCCTCCACCTCGCCCTTGGCCCACTCAACCCAATCCCAAGACAACATTTGTTCCCTCTAGGGACTCTCGCCCTAGTGTCTCCTACAGGAATGCTGTCCTGTCCTCCTCCACACAGACCTACTTCCACGGCCATCCTCTCCATCTCTTCCTAGGTACCTGCCTTCTCTACCGCCGAGGTCTCTCCGCAACCCCTCTTTTTCGGGGCGCTGTTTTAGATGCTTTGAGAAGGGCCACTTTGCGGCTCGTTGTAGGGAGCCGAGACGCTGCTTGCTTTGTATGCGTATCGGTCACGCAGCCAGGCATTGTAAAGCCCGCCCTCAGTCTCCCAGACGACCTATGGAGGGTGGGCGAACATCTCATCGACCTCTTTCGGTGGCGGCCCTTCTGGACGGCGCGCAGCAATCGTCGAAGGAGCCTGCTCTCTGTGGACGCGTGGCTTTGGTGGAGCCTCTAGGCCGGCACCCCCCTGGCTCATTGGCTTCCCTTTCTCGGGGGTTGGCTGCGAGGTTTGGGGGTATCGGCGAGGACTACAGAGTGGTTTCCTTTAAACACGGATGTGTGGCAGTCTTCTTCCCCAACTGGGTGGCGAGGGAATCGGCCATCTCCCGCAGTCCCCTCCAGTTGGAAAACCTGAGTTTCCGGTTTTCGAACTGGGTGGAGTCCGGGGAGGGAGAGCGGGACCATCTACTGCACAAAGCCTGGATCAAGTTACACAACTGGCCCATTCTTTGCTGGTCTTCGGCAGACATTCGGGCGGCGATCTCTAGCTTCGGAGCGCTATGGGAGGTGGACGAGGATAGTGTGTCGCTGCGAGAGGTGTCCTTCTTCCGTGTCCAGATTCGTTGTCGTCACTTTCGCAACATCCCGGAACATATTCACCTCTTCATGGAAGACCGGCGCTTCTCGGTGCGTGTTGAGATTGAATCCTGGGAAACTGCCGACCCCATCCTGCTTGGGGAAGCAATGGACAGGCGGTTGGGGCTGGACACGGCTGAGGCGCAAGACGACTTCATCAGGTGTTCGGGCTTCAACGCTTTCCCTTCGGCACGGGCGAACACCGAATCCGACGGCGGGGCTCCGGCCAGGGTGTTTAATCGGAGCTCGGCGGAGGTGCGCCCGGAGTACCCGCGGGTCCTTGAGGCAACCACTTTTTCTAATCTTTCAAATCTCAACCCGCTGGACTTCCCCCCGCTTCCTCCGTACTCTGTGGGTAGCCAGGTTGAACCAGCTTTTGCTGGTGGTCCCTCTGACCACTTGCCTTCTTCATTGGTGCCCGAGCCTGCGTCTTCTGTTCGCCTTTTGGGGCCAGGCCCTTCCCGAGGTGACGAGGGTCGGGCTTTGGCTGTCATTGGGCCTTTGCTCTTGGAGCCCCCGGCCCCGGTTCCTTCTTTTCAGGCCCGGGCCCCTTCCGTGTTGGGTGCTCCACCATCGGCCTCTCCCCTGCCTGCCCTCTTTACTTCTGTTCCACCTGACTTAAGTCAGCTTTCGGCCCAGACTTCACCCAACAGTCGGGATCTTTCTGCACCAGCGAAGACTCTTCCTCAGCGACGCAGCTTGCGTCTTGAGCACCTGTACAGGGGGAACACCCTTCCCTCCATTAAACGTGTCCAAGTGTTGCGGTGCAAGAAACTGGCTGCGATAGGCGCCTCGCCGACTTCGGCCTCCCAGTCGAGCACCACCCCGCCTTCGGCCTTCGCACCGGCTAGCTCCGCCTCGCTTCCTCCCCCTGCCCGGTCGTCGACCTCGGAGAGACTGCTCGGTCGAGATCCCGCCTCTCCGCTGTCAGAGGAGGACGTGTCTCTTATCAAAGCCGCCTATGGAATTGTGGAGGCAAGTGTGGTACCTCCTCCCGACCCCACCTCTAGTTTTGTTCTGGCCTGCCCTGCTCCGGGCAGCAACGCGGGAGTGTAGCGTTGGTTTTCTTTGTGTTGTCGGGGGGGTTGTTAGGGTTTTGTTTTTTAGTTATCCTATGGCTCGGAACAGAATTTTCCGCTTTTTGTCTTGGAATGTACGCGGCTTGAACGATGTGGCGAAGTGCACCACTATTCGGTCTTTTATTAAGAACTGCAAATGCTGCGTTGTTTGCTTTCAAGAGATGAAGCTTGCTACGACTTCAATCTCTAAATTACGTTCTTTCTATGGGTTCTTTCTGAGCGACTTCAGAGCTCTTGACTCGATTGGTACCAGAGGGGGCATCCTGACGGGCTGGAATCCGTCTCTCTTCGATTGCGTGGGCGACTGGAGAGGGTCATACTCATTGCATGTTCTTCTTAAGAGGAAAGCGGATGGCGGAGTGCTCTTGATCTCGAATTTCTACGGCCCCACCTGTGCTAGTTTGAAGGCCGATCTGTTTCGAGAAATTAAAAACACCTGTGAGCTGGCACTGAGTGTATGGTTGGCTGTCGGCGACTTTAATGTTCTTTACTCCCTGCTGGACAAAAATGGGGCACCTACTAACGTGGCAGAAATTTTACAGTTCAGGAATGTTATAAATGAGGTCGGGCTTTCGGATCTACCACTTTTAAATCGCTCTTTCACATGGTCCAACGGCAGGAGGTCTCCAACTCTTGAGCGTCTCGACCGAGCGTTCATTTCTAACGGCTGGATGACGATTTTCCCAAACTCGACCCTGCGTGCACTTCCTCGGCCGAGGTCTGATCATTGCCCGCTGGTAATCTCGGCTTTCTCTTTCCTCCCCTCGGCTCGTCTTTTCCGCTTCGAGTCCTACTGGCTTCGGCTTCCAGCGGTTTCCGAGGTCGTCTCGACAGCTTGGGCTCAGCCTGCTCTGGATCCGGACTCAGCTTCTCGTTTCTCGTCTAAATTGGGAAACGTGGAGTCGGCGCTGAAATCTTGGAGTGCGGGCCTTAACGCCTTTTTGAAATTGCAGAGGGACGGTTGCCTTTTCTGGATTGAATGGCTTGACAAGGCAGAGGAATGCAGGTTACTCAATGTTTCTGAACGACTTTTGAGACCACTACTCAAGGTCAGATACGAGGAGCTCTGCCTAAGGGAAGAAATCAAATGGAGGCAGCGATCTCGTGTTCAGTGGCTGAGAGTGGGAGATTCGAATACTTCCTTCTTCCACCGTAGGGCCAACGAACGTCGGCGCACAAATCGTATCATCTCTATCTCTGACGGCTCTTCTCCCCTGATTGGCCATGCAGCCATCGCCGAGTACCTTTTCGCTTTCTTCGAAAATCAAATGGATTTGGATTGCCCACCTCGTTCCTCGATCGATTTTCACCATCTTTATGGGTTTGAAGCGGCTACTTTGTCCTCCCTACAACTCCCATTCTTGTTGGAGGAAGTGAAGGAGGCGGTTTTCTCCTCTGCACCGGAGAAGGCCCCGGGGCCAGACGGTTTTCCTTTGCTCTTTTACCAACGGTTCTGGGGACTCCTCAAGGATGACATCTTGGGGGTTTTCAACGAGCTGTATGCTGGTAATGCCAACTTCTCCGTTGTCAACTCAAGCTAGCTCTGCCTCATTCCTAAGAAACCTATCATCTCGACCGCGCGAGATCTTCGACCCATTAGCCTTGTTCACAGCCTATCCAATATCCTGTCGAAGGTTCTCGCTTCAAGATTACAAAGATGCCTTCACCTGCTTATCAACCCGCACCAAGCCGCCTTCGTCAAAGGGCGCAGCATCCTCGACAATTTCTTTTGTGCACATTTCCTGGTTCACCATCTGCATTCCACTAAAGCACAAGCGGTGGTATTCAAAATCGACTTTGAGCGCGCCTTCGATCACATCAACTGGTCTTTCCTTAAAGAGACTATGGCAGCGAGGGGTTTCGGGTCACGTTGGATTGGGTGGGTCGACATGCTCCTCAGGTCGGCCTCGTCAGCGGTGCTCCTAAATGGTATACCAGGAAATTCCTTCAATTGTGAGAGAGGATTACGTCAAGGCGACCCGCTATCCCCACTTCTTTTCATTCTTTGCATCGATGTGTTGTACAGAATGCTCCAGGCGGCGGTAAACGCGGAGCTCTTGTCGGCGGTACGAGTGGGGGAGCTCATGTTTCATTCGCTCCAATACGCGGATGACCTACTCCTTTTCTTCGACGGCTCACTTAGATCCGCTGCGGTAATTAAAGTGATACTGGCTTCTTTCTCCAGCAGCTCGGGTTTAAAGATTAACTTCGACAAAAGCTTTATCATCCCGATTAACCTTCCCCCCGAGCAGGTTAACGTTTTGGGCGACTTCCTCAGTTGCCCGACGAAGGTTTTTCCTTTCACCTACTTGGGTCTTCCCCTCTCCCCGAGAAAGCTGGGCAAAGTGGACTACCTACCGCTAATTGAGAAGGTCGATAGACGTTTGGCCAACTGGAAAGGCTTATCGCTCTCTAGGGGCGGTCGGCTAGTGCTGCTGAATTCGATACTCTCCGGCATCCCCGCCTACTTCTGCTCCGCTTTTCGTCTTCCAGCCTGGGTGATTGCAGCTATCGACAAAATCCACAGCAGTTTTTTTTGGAGGGGCAGGATCCTAAACAATGGTTTTCACTGTTTAGTTAAGTGGGGAAACGTCTGCCGACCGAAACGCAGTGGAGGGCTAGGCGTTAAACATCTGAACTCCGCGAACGATGCTTTATTGATGAAAGGTCTTTGTAGTTTCTTCAACTCAACCGGTACCCCTTGGGTGCAAATCATCAGACACAAGCATCATAGATTTCGCCCCCCCTCGCTTTCTAGCAGCATTCCGGCCGGGTCCTCTCCAATCTGGAAGGATATGCTTAGGCTCGTCCAACCTTTCTTTGCTTCGGTCAGTTTCGTTGTGGGGAATGGTGAAGCCTCGTCCTTCTGGACTGCCAGGTGGTGTGGAGAAATTACTCTTTCCAACCTTTTTCCAAATCTGTTCGCGGCGGCGAAAGCAAAACAGCTTGCGGTTAGTGGTTGGCTCCAGAAATTTTCTGAAAATTGGGATTCGACTTTTACTCTTCCGTTATCCAGCTCGGAGCATGAGGAGCTGCAACTCCTCCAGCCATTGGTTTGCAACTGGACAAGGACCAGCATTGGCGACTCGCTTCTTTGGCGGTAGAGCAGCAATGGCCTGTTTTCCACTCGAAATGCCTATCTCTTTCTGATCTTCAGTGGGGTGCAGGATTGCAAGATTCCATTTTTATGGAAAACAAAGGTGCCCTTCCGAGTCAAAATCTTCCTCTGGATTGCGGCGAGAAATCGGGTCTTGACTGTAGACAATCTTGCGAGGCGTGGTTGGCTGGGCCCCTCCATTTGTGGGTTTTGTTCCAGGAGCGATGAAAATCTGGACCACCTCCTTTTCGCCTGTTCCTTCGCTAAAGCTTTGTGGATGCGCTTACTGTCGAAGTACTCAGTCTCGATTGGTTTGGGGTCTGTTCAGTCAATTTGGAGGGATCTGCCATCTACTTGGTGCTCTCTTAGATCCTCTTTGACTGGTTTTGCCTTGGATAATTTCGACACTTGTTTCGCGGCTACCTGCTGGGAGCTATGGAAGGAACGGAATGCGCGACTTTTCACGAATCGACTTTCGACTGTCGCGGAGCTGGAGAGCAAAACTATGGCTGAGGCCGATTTCTGGATCACAACGTTGAGGGTTCAAGAACAAGACAGGTAGTTTGATATCCCTCTATCTGGAAGAACACTTGGTGGTCCGCTTTTCTCTCATTAACAGACTCGACAGATCTACGTGGTTCTTTCTATGTATTGTCCTCGGGGGTCAGGGTAGGATCAACTGTGTTCATCTCTATTTTTTTAAAGGTTGGGGTCTGTAGTTTTCGATTGATGCAGTTTTCGTGTTTTTCTACTTGAATCCACAGTGGAGGGCTAAGGCAGCTAGAGGGTTCTTTTCTTTCTTTCTTTCTTTCTATTTGTGGCTCAGGGTTCGGTCTTCTCTGCTAAGACCGCTACGACTGTATCTCTATCTCTCTATAATCCCACATCTTCCATCTCAAATAGGGTATATCTCTGTTTATTCAAAAAAAAAAAAAAAAAAAAAAAAAAAAAAAAAAAAAAAAAAAACTTTTGTATAGAATCAGCTAAAGCTATAGTCGAAACTAACTAAATATCATTAAAATATTAAATAAGTATTGCATGTTACAAGAAAAAGAGCGCTAGAGCTCAAGTTCCAGAGATTCTAGGCTAAAACTATAGCTACTATTAAGAAAAGCTATAGATGCTGAGAATGGAAAAAAATAATTGAAAATAATTGTTTTTGATGTGAAAAAGACTATAATTGTAAGCTAATTTTTAACTATTTATAAATCTATTATCCATCTTTAGTTAATCTGCAGTTATTAGACGGTTGTCACTTCATGTAGAGTGCTCTAACCACTTTCTTTTAGTTAGAAATTCACTCCTCTTCTCTCAACCATTGCCGCGACAAAATTCATTGTGTCTTTGGGCTCTTCTCCCCATTTTTTGGTGTATCACGTGTTTTTTTTCTATTTGTCCACATGAGCTGAGCCGACTGCCAATTGGCATCACATTTTCTTGTGCCAACAATGCTCCCGAATATTTTTTTGAATGAACATTCGGATGACTAGCCGTGTTGAGTTTACAATCATGATACATCGCGCCCACTAACTCTCAATGTCATTTTACGTTAATGCCGCCATCATTATCAAAAATTCTTTCAACGGCAAATCCTTTTGACTTCTCTCCTCTTTAGCCTTAGGTCTTTGAGCTCTCTAAAACCTTTTTTTTCTTTGTTCTTTCTTCGATACTCTGAATTATTGTTCTCCTTCCTTAATGGCCTTACTCGAATTCCTCTTTTTCCTTAAACCCCTAGGCCCCGTTTGGTTGGGGGATAAAGGAGGAATAATCTCTTTTATCTTTCAATTCCTGCCAAACAGTATTACAAAATGGTATGGAATAAAAATTTTTTTTATCCCTGGCTTAACGGGTTATCCTGGGATAACCTGTTAAGCTTTATTCCTCTCCTCCTATGAAATAGGATTTTATCCCTTGGGGCAATGAATGGAATTTTGATGTTTTCTTTATTGTAGTTTACCTTCCAATCTCAGGCTATATGAACCTACGGGCTATATGAACCTACGGCTATGTGAACTATGATTTAGCTTTAGTTATAATTTATTGTTATGTGAACTCTGATTTTTTTAAATTTGCAGTTTAACTTCTAACCTATAGCTATCTGAAACTTAGATTTTGCATTTACTAAAATATAATATAAAATTAAAAATATTATTTTTTTTAACGTAAGATATAATTTATTATTTATAATTAAATTACTTCAAATTTAATATAATAATTAAATTAAATTTTCTATAAAAAAAAAAAAGCTAAGGGCAAAGTTGGTATTTTTATAAAAATTCTATCTTCTTTTTCCACTATCCTCTACTATTCCATAATTTTAACCAAACACAATTTTAACTATTCCAGAAAATACTAACTTTTTAATCAAACGCAATTTAACTTTTATACTTCATTATCCCGAAATAACAAGCTATCTCAGGCATAAAAAAAATTTATACCTCTTAAATTTATTTCCGAAGCAAACCCTAAGGATTATTTCATTTTCTTCATCCATCCAATAAGGATTCTTCCTATTTCATCTTAGGTACCTCCTTCCCCGAAAACCCAAATAAAGATGTCTTTCCTTTTTCGGTTGAATGTGCAAGGAAAAGCACATCACCTTTTTGTTATTTTGTCTGTGCCACAACTTTTTCTACACTCGGTCCTCAAAAAATCAATTGAGACTTTGTTCCAATCACCATTGTGTTGATCAACGGTGAGAAACTAGTTCTCAGTTCTTATTTCCTTTTATTTTTATATTGAGAAATTTTTGAATCTATCAAGTCGCTACACTAAAAAAGAGCGACGTCATCATTGGTTCTAGCTTGCCAAGTTTTCTTGTTTCTTCGTATACCCTTTTTTCTGCCGAGCGCCACTTGATTCCAGTTCTCTTCAGCAATTCGACACGTACGAGCTCATCCTAGGCTGCCCGGAACACTTTACTTCAGGGCAACACTCCGAATTCATGGAATATGTTTGTGTTGGAAAAATCCGATACTCGCTTCGGTACCAGATTCTCTGAATTCGCAACCCGCTTCGATACCGCAATCCACACCGGTACCGCCTAGAGTTGGGATTCCGCAGCGGAAACGTCAAATCGGATTTTTACCAAAAACCCGTCCTCTCAATATAACTGGAATTAGCATAACCACAAAGAGACGAAACCAAAACAGAAAATATGCGGATGAAATAAGATTCATTAATTAAGAAAAGAATTACACCGACTCCTCTTTTCTTCTACCTCCTGAATCTCTCTCACCCTTCTCTCGTCTTCTATAAACCTAGAAGACTCTCTTCTCTCGTCTTCTATAAACCTAGAAGACTATGGGTGTGGCTAAATCCTAGCCCCCACCACCTCCATGGGTGTTACCATCATCGTGGGTGTGGATACCACTACATGGGTGTGGCTAAATCCTAGCCCCCACCACCTCCATGGGTATTACCACCACCATGGGTATATCTACCTTAACACCACCATGCTGTGGATACCACTACATGGGTGTGGCTAAATCCTAGCCCCCACCGCCTCCATGGGTATTACCACCACCGTGGGTGTATCCTTCTTAACACCCCCATGCTGTGGATACCACTACAAGGGTGTGGCTAAATCCTAGACCCCACCGCCTCCATGGGTATTACCACCACCGTGGGTGTATCCTTCTTAACACCACATTAAAATAATAACACATGTGCTATATTTATAGCTTACATAAAAGCTATCCAAATCCTAGTCTAAATTGATTTTTATTCTAATTAATATTTAAATCTTAACAAACTTATCTCTTTAAGATTTAAATATTATCTTAATCCAACTAGGATTCAGTTACAAATCTAATCAAATCCTAACAAATCTCCACCTTGATTTGATTTGTAATCTTCAATCGCTACATCGAGCTCTCCTCCACTCCACCTTGAGCGGCTGCATCTCCGATCTCGCTTTTGGACTCTCTTAACTCCACCTGAAGTTGAAAAATCACATACCTTCGAGTCCAACACGCCTAGTGAGATCAAATTGTGATCGCCTCCCGTGATGATCGGTAATCCAGTACTCTGATGTCGATCTCTCCTGAGGATCGATAACCTTTGGCTCCGATACCAATTGTTGGAAAAATCCGGTACTCGCCTCGGTACCAGATTCTCTGAATCCGCAACCCGCTTCGATACCGCAATCCACACCGGTACCGCCTAGAGTTGGGATTCCGCAGCGGAAACGTCAAATCGGATTTTTACCAAAAACCCGTCCTCTCAATATAACTGGAATTAGCATAACCACAAAGAGACGAAAACCAAAACAGAAAATATGCGGATGAAATAAGATTCATTAATTAAGAAAAGAATTACACCGACTCCTCTTTTCTTCTACCTCCTGAATCTCTCTCACCCTTCTCTCGTCTTCTATAAACCTAGAAGACTCCCTTCTCTCGTCTTCTATAAACCTAGAAGACTATGGGTGTGGCTAAATCCTAGCCCCCACCACCTCCATGGGTGTTACCATCATCGTGGGTGTGGATACCACTACATGGGTGTGGCTAAATCCTAGCCCCCACCACCTCCATGGGTATTACCACCACCGTGGGTATATCTACCTTAACACCACCATGCTGTGGATACCACTACATGGGTGTGGCTAAATCCTAGCCCCCACCGCCTCCATGGGTATTACCACCACCGTGGGTGTATCCTTCTTAACACCCCCATGCTGTGGATACCACTACAAGGGTGTGGCTAAATCCTAGCCCCCACCGCCTCCATGGGTATTACCACCACCGTGGGTGTATCCTTCTTAACACCACATTAAAATAATAACACATGTGCTATATTTATAGCTTACATAAAAGCTATCCAAATCCTAGTCTAAATTGATTTTTATTCTAATTAATATTTAAATCTTAACAAACTTATCTCTTTAAGATTTAAATATTATCTTAATCCAACTAGAATTCAGTTACAAATCTAATCAAATCCTAACAGTTTGAGTATTTTTATTTCGAAGACAACTGACCCCTCAACTGTTGGCCCCTTTTGAAGCACAATCAATCAATCAATCCCAACTGGTTCAAAGAACATATTGAATATTTGTTAGGATTTGATTAGATTTCTAGTTGAATCTTAATTGGATTAAGATTAATATTTATATTAGAGATAAGTTTGTTAAAATTTAAATATTAATTAAAATAAAAATTTATTCAGAATTTGGATAGCTTTTGATGTAAGTTATAAATATAGTATATGTGCTATTATTTGAAGGCAGTGGACATACTCATGGTGGTGGTAATATTCATGAAAGTGGTGTGGGTTAGAATTTAGCCATATCCATATGGTAGTATCTACACCCATATGGTGGTGGTAACACCCCTGAAGGTGGTGGGGGTTAGAATTTAACCACACCCATATAGTGGTGGTTACACCCATGATGATAGTCACACCCATGGAGGTGGTGGGGGTTAGAATTTAGCCACACCTATGGTCTTCTAGGTTTATAAAAGATGAGAGAAGAATGAGAGAGATTTAGGCGGAGGGTTCGGGTTGAAACTACTCTATTGCAGAAGAAAAGAGAAGTCGGTGTAATTCTTTTTTTGGTTAATGAATCTTATTTTATCCGTATATTTTCTGTTTTGGTTTTCTTCTTATGGTTATGCTAGTTCCAGTTATGTTAAGAAGATGGATTTATGGTAAAAATCTGATTTGACGTTTTCGCTGCGAAATCTCAACATTAAACGATACCAAAGTGGATTACGGTACCGGAGCGAGTTGCGAATTCACATAATCTGGTACCAAAGCGAGTACCGAATTTCCCAACAAATATATTCTCAACCAAGTGGATTCATCCGAAATAATCGAGCACATCCAAGCATGGTATCCGAAAATCCTTTATTACCCTTCCAATCGGTGAATCCACCTCGGAATCCAAACTTCCATTGGATCATTCTTTTAAACATTCATCCAAATCGTCTTCTATATTTAAATAACTGATAAAAAATCTGATCGATTTTAGTTGTATCAAAAGAATAAGGAAAAGTTGAGACCCGAACTTTAGCCTCTTTGGTTTTAGCCGGCTTTAGGAATGTATATGGTTAACGGTTTTTAACCTTCTCGGCCGCATAAATAGACTCTTCACGTGAAAACTTATTTAACTTCAGCATTTTTCAATTTGCCAAATGGGGATGCTCTGAATCTATATTTGCTAGATACGGAGATTTGAACACTATCCTGAAACGCGATTAGGAGTTTCCTTGTGGGGTAATCCACATGTAATTGAAGGAAGTTACTCAAGCCATAGCCTGCATACAATGTTAGTGAGTAGGCTAATGGGCTCAAGTGCAGTATCAAGCATTGGGAGAGTCATATTGTATGGCGTAGGCTCTTGAGCGGATTGAGGTGATAACCTAGTAGGGAAAATGGATGGTTTCCTTTTGGCAATGTCGATATACAGACCGAATGAACTCTCAAGGAGTATAACACGCGACTGAGTTAGTGAAGCTGTCGTCTAATGATGGCGGTTGTGGATAAGTAAGCCTGACAAAAGAAGCTCTGAGGGTTAATGCTAACAGCGCCACGAAACTCGAGGCGGGTGACCATATCCTCTTAGAAGTCTCACCAAGAGATGAATGGGGAAGATCGGGGCTTTGAATAAACTAGTTTCCGAGACCGTGTGTAGCAAAAAGTGTAAGATAACGTTGGGACACGGATGTACTGGTTGTGCAGCTATCGAAGCTGGTAGAAGTCCCCAATGTGGCTCTGATGTCCACACTTGGTGGAGATGTGTGCCGTTTGGCCTTTGCTCTTCGTGTCGAGCAATTAGAGCGACGGAGGAATGTGGTTAGCAAGGTATGCGTGAGATTCAGCCTTATTATGGAAAAAAGATTATGGAATCATGTGTGTAATGTACCGGATTTTCGGCACATAAATAAATATAAATAAAGGTGGTATGAAATACTAGTGTTATGAAAGTTAGGGAAGTAAAGAATATGTGGACGCGAGTTGGGCCCAAATCGGGTTAAAATGGAGACATTTAAAAATTTATTTGAGAAGGGGGGCCCAGATTTTTAGTGGAAAATTCACTGTGTCGGAAAATTCCGAGAAAATTACGGGAGCCCCGTAAATATGTTTTAAGACCACAGAAAAAGTTTCGCGTTGATCGGATACCCGATAGTGAAAACGGGCTCCGCCAACAGTGTCGAAAAATTCTGAGAAAATTTGGGGAGCTTCGTAATTATGTTTTAAGGTCACAGTAAAAATTTTGGGTTGATAGGATATCCGGATTGCGAGAACGGGGTCCGCCAGCGATTCTGGATACAGTGAGGCTTTTGGTGGCCCAGAAATGGCCCAAACTGAAAATTTAAAATTTTCTATGGTTAATTAGGCTGAAACGAAGTCGTCTGTCAAATTTGGACGGAAACGGACGAAAAATGGACAGAAAACGGGACGAAAATGGATTTTAACTTTAAGTGTAGGTGTTGGGATATTTTCTTTGGGTGCATTTAATGCACCCAACCACCCCCCATCCTCCCCTTTAATTAGCCTGTAGCTAATTAAACGCCACATTACCACCATTCCTTCTCTTGCAAAACAGAGTAATAGAAAAGAAAAAAAAAAAAAGAAAGAAAGGGAGAATGAGAGAAAAGGGAGAAGAAGAAAGAAGAGGAAGGAAAAGAGAAAGAAAGGAGAGAAATGGAAGAGTGTTGATGGTGGAACCTCCTGCTGGGAGCCGTGGAGCCGAGCGTGAGCGCGTGGTGCGGTGAGCGCGTGGTGCGGCGCGCGCGACGGCTTCGAAGGAGGTAAGTGCTGTTTTTTTTGTAGAGAGAAGAAGCTTGGTTTTCTTTATGGCTTGAGTTTGTTGGGAATTTGAGCTTGGGCTGCTATTGAGGGTGCATGGAAGCTGGCTGTGGATTTGGGTGGTTTGTAAGCTTGTTTTTTTTGAAGGTGCTGAAGCTTTTGTGTAGATGTTTCTGTGTGTATGTGGGTTTATGTTATTTGTGATTATGTGGGCTCTAATTATTGTGTGTAATTGGAGCTTATAGAATAAATTATGCGAGTACATGTGTTTAATTTGGGGTGGTTTTGTGATGGAATTAATGGACAATTAGTGTGTGTGTGTGTGCTGAAGATTAATTTTTTTGCTTGGGCTTAAAACCTTGTGTTAAAGGATCTATGTGAGAAGTGTATGGGAGCTGTGGACCTTAATTATTAGTATGCATTGGTACTTTGGGAAGCTGTAACTGATGGTGGATTTGTTGTATGTAGTGAGCTTGCTGTTGGTGATTGAGGTTTATCGAGGCAAATATTCACACTTGAATTGAAGCTTGAATGTACTATGGATTTTGTAGGTATTTATGGAAGCTTGTAATGGATCATTTGAGTGAATTGTTGCTACAGGTCGAAGGTGGACTTGGTGTATGCAGGTGTAACCCAAATGTGTGGTTGGATGAGTGTATTTATGGCTCTAAGGTGAATTGATGTTCAAGTCAACATGCTGTAAAACCTATGAGATGTTTGTGTGTGTGTATGCTTTTGGGACTGTAGAGGGTTGTGTGGATTTTGATAAGTTATGTTTTATGGGTTGTGATTATGTGAACATTAATTAATTAAGTGATGTTGGAGCTTTAATTGTGTTGATGTTGTGGATGTATAGAGGCAATTTGTGTATGTGGACATTGATTATTGGTTTGAATTGGAGCTTCTTGTAGTGGGCTGTGGACTCGAATGTAGTAATGGTTGTATGTAGTGTGTGCAGTTGCAACTTGAGAGAGAGTAGGTGGATTTGAATAATTGTGATGGTGCTATGAATGTGGGTTTTGTAATTTTGTTTGTGAGCATTTTGGGTTGAGTTGAGATGTGCTTTGGATGTATCTTATTGATGGTGTTTTTATGTGGGCTTGAGTGAAGGGTGGTTGTGAACTTTTGTTTATTAGTAAGCTGATGTAGAGGGGGATGTGTTGAATGTACTGTTGGGTTCTTTCTTTTGTTGTTGGAGCTACAGAGTTGGTTGGTGTGTGTGTGTTTTTCCTTTGAGTTGTTAATTGGAGCTTAAAGAGTTTATGAATTGAGTGAGCATTTGATGCTGCTTGTATGTTGAGGGAGTTTTGTAGGGTGTAAGTGGTTTGTACAAATTGGATAAATGAGCATTTATTTTATGAGCGTGCAGATTTAAGATAAGTGCACCATTTTGCGTGCAAGTTTTATTTACGTGCACCGTTTTGCGTGCAGGTTTGGAGGACGTGCACCATTTTGCGTGCAAGTTTTATTTACGTGCACCGTTTTGCGTGCAGGTTTGGAGGACGTGCACCGTTTTGCGTGCGGACGCGAGGGATGCGCACCGTTATACGTGCAAGCTCGAGGAAACAAGAAAAAATCGTGCGGAGACCAATTGCGAGTGTCTACAAGCAATTGGGAACACCACAAGGTGGGGAATTCTGCCGAAATTGGGTGACCTCTCCCCTTGCTCCTTTGCTTTTCGATTCGAAGCATGATAGTAGCCTGTTAGAGGCGTTAGGTTGATCATGATTATGATTGCTTGTGTAGATAAATTCAGATAGAATAAGGGCAACTGTTGGTTGCCAGAGATAGAGGAATAGAGGTGTGTGTGCAATCTGACACAGAGATAAAGTGCAACTGTTGGTTGCCAAAGATTCTTGATGAATATGCATGCGTAGAAGTAATTACTAATTGATGAATGAAATGAAACAATTACATGTATGAGAAAGATTTGTTGATTATGAGTATGATCATGTTAGGGTATAACTCTAGGAATCATGTGCATTAAGAAAAGGACATGTTGGTAGTAAGACTAGGAGAAAACCTAGTTTAGGGGTTTGACGAGTGACATTGAACTAGGAGTTATCCTAGGATTGGACGAGTGACATTGAACTAGGAGTTATCCTAGGATTGGACGAGTGGCATGGTCTTAGGTGATAACCTAAGGACACTGGATAGAGTGTTCAACATAGAGTCAAGGAACTCTAGGATGAGTATGATATGGAACTTAGGTTAAGGAAACCTAAGGTGAACTAGAGGTCAGCATAGAGTCATGGAACTCTAGGACAAGTATGACATGGGACTTAGGTAAAGGGAACCTAAGTTAAGTTAGAGGAGTTTAAACTCACAGACAGAAAATTTGAGTCAAGTTGACTCTAGAATTTAGTAAAGAATCAGGAGGGTGGAAGAGGTGGATCCAGTGTGGAGATATGAAAGGGAAAACAGAAAAAAGTAGAGCCAATGTAATTCTAAGATAACAGTGAAACATGGAATTAGAGTCAGCGTAACTCTAAGTTAAAAAGTGGAACAGAAAAATAGAGTTAAGTTAACTCTAGGATTCAGTGAGGAATCAGGAAAGTGGGATAAGATCCCAAGGTTAAAGAATTAAATAAATATAACCCTAGAAAGTCATAGGGTGTCTGGGCAAATAGACAATAACTTTAACTTCAATTTGAGTTAAATAAGTGAAAGTGAAATGTAAAAGAGTCCAGGAGACTCTCTAGTTATCCGTATGGCGAGACCTAGGATAAGAGATAAATTGTTGTAAAAAGGCAAAGTTTAAAAGCAAGCTAAAAGTGGCTAAAAAGTATAAAGAGAATGTAAAGGGCGCCTTCGAATTTGAGACTCGTCAAGTGGAGCAGGACTCCCTGGGCAGTGACCCGTCGGACGAGGTACTTTCGAAGGGCTAAAAGTGAAAGCAAGGAGCTAAATGCTCGAAGAAAAGAGAATGTAAATTGCAAGTGGCAAAATGGGAGCTATAAGCTCGAATAAGAAAGGAAAGCCAGTGTTCAAAAGCAAAGAGGCTAAGAACTAAAATAAAAGAGAAAGAAAAGAAAAAGCAAAGAAAGAAAAAAAAAAAAAAAAAAAACGGGCGTACCTCCGGGGGCGAACGTACAACGGTCAGGAGTTGGACAGGGTCCCTCTCCCGGGCAGCGACCCGTATGACTGGTAGATAGAGTACTCTTGTCAGAGTTGGGCAGTGACCCTGTCGGGCAGTGTCCCGTATGACAAGTTCCCCCGGCAGGACGGGGTAACACTTGCGGGTGTTATCGGCAACCTTGGAAATCTTATCTTATGGTAGCAGGACTACCGGGCTCGGGCCCGTTGGATAAGAATTTCTGAGGGTTAACTTGAACTAAAGCACCAGAATCTAAAGAATAAAGAAAGATAGAGTGGCCAAGGTGGCCGGGTTAGTTTGACCCATGTATATAGCGGCATAGTGGCCGAGTTGGTGCTTAGCAGCCTAGTGTGGCTAGACAAGAGTAGTGCTGGTTGGTGATTAGACACAGATAGTGTAGTGTAGTGATATGTTATATTGCATAGCTGCATTTTGATATTGAGGATTTTAGTTTCCTAGCACTATTATTATTGCTTCCATTGGACCAAGTGGTGTAGGACATTCTCTCTCGGTGGTTGAACCCACTGGGAACTCTGTCGGAGTTCTCACACCCCTTGGGTGACCCCCCACAGGTTCGGGAATGGATGCAGCGGTCGAGACAGATCAGATGCAGACGACAGCGAGGCATACGACAGGGGCAAGGGCCCAGCAGCATAGTGACCTAGAGGGTCTAGCAGAGGTATCCCTTTTATATATTTCTTGAGTGAACCTTGTATGGTGAGGAATTATGTAAAGGAAATGTAATAATTTATTTGCAAGTTCAAAGATGTAAAGTGTAATAAATTGATATTATAGTTCACTCTTGCATGCTTTCATTTCCGCTTTAGTTGTTGCAAAAATTTAAATTTATAGTGATTTTTAGTACTCTGATATTGAGCTTCCGCATACACTTGTTGTGTTATTATGGATGTTACCGTTCCTTTCAGGTAGAAAAAGGTTTTACCTGATTGGCGGGTCTGTTGGCGTGCCCGAACCGTACAAATTGGCGGACTCGGGGCGTGACAGATTAGAGTGGTATCAGAGCCTAGGAATAGTCCTAGGTGGTTAGCAACCCTAGGGAGACCTTAGGGATTAGCACGAGAGAGTGCGTGGGTAGTGGCGAAAGTACTTGATTGGGTTTTGTTGTTCCCAAAAAGGATGTTGGGACTGATCGAGGGCAACGAGCTTTCATTCTTCGGATATTACGTTGGCGGCCGACAACGTAATGTTGAAGATGAGAAGGAGTACCCTCTTATACTTTCGCATGATTGGGTCGACGAGCCTTTTTGTCGGTGTATAGACTGCGCGATGCTCAAATGGCTAAGTTTGGGCTGGTTGTTTCGTTGTGGTGTGCATAGTAGTGATGACACCACATAGGAAAACGCACCTGTTTGACTCGAGTCCCGAGAGGGCTCGGGGTCAAACGTGGTATACGAGTTGCGATAGCAGGTGACCGCACTCGTTGGAGTGGCCCAACAGTAGGTCAGACTTCTTGCCGTCGGCGGAAATTTTTCGCCGACAGGAAGACAGGTTTCGACGCCTAAGAGTAGCGTCAGCATGACAGTTGGAGCAGATAGATAGACTCCAGTGGCTGATAACGCAGCAAGTTGAGGCTGCACAAACAACGTAGGAGTATACGGCGTCGCCGCCTGTAGGGGCGACAGTAAAGGGAATGGCAGTGGCCGTCGAAACTTTTGTCAGCGCAGCCAACACCTTCAGCATAGGGTGTTTTACGCTTGTGTCAGCTAGGTTGCTGGCAAAGTATGGTTAGTAGGGTCTAGTGAGGGATCGACTCGCGTGGTAAATGGTGATCGCTATGTCGCGAGAGCCAAGTTGCAGTGCCCTGAGGGTTAGGGCAAGAAAGATTTACGAGCCTGGCGGCGTGAATTTGCCCCTGATGACGGTAGTGACCGTGTGGCGTGTTGATTGTGGCTAAATTGCCGCATTGTGGGGTTGGAAGGACCCGGGACAGGTTTCGAGATTCGAAAACCTCGCAAGTGAGCGGGAGTTTTGGTGGCGCCGATTTGATGGATCGGTGTAACGGCAAGGATTTGCCACCGTAGGATTCGCGTGTTAGTCACCAGAGTTGGTGGACAGTTATTTTCGGTGCCTCAACTTAGTTGGGGGTGTACAGAAGTCATACGCGTGTATAAGCAAGTTGCTTAACACTAGATTTTTACGAGTTAGCGTTGGGGCGTAGGACGCCCAACTGTTTGGGTGCTCATGGAGCACAGGTACCGTTTAGCCAGAGAGAGCTGATTAGTTGGCGTATGAGCCTTTGCCCTGTGTGGCCAGAGTCGAGACAGAGTTCGGATCATGGATTGATGACTAGTTAGTTGGTTTTTGCTCAGTGGAGCATAGTGGTCGCGTGGCGACGATTTGCGGGTTCGCGTTAGGACGATCCGTGCCTGGACCATGTTTGTGGACTGTGGGCCTGTAGCCCAGTGGGCAGGCGCAGTCGGCTGTGAGAGACAGCGGCCCGAGACCTGATGGCGGGGCATGATAGAGATTTGGTCGGGACGGTAGTCCGAGCGATGACCCGGGGACGTGGAATGCCACGTGTGAGCATTGAGGCTATTAGTACACTGAGAGTGTGATGTGACCAGGCCGTAGAGCTAGTGGTGATTGAGGTATTGTAGCTCCTAGTGGGAGTGTTGGTGTAGTAATCCTAAGTGAGGATCTACCCGTATGACGATTGGGTCTGCGTGCTAGTGAGAGCCGTTGTACAGTGTTGGACTAGTTTTGGGCTATAGGCCCCTGTTGGACCGTGGTTTGTGAACCTATTAGTAATCCGATATATCGGGTTAGCTGATAACCCGTGGACTTAGAGCACTAGCGGCGTGCATGATAGCAGAGGACTTGTGGATTGGCCTTCGCCCTCCACATTAGGCAGCGGAGCGACCGGAAAAATGCGGTGAGTGTAAGTGGTTGCAGATGCAACCTCGTTGTGAAAGAATGATGGCGGAATTAAAGTGAAAAATTTTCGCAAATAAAGGCTGGGTCATTTGTGGCAGTATGATGCCTAGTAACGATGTATAGTAGGCCCAACATTGGGGGTAAGATTCCTCCCTCTCGATCAGATTTGAGTCGAAGTGTGACTCAAGTTTCGAGGACGAAACTATTTTAAGGGGGGTAGAATGTAATGTACCGGATTTTCGGCACATAAATAAATATAAATAAAGGTGGTATGAAATACTAGTGTTATGAAAGTTAGGGAAGTAAAGAATATGTGGACGCGAGTTGGGCCCAAATCGGGTTAAAATGGAGACATTTAAAAATTTATTTGAGAAGGGGGGCCCAGATTTTTAGTGGAAAATTCACTGTGTCGGAAAATTCCGAGAAAATTACGGGAGCCCCGTAAATATGTTTTAAGACCACAGAAAAAGTTTCGCGTTGATCGGATACCCGATAGTGAAAACGGGCTCCGCCAACAGTGTCGAAAAATTCTGAGAAAATTTGGGGAGCTTCGTAATTATGTTTTAAGGTCACAGTAAAAATTTTGGGTTGATAGGATATCCGGATTGCGAGAACGGGGTCCGCCAGCGATTCTGGATACAGTGAGGCTTTTGGTGGCCCAGAAATGGCCCAAACTGAAAATTTAAAATTTTCTATGGTTAATTAGGCTGAAACGAAGTCGTCTGTCAAATTTGGACGGAAACGGACGAAAAATGGACAGAAAACGGGACGAAAATGGATTTTAACTTTAAGTGTAGGTGTTGGGATATTTTCTTTGGGTGCATTTAATGCACCCAACCACCCCCCATCCTCCCCTTTAATTAGCCTGTAGCTAATTAAACGCCACATTACCACCATTCCTTCTCTTGCAAAACAGAGTAATAGAAAAGAAAAAAAAAAAAAGAAAGAAAGGGAGAATGAGAGAAAAGGGAGAAGAAGAAAGAAGAGGAAGGAAAAGAGAAAGAAAGGAGAGAAATGGAAGAGTGTTGATGGTGGAACCTCCTGCTGGGAGCCGTGGAGCCGAGCGTGAGCGCGTGGTGCGGTGAGCGCGTGGTGCGGCGCGCGCGACGGCTTCGAAGGAGGTAAGTGCTGTTTTTTTTTTGTAGAGAGAAGAAGCTTGGTTTTCTTTATGGCTTGAGTTTGTTGGGAATTTGAGCTTGGGCTGCTATTGAGGGTGCATGGAAGCTGGCTGTGGATTTGGGTGGTTTGTAAGCTTGTTTTTTTTGAAGGTGCTGAAGCTTTTGTGTAGATGTTTCTGTGTGTATGTGGGTTTATGTTATTTGTGATTATGTGGGCTCTAATTATTGTGTGTAATTGGAGCTTATAGAATAAATTATGCGAGTACATGTGTTTAATTTGGGGTGGTTTTGTGATGGAATTAATGGACAATTAGTGTGTGTGTGTGTGCTGAAGATTAATTTTTTTGCTTGGGCTTAAAACCTTGTGTTAAAGGATCTATGTGAGAAGTGTATGGGAGCTGTGGACCTTAATTATTAGTATGCATTGGTACTTTGGGAAGCTGTAACTGATGGTGGATTTGTTGTATGTAGTGAGCTTGCTGTTGGTGATTGAGGTTTATCGAGGCAAATATTCACACTTGAATTGAAGCTTGAATGTACTATGGATTTTGTAGGTATTTATGGAAGCTTGTAATGGATCATTTGAGTGAATTGTTGCTACAGGTCGAAGGTGGACTTGGTGTATGCAGGTGTAACCCAAATGTGTGGTTGGATGAGTGTATTTATGGCTCTAAGGTGAATTGATGTTCAAGTCAACATGCTGTAAAACCTATGAGATGTTTGTGTGTGTGTATGCTTTTGGGACTGTAGAGGGTTGTGTGGATTTTGATAAGTTATGTTTTATGGGTTGTGATTATGTGAACATTAATTAATTAAGTGATGTTGGAGCTTTAATTGTGTTGATGTTGTGGATGTATAGAGGCAATTTGTGTATGTGGACATTGATTATTGGTTTGAATTGGAGCTTCTTGTAGTGGGCTGTGGACTCGAATGTAGTAATGGTTGTATGTAGTGTGTGCAGTTGCAACTTGAGAGAGAGTAGGTGGATTTGAATAATTGTGATGGTGCTATGAATGTGGGTTTTGTAATTTTGTTTGTGAGCATTTTGGGTTGAGTTGAGATGTGCTTTGGATGTATCTTATTGATGGTGTTTTTATGTGGGCTTGAGTGAAGGGTGGTTGTGAACTTTTGTTTATTAGTAAGCTGATGTAGAGGGGGATGTGTTGAATGTACTGTTGGGTTCTTTCTTTTGTTGTTGGAGCTACAGAGTTGGTTGGTGTGTGTGTGTTTTTCCTTTGAGTTGTTAATTGGAGCTTAAAGAGTTTATGAATTGAGTGAGCATTTGATGCTGCTTGTATGTTGAGGGAGTTTTGTAGGGTGTAAGTGGTTTGTACAAATTGGATAAATGAGCATTTATTTTATGAGCGTGCAGATTTAAGATAAGTGCACCATTTTGCGTGCAAGTTTTATTTACGTGCACCGTTTTGCGTGCAGGTTTGGAGGACGTGCACCATTTTGCGTGCAAGTTTTATTTACGTGCACCGTTTTGCGTGCAGGTTTGGAGGACGTGCACCGTTTTGCGTGCGGACGCGAGGGATGCGCACCGTTATACGTGCAAGCTCGAGGAAACAAGAAAAAATCGTGCGGAGACCAATTGCGAGTGTCTACAAGCAATTGGGAACACCACAAGGTGGGGAATTCTGCCGAAATTGGGTGACCTCTCCCCTTGCTCCTTTGCTTTTCGATTCGAAGCATGATAGTAGCCTGTTAGAGGCGTTAGGTTGATCATGATTATGATTGCTTGTGTAGATAAATTCAGATAGAATAAGGGCAACTGTTGGTTGCCAGAGATAGAGGAATAGAGGTGTGTGTGCAATCTGACACAGAGATAAAGTGCAACTGTTGGTTGCCAAAGATTCTTGATGAATATGCATGCGTAGAAGTAATTACTAATTGATGAATGAAATGAAACAATTACATGTATGAGAAAGATTTGTTGATTATGAGTATGATCATGTTAGGGTATAACTCTAGGAATCATGTGCATTAAGAAAAGGACATGTTGGTAGTAAGACTAGGAGAAAACCTAGTTTAGGGGTTTGACGAGTGACATTGAACTAGGAGTTATCCTAGGATTGGACGAGTGACATTGAACTAGGAGTTATCCTAGGATTGGACGAGTGGCATGGTCTTAGGTGATAACCTAAGGACACTGGATAGAGTGTTCAACATAGGGTCAAGGAACTCTAGGATGAGTATGATATGGAACTTAGGTTAAGGAAACCTAAGGTGAACTAGAGGTCAGCATAGAGTCATAGAACTCTAGGAAGAGTAAGACATGGGACTTAGGTAAAGGGAACCTAAGTTAAGTTAGAGGAGTTTAAACTCACAGACAGAAAATTAGAGTCAAGTTGACTCTAGAATTCAGTAAAGAATCAGGAGGGTGGAAGAGGTGGATCCAGTGTGGAGATATGAAAGGGAAAACAGAAAAAGGTAGAGCCAACGTAATTCTAAGATAACAGTGAAACATGGAATTCGAGTCAGCGTAACTCTAAGTTAAAAGTGGAATAGAAAAATAGAGTTAAGTTAACTCTAGGATTCAGTGAGGAATCAGGAAAGTGGGACAAGATCCCAAGGTTAAAGAATTAAATAAATATAACCCTAGAAAGTCATAGGGTGTCTGGGCAAATAGACAATAACTTTAACTTCAATTTGAGTTAAATAAGTGAAAGTGAAATGTAAAAGAGTCCAGGAGACTCTCTAGTTATCCTTATGGCGAGACCTAGGATAAGAGATAAATTGTTGTGAAAAGGCAAAGTTTAAAAGCAAGCTAAAAGTGGCTAAAAAGTATAAAGAGAATGTAAAGGGCGCCTTCGAATTTGAGACTCGTCAAGTGGAGCAGGACTCCCTGGGCAGTGACCCGTCGGACGAGGTACTTTCGAAGGGCTAAAAGTGAAAGCAAGGAGCTAAATGCTCGAAGAAAAGAGAATGTAAATTGCAAGTGGCAAAATGGGAGCTATAAGCTCGAATAAGAAAGGAAAGCCAGTGTTCAAAAGCAAAGAGGCTAAGAACTAAAATAAAAGAGAAAGAAAGAAAAAGCAAAGAAAAAAAAAAAAAAAAAAAAACGGGCGTACCTCCGGGGGCGAACGTACAACGGTCAGGAGTTGGACAGGGTCCCTCTCCCGGGCAGCGACCCGTATGACTGGTAGATAGAGTACTCTTGTCAGAGTTGGGCAGTGACCCTGTCGGGCAGTGTCCCGTATGACAAGTTCCCCCGGCAGGACGGGGTAACACTTGCGGGTGTTATCGGCAACCTTGGAAATCTTATCTTATGGTAGCAGGACTACCGGGCTCGGGCCCGTTGGATAAGAATTTCTGAGGGTTAACTTGAACTAAAGCACCAGAATCTAAAGAATAAAGAAAGATAGAGTGGCCAAGGTGGCCGGGTTAGTTTGACCCTGTATATAGCGGCATAGTGGCCGAGTTGGTGCTTAGCAGCCTAGCGTGGCTAGACAAGAGTAGTGATGGTTGGTGATTAGACACAGATAGTGTAGTGTAGTGATATGTTATATTGCATAGCTGCATTTTGATATTGAGGATTTTAGTTTCCTAGCACTATTATTATTGCTTCCATTGGACCAAGTGGTGTAGGACATTCTCTCTCGGTGGTTGAACCCACTGGGAACTCTGTCGGAGTTCTCACACCCCTTGGGTGACCCCCCACAGGTTCGGGAATGGATGCAGCGGTCGAGACAGATCTGATGCAGACGACAGCGAGGCATACGACAGGGGCAAGGGCCCAGCAGCATAGTGACCTAGAGGGTCTAGCAGAGGTATCCCTTTCTATATATTTCTTGAGTGAACCTTGTATGGTGAGGAATTATGTAAAGGAAATGTAATAATTTATTTGCAAGTTCAAAGATGTAAAGTGTAATAAATTGATATTATAGTTCACTCTTGCATGCTTTCATTTCCGCTTTAGTTGTTGCAAAAATTTAAATTTATAGTGATTTTTAGTACTCTGATATTGAGCTTCCGCATACACTTGTTGTGTTATTATGGATGTTACCGTTCCTTTCAGGTAGAAAAAGGTTTTACCTGATTGGCGGGTCTGTTGGCGTGCCCGAACCGTACAAATTGGCGGACTCGGGGCGTGACAATGTGCATCTCCGTAAGTCAAGGTCAAGTTGGTAATCACATAGATCATGAGTTACCTGGCAGGTTGAAGCCCAATATGAAAGTTTTGCCCCTGTGGATTCGAGAAATCGAGTTAGGGTGGTCCGAACCTTGCCCTCAAAGTTCGATCCTTCCCATCAAGGTTCAGACCCTGAACCCCTCTCAACCCAATTTTACCTCGTCAAAAAATTCTCAATTTGCTTTTTGGGATTCCAACACTCTTCTAATTGTTTCGAAACCCTCATAACCTAACTTGGACTTGTCCACAATTGCCTCTTGAATGTTTTCAGTCTATTGAACAAAGTTCAATATTCTCTTAATTCCGTTTTCGCACCGAACTTGGGCCGAAAGCACTCCAACTAGCTTGAAACTTTACTAGAACTATAGGAATAGTCCTCCAAGCCAATTTTCACTAGAACTATGTCATTTGCAGAAGTCTAGGTCATTACATCCTTCCCACCTTAAAAAAGAATTTCATCCGCGAAACTTAAATCACTTGAACCTTTTGGAGCAAGAATAAGGCAAAAGAGTTTAGGGCAAAGGTAAGTTTTTGGGATTTGAATGTAGGGATTGACTTAAATCCTTTAAAATTGGTATTATTGTGTTTTCTATACTCTTCTAACCTAGTTTAATTAAGTTAACACCATAAATTTTGGGTGTTCTTAAGTGGGATAAAAATCTAGGGTTATAATTGGGGGTTTTGTTTCTAAAGAATTTTGGACCTAATTAAATCTTTGGAAATTTAATTGAATGTTGAAAAAACACCCTCAACAACTTGGATTTAAGAATGGTGAAGTCCTGGTGAAGAATTTGAAGAAACGAGCTAGTTTCAAAATATTAGGGTTTGCTAGTGCTTAAGACGAGCTAAATGCTTCTGGGAGCCAAATCGCAAGTGTCGACAAACGATTATGATTATTTTGAGGTGGGTTAGTATATATGCACCGAACGGGTTAGATCACATACATATGTCTTAAGAGTATTTTTATAGGATAAAATGCATGTTAATTAATTTGGCAGTTAAAGGAATAAATGCATGTGGTTAAATCGTAGTATTAAATTGTATAACTATCATGAGACAACTAAATACATGTTAAAGAAGCTATATGTATGTATATATGCATCTACATCTATGTATGGACTAGTTATAGGTTGACATCTTTAGAAACTGAGAACTCAACAAAACTAGTAAACATAGTGTCATATGATATAGGTTGGACAATATAGTGTAACCTAGAAAGGTTGACAATATAGGAAAATCATGAGACCCTTGATGAGACCGTGTATGATGATACCGCTACCCTAAACTTGAAGGGCAGTGGGCGGCAATTCCTGGAGCCCCTGGCCCAAGAGGGCATAGTACAGTGATCGTGTGACCCTGATCTTGGTGCGCAGTGGGGCGATGATTTTCAAAGCCACTAACTCAAGTGGGTAGGATGATTCCGTGGCAAGTGGACTTATGCCAAAAAGCAGTGATTCCGCTAGTTCTTGATTCGAGGTCGAGTCGGGCAAGAAATAAGGTAATGAGATAGTAAGTAGAGTAAAACTTACATTTGTAGACATCATTACCATGAGTAGAGGCATAAGCATGCATTTCGTCTTTTGCATATAGTAGATTTTATATGCTTTCCATTATTTATTTATCGTGCTGACTTTGTCTCCTTTGAACCTGGAGGGTCGACCTTCTCTTTTTGGTTGTCGTATCAACTGGGAACTATGTGTTAAGACCAAAATTTTCACCACTCGAGGAGATAACACATGGCGTATACCTTCTGCTAGAAAGGTATCAACCGACAGAAGAATGAGTCAACAAAGAGGGACTTGCGTCTTATGTAAGACCGACCTCAGTCACGTGGGAGCGTGACGCGCGAAGTATGCCATCGGCTAAAGACATCGATCGATAGAAGGAGCGGCCGAAACAAGAAAATCCTCGCCTCATCCAAAATCAACTTCGACTGAAGACGAAAGCCAGATCGCCTAATCGAGCGACAAGGGAGGCGAAGCCAGAGTCAACCTTCGGTTGCCCGAGCCAAAGAAGGAAAGACTTGGAAAGGAAGGAGGGCGAGATTTAGGCGCAAATCTCGTAACTGACTCCGAAAACGGCAAGCGGCGCCCAGCATTAGAAAGCGTCGGAGATCACGCTTCGACGCGTCGATAAGGGGATTAATTTGGATCGAAAAAAGCTACCATCCTATTTGAGGAAGTTCGACTCAAAAGAAAGTGGTTGAGGATTTTCCGAGAACTCTCCCCCAAATTACGTTGATATTTCAAAATCGGCGTCTATAATCATGGTTCGAAAAGTGTATAAATATCCGTACCATCGAAGAAGAAGGGGTCCTATAACCTCGTAAGCCAGGACCACTCCCTTACTTTTTCATATCTTTCATATCTACATTTACTGCTTTCCTAAATAAGTTTATCGCATTTCCTAGGAGTAGATTACTTGTAATTTCTATCCCTATCCTCTCCCTTGTATTCCCTTTCTAAGCAATACAATTTCTAATCGACTCCTTAACCGTGTCAATTCTTTATCTCTATTCTCTAAGTCAGCTACTCTAGACCAAACTCGGCCTTTCTCCACCTCTATATCCTGATTCGGCTAATCTAAGCCGAACGAACGTGAGAGTTGAGTTAGAAGAACCCGGCCAAGTAGATCCCTCATCAACACGATCGCTTAATCCATTGGCATGTGGCGCATCACATTCCAGAGAGTCAACCACCCCCCGGGGCCGATCGACGACCGACATTTTCGACCCCAACAAGAGGTAACATATGCATGGCACTCTTTGTTGAGACCGTAGATAATGTAATGTTTCATCAGTGTTTCCGAAATAGGCTCGTCCAAATCCAAAGCCAAAATTTTCAAACAAAGATTTTTGACCTTCAAAAAATATTAGGAGATAGATAGATTGCCTTGAACAGTGTTAGCTAAATCATTCTCAAGTAGTTGTAGTTAAGCACTATTCATTTTATTCATCAACCCATCTAGAGTCTCTCAAATTTCTCATGCAGACTTGCACGCGATAATGTGCTCGAACAAGTCATGACAAATAGATCTCTTCAGGACAAACTCCACCTTCACATTCAAAGTATTCCATCTCTTCAAGGCCTCCCCATTCTTGGGAGAATCTACCAATGCCCATCAAAATCCACCTCCAACGACATCCCAAAGGTATCCAAAGGTATTCGCCGACAAGTCATGACTTCAAACACGACTACTTTGTAGTTAGATTGGTTGAGAATCTCCACTCCGAATCCGACAACATGACTACTTGCCTCCATCTTCCACGGCATCTTCTTCACTAAAGGAAGTATTGCAATGCACCATCACCTCCGTTGAGACTCTAATACCATGTAGAGAAGTAGCAAGATTAACCGATGCGGAACTCACTTACCAAATAGAAGATCAAAAAGACCACTAGCCCAAGATTATATCTCACTAGAGAAGAAAGAACAAGAACAATTGAGAACAAAGTAACAACTTTTTCTTGATTGAAATAAAAAGATTCTCATAAATCTACGCCAAGTCCAAAAAGGTGATAAAATACTACTAAGTACACATATTCTCATATAAAGTGTATGGATGCTACTCACATAAACCAAGAATTGGTGGGTTCAAAAGAATTGGCTCTCGAGTCAAAGATAGGAATGTGAAAAGGTGTATAAAGATTGGAAAAGATGGTATAATTATGAGTGGTTGTTAGGTGTTGGAAGGTGCAGTTGAAAGTCCACATGGATGGTTTTGGGCTATGAGAGTTGCATGAAGAAATTATGAGAACACATGCAAATACATAATTTGCTTAAACAAAAGAAATAAAACATTCACTTTAAAATTTAACACTAGAGTAGGAATTAAATCCAAGAACTCTGGAACAGAAGGGGTTTGGTGGTCTCTGTTACATATTATACCCCCCTCGGGTATAATATCCCAAGTCAACATCTGTGCCATGATGAACAAAATGGAGGATACTTACCTTGTTTTAATTTTTCTTTTTTCTTTTTTTTTCTTCTTTTCATGTGCGGTTACTCATGCCAAAATAGCATACAATACTAACCACTGCTGCTTATGACCTTTAAATCAGCATTCACCAGCTGAAATCTGATGCAACATGAAATGACAATAAATCCTTGCAAAGAGAAAGGAAATATTTAACGAAATCTTCAGGCCTTCACGAACAACTGAAACTGGGGACAAATAACAAAATCACAATGCGTGGCCCTTGAGGCGGAAGGGCTAAGTGGAGAATATGTTGAAGATTGCACAACAGAGGTCATAATTTGGTGATTTAAGCTGACTTCTTTAGACGATTCCTGACCCACGACTGGAAATATTCTAATTCCTCGTCCACTATCGCGTGTCCAAGGCCAGGATAAGCCTGCAATTTTCGAAGGGTGGAATATTAGATTGAATTTCATCTGAAACTCACTTATAGTTAATGAAATAGATCATTGGGTCGCTTATTAATATGCATTGGGAATATAAATGTTCTTTGTACAACCTATCTCAGATTCTCAATCACAAATGGGCAGGACGACATGGTACAGAATCTCTACCTTAAATTCGCAACTCATGCCAAGTTGTTCTAAAAAGTGGCAACCAGCTTGCCCAGCCTCCAATAACACAGCATCATCAGCCATACCATGGAGCCACAATATCGGTGTCTGCATTACAAAATTGTCACATTAAGAATTGAATATATAACTCTTCGATGTAATATATAACTCTTCCAAAGTAAAGTTGCAGTTAAGGAGCATAGAAGCTGACTTTTCTTTGGTCCAATCATGACCTTGCAAATACTAGCCGTAAATCACCTTGTGGACAAAACTGAGCGATAATTCTTGTAGAATATGTTCATGCAAAAAGAAGTCTTGTACCGTTGTCCTTCCAGACAATAAGAAAAAGAGCGAACACAAGGCAAATTTGAAATCTCAGGCAAGTCATAGAAGGAACAATCTGACTCGGATTCTACATCTTAGATCTTGATCTCCAGCTTCGATGAATCGCTTGACGCTTAGCTGTTTGCACCAGACCGAACTTAAGGGGCCAAAACCAGAGAATTTTTGGCCTGCTGATGAAGAACTTGACGGAGGAATTCAGCCAGACTCTCCTTGCTGGTGAGGAGGGTGGCCTAACAGGTTGCAGCGAAGCACCATTTCTCAATGAGGATGAAGAAGATGATCTTTGTGCTGGCGGAAGGCTTAAACTACTTCTAAGAATTAAGACTACCAAAACTAAAACTACAAAATTCTTCTTTACGATTGATACGTGAGATCATTCAAATCATCTTATTCTAAACCTCCATCTTACATTGAATTGACCTACTAGCAAGCTGTTTGATAGTTGTTCACATCATTTCACGTGAGCCAATCTAAATTGGCTTGATTGGGTATATTACTTTAGTGTGGTTATTCTTGCTATGAAGTGACCATCTTATCTAAACCTCCATCTTACATTGAATTGACCGACTAGCAAGCTGTTTGATAGTTGTTCGCATCATTTCACGTGAGCCAATCTAAATTGGCTTGATTGGGTATATTACTTTAGTGTGGTTATTCTTGCTATGAAGTGAATAGTTAAATTGAACTTTCTCTAGAGACTAAACTTTCACTTCGGCACCTAGTAAGCCCTTCTATGCTTTAACTTTTAAGTCTTTGCCCTTGTGATGATCTGTAGTAATATTTGTGTTCATTACTTTATGTTGCAGTGTTTGAGTTGATATTTGACATTCAACTGTACAATCAGTTAGATTCTTTTGAAGGTAGTGATCAAACACCCTTCGTTATTTTCACTGAAAACTTGAAAATAAGTTTCGATAATGATATAAAATTTTTTTGATTAAATGGTTTCGAAAATGGAGGTTAAGTATGCTTATACAAATTATTATGAATCATTAAAAGAGAAGAAATTTAAAGATTTTGCCCTGACTGTTGGTTGTGTAATTTCAGAAAAACCAGTTTTTCTCTACTAAATTGTGCTTGTAAAATCATACAATCTGCTATGTAGTGAATTTTACTATTTTGCACTTTTGTTTCTCAATTAAATCTAAGGACTGCTCAGAAAATTATGTATTTTGGAAACTTAGGCTTGTTCAGCAAACTTCAATATTCATTAAATTTATAGATTAGGTGAATGTGTTACAAGTAACATTAATTCAAGGTATTCTACTATTCTTTTGTTGGTCGTATTGACATGAACGATGCGATAGAACTTACCTTTTGATGTTGTGCTACGTGACATGGCTCGAGGTGCTATGTGATGCACCTTCGCATGCCAATGATATGCGATGCGTCTTTGGATGCAGGTGCTATGTGCTCGTGACATCGGGTGCTTGTGATGTATGCTTTGGACCTTTGCCAATGGGTCACTTTTGTAAATGGTTACCATATACATTTGTTTTTGTTAGGATTCATCCACATTAGTGTTACCACATATAGCTTGTTACCACATATAGCTCATATTTATTTTGTACAGTTTATTAGTTTCCATATCCATTGTATTTCTTTAATTAGATTGTATAGCTGTAAAAGGAGAGAAATCAGCATTATATATAGACCTATTTATTTTGAATAAGAAGGCAGACAAAAATAAGCCATCTTTTTCAGTCAATATTCTATCATGGTATCAGAGCCCTGGTTTTAGAGTTTTGTTCTTGGTTTGTTTGAATTGTTCTGCTACTCTCTTTGGATCAGAGATTCTGCAACAAAACAGTAAGCCGCAATGAAGAGGTGGCAGATCTGTGCAAGGGTGCAGCACCTTTTCGTTTTGGGATTTGGCGTGGAAAGGTAGCTCACGATTTCGATAAAATTTCAGCTTTCTTTGGTGAATTTTTTTGTTGCGAACTATTCTTGTTTATTTGCAATGGCGAGTAGCACTCCTGAATTTTGTGTTTAGTTTACCGGAAAAAATTATACCACATATGAGTTTCAATTTCAATTGTTTGTCACTGGAAAGGAGTTATGGGGACATATTGATGGCACTATTCAAACTCCTACAGATGCCACACAATTGTCTCAATGGAAAGTCAAAGATGTTACGGTGATGTCTTGGATTATTGGGTCATGGGATTCTCAAATTGTTCTTAATTTACGTCCATATAAAACTGCTAAAGACATGTGGGCATATTTAAAAAAAGTTTACAATCAAACACATTCTGCAAGAAGGTTTCAATTGGAGTGCGAGATTGCAAGTTACACTTGGAGGATTATCTATTCAAGATTATTTTTCTGGTTTTCAATAATTATGGGCTGAATTTTCTGATGTTGTTTGTGCTACCGTGTCAAAAGATTCTCTCCATGATGTAATGGCGGTTTATGAGGTTAGCAAGCGTGATCAATTTTTGATGAAATTGCGATCAGATTTTGAGAACATTCGTTCTAATCTGATGAGTCGTCATCCTCCTCCTTCATTGGATATATGTTTTGGTGAATTACTTCGTGAAGAACAACGTCTTCTTACCCCAGCCACTCTTGAACAAGAAAAGTTGACTACAACACCTATGGCATTTGTGGCTCGAGGAAAAGGCAAAGGCAGGGATATGAGTAAAGTTCAGTGCTTTAGTTGCAAGAATTATGGTCACATTGCTGCAAACTGTGCTAAGAAATTTTGCAATTACTGCAAAAAACCTGGACACATCATCAAAGATTGTTCAAACTGATCCTTCTTCAAAGAGGCTTCATGTTTCTCGAAATGTTGTTTTCTTTGAAAATCAACATTTCTTTCCAACTCATGTTAGCGCATCCCCTGAAGTTGCTATTCTTCTTACTTTTGATGATACGTCTTCTTCTATTGACCGGTTCAAACCTGGATTTGTCTACACTCGACGTCGTGAACTGCAGCCCCTTTCCGAGCCAGATCCGCCATCTGCTCTTGCCCCACCTTTCCCGAGGCGATCTACTCGACTTTCTAGTCCTCCTCATCAGTATGACTCTTATCATACATTATTTTCTGCTGCTTTGTCCTCCATTTCGGTTCCATCTTCTTACTCACAAGCAGTGAAGCATGAGTGTTGGCAGCAGGCAATGCAGGAGGAATTTCATGCTTTTCAGGATAATCAGACTTGGGACATTGTTCAATGTCCACCTCATGTTAAGCCCATTGGTTGTAAATGGGTTTATTCAATAAAGCTTCGCTCTAATGGGACCCTCGATCGTTAAAAAGCAAGATTGGTTGCCTTAGGCAATCGACAAGAGTATAGGATAAACTATCAGGAAACATTTGCTCCTGTGGCCAAAATGACTACAGTCCGTACAATTCTTGCTATTGCCGCTTCACAGGGCTGGCCGCTTCAACAGTTGGATGTCAAAAATGCTTTTCTCCATAGTAATCTCAATGAAGATATATACATGATACCTCCTCCTGGTTTGTTTTTCTCTTCTACTATGGAAGTTTGCAAATTGAATCGTTCATTGTATGGCTTAAAACAAGCTCCTCGAGCGTGGTTTGAGAAGTTTCGCTCTATTTTGCTTTAGTTTAAGCTTGTTCAAAGTCAATATGACTCTTCCTTGTTTCTTCGAAAATCATCTACGGGAGTTGTTCTTCTTTTGGTGTATGTTGATGATGTTGTTAATACTGGGACAGACTCTTTATTGATTACTCAGCTTAAGCAACATCTTCAAAAATCTTTTCGTATGCAGGATCTTGGTCATCTTACATATTTCTTAGGTTTGGAAGTTCAAAACTGATTCTTCGGGCATATTCTTACATCAGCATAAATATATTCAGGATTTGATTGCTTTGGCTGGTCTTCAAGATTCTTCATCCATTGGCACTCCTCTAGAAATGAATGTTAAGTACCACGCTGATGAGGGGAAGCTACTTTCTGATCCTTTATTGTATCGCCAACTAGTGGGTAGCCTCAACTACTTGACTATTACTCGGCCTGATATCTCCTTTGTTGTACAGCACGTTAGTCAATTTATGCACTCTCCACGGCATCTACACTTGGCGGCTGTTCGCCGCATCATTCGATATCTCCATGACTCTCCTTGTCGAGGTTTATTTTTTCCTGCTGGATCTCCTGTGCGTCTTGTTGCTTTTAGTGATGCTGATTGGACGGGATGTCCCAATACCCGTCGCTCTGTCACTGGTTGGTGCATGTTTCTTGGGGACTCTTTGATCTCATGGAAAAGTAAGAAACAAGACCATGTCTAAATCTTCCACGGAGTCTGAATATCGCGCTATGTCTGCCGCATGCTCTGAGATTACTTGGCTTTGAGGTTTGTTGACTGAGCTTGGGTTTCCTCAGCATGATCCTACTCCACTTCATGCCGATAACACAAGTGCTATTCAAATTGCTACTAATCCTGTCTACCATGAGCGCACTAAGCATATTGAAGTGGACTGTCATTATATTCGGAAAGCTGTGGATACTCGTGCCATTTCTCTTTCATATGTTTTCACATCCTTACAATTAGCCGATGTGTTTACCAAGTCTCTCACTAGTCAGCGCCATCAATTTCTCGTTGGCAAATTGATGCTTCTTGATCACCCAGCATCAATTTGAGGGGGGATGTTACCACATATAGCTTGTTACCATATATAGCTGTTACCACATATAGCTTGTTACCACATATAGCTTGTTACCACATATAGCTCATATTTATTTTGTACAGTTTATTAGTTTCCATATCCATTGTATTTCTTTAATTAGATTGTATAGCTGTAAAAGGAGAGAAATCAGCATTGTATATGGACCTATTTATTTTGAATAAGAAGGCAGACAAAAATCAGCCATCTTTTTCAGTCAATATTCTATCAATTAGGATATATTTAAAATATTTCTAATCCACATGCGATAAGGAATATCTAAAAGATAAATCCTATTCTGTTTAAATTCCTATCTTTGTGGAATTTGGTTAGAATTAGATTAGAATTAACTCCCTTGTGACCTATAAATATATAAGGGATTGGCCACAAATCATATACAAGAGAAAATAATAATTATCTTGGCCACAAATCATATACAAGAGAAAATAATAATTATCGCTCCACAAATTTTCTGACGCAGGCCGATAGAAGCCACGAGTTAAGATGAAGAAGCACAAGGACGAGAGGGATACACGAAAACCAATTCTTCGGCATATACTAAACAATATTATTCAATTCTAAAAACTCTGTAAAATCTCATTACACCACGCCTATATATAGAGGTGATACTCGAATCCTATTATAAATCAAATTACTAAAATTTAGAAAATTTTCTAATACAATAATAACTAACTCAAATATATCTGGAAATCTAAATAGATTTAAAATAACTACTTAGTCGAAATCAAAATAGAATAAACATAAACTTTCTTAAATATCCTAAATACCAAACGAAGCACAAGGACAACCGAATGGCACCAAAGAGCCGAGGGCCGCGAACCAATCTCAATCGAGATCCGAGTGCGTCTAAGAAAAGCTGATGTAGTGTACTGGGGCTCCAGTGATAAGCCGAGTGGACCTTCGGGGTCCGGACCCTGGTGGGAGGGTCCGAACCCTGGTGGGATGGTCAAAACAGTCAGCTAGTGCCTCTGAATGGAGTGTTCGGGAACCAGAACCCAGAGGAGAGAATGGGAGGAGCTCTCCCTCCCTCTCGTTCTCTCTCGTCTCTCCCCACCTCTCCGAAACTCAAAGCCCTGGCAGAGTTAGACCTTGGGAGTAGCGTGATGGTGTCGGATCGAGCTTTCGGCATGCATGGGAGCTCGTGGAGCTCGTAGCCAAGGTTAGGATTTTCGGTGAACTGTAAGGATTCTCATTAATTTTTTTAAAATTGGTATCCTTGTGTTCCTTGGAGGCTTCTATACCATTTTGCTCGAAGTTTCTCCGAAAATATCGGAGTAATTTTGGATAAAAAGGGAACTAGGGCGCGTTTGAGGTTTTCACGGATTTTGGGACTTTAGACCCAAATTGATTGGTTTATTCTCTAATTGAAGGTTACAGAGGAGCCCCATGCAACTTTAATTAGAAAAGCGACAAGCATCGACAAGCAATTTCGTGAAACGGCCCAAAATGGGCATTTTTTGTTCGTTAGCTGTGGAAGAACATCGGGACAACCGTAGGTGCTCAATTGAAAGTGCCTACAAGCAATTAAGGACGAACCAAGGTGGGTTAGCACCCTACCCAAGCGAGTAGATCGCCTCTCATGTCTTGAGAGAAAGTCAGTAAATTTAATATTATTTTATTAATGCATATAATTGTAGACTAATTTGGTAAATTAAGTAGGTATAGAATGTATGCAACTTAGGATAAATTAACTACCAGTGGACATGAAACATAGGCATAGAAAAAGATATAGGATATTTATGTATGCCTAGATGGAGATAAGTATGTACGCTATGTCGAACTAATTAAGTAGGTAGGCATGCTCTAAAGCTAGAGAACTCAACTTAAAATAGTAAACATAGTGCCATCAAGTCTAGGATGGAATAAAATAGTGGTAAGTTAGCCACTTGAGCAAACTAAACCTAGAACCCAGTGTTATTAAACATAGGCTGGAAAACAAGTGAACTCTTACTGTGTTTCAATGGTGGAAGGTCCGGACTTTTTCCGAAAAGTTCGGACCCCGAACGTCGATTTTCCCTGTACGTGCTGAAGGTCCGAACTTTTTCCAAAAAGGTCCGGACCCCGAATATTGGGTCCACAGTTTTCAGCTAAAAAGTCCGAACTCTTTCTCCAGGGTGGGGACTTGCTGCCCAGGTCCGGACCCCAAAGATCATATGCCCAAAATCTCGCTGCCTCGAAAAGCGTGTTTTCGCTCTACGAAGCACTAACTCCTCTCTAACCACTCTGACATGCTCAGAATTCATTTTCAACATGTCCACAGCAAGGTTCGAAGTGCCGTGGCACGGGGGCGTGCCGCTCGCCGCCTGGCACGGTACGGTAGCTCCCGTGCCGACACGTGGCACGCTTGCGTCCGATGGATACGCATGACCTCCAGTGGCACGCTCTGGCACGGCTTTTTTTGTTTTTTTTGTTCCCAATAAGATTTTATAATATTGTTTTGAACTGTTTAGTCAAAAAATTATGAATATTGACTATATATAGCTTACTACACTTACCAATTGACATACTGATAATTGTTTTTAATATATAAAGTACAACTATATCTCATAGAGAATAGAAATAACAATATAATAAATAAATTCTAAATAGAAATAACTATATCTCATAGAGAATAGAAATAACTATATCTCATAGAGAATAAAAATTATGAATATTGATTATATATAGCTTACTACACTTACCAATTAACATACTTGTTAGTTGTGACTCAAAATCAGAATCGCTTCGATATTATGATTCAGGTTCGCCGACGGCTTCGCGGTGCGACTTCGAAATTTTGTGGATGTCTGTGGTGGAAGCGAAGGGCTCGGGCCGCTAGCCGAAGCCCACCACTGACATCGGACGGGGGGTCGGGGGGCGGAGCCCCCCGCGGTACGGATCCGATCCGCTAAGGAAAAACCCTAATTTCTCTTTTATTTGCCCTAGAAACTGTACACATGTGACTAAAAAAAAAAAAAACACCTAACTATGCCTATTTTAAAAATACAGAAAAAAATCTAAAGAAAAAAAAAAAAAAAAAAAAAAAAAAAAAAAAAAAAAAAAAGGAAAACGGCCGTGCCGGCCGGCACGGGCCGGCACGGCACGCGATACCCACCAGGGTATCGCTCTGTCTCGAGCGATACCCTGGGGGTATCGTTCGAGACGGGGGGAGGTCCGAGACCCCCCCTGTACCGTGCCCCTCTTTGAGGGGCACGGTACGTGCCGCCCGTGCCGGCCCGGCACGGGCGGCACTTTAATCCTTGGTCCACAGTCGTTTTGACTACTCCGAGGTCTCTTTGAAGCTGAAATCCAATGCGGAACTTCACTCAAATTCCGTTTTTGACCCAACTTTGGTACAAATGCCTTTTGCTCAGAACCAAACTCACTCTAAACTCTTTTTATCATATTTTTAAGCATATTCAAGGTGACTTAGCCGCACTTTGCCACTTTAACAAAAGCCGGTGCACCACATCCCTCCTTATAGAAGTTTCGTCTGCGAAACTAAAATTCCGCATATCTTAGCTTAATCCTCGAATAAGTGAGGATGTCGTTCCCGCATTGTGCTCTCTAGCTCCAAGTGGCCTCTCGCTCACTATGGTTAGCCCACAGCACCTTTACGTATGGGATGGAGCGATTCCTCAGACTTTTCTCTTGCCGGTCAACTATCTTCCACAGATACTCGTCATAACTCAAGTCCTCCCGTAGATCTAGCGGTGGATAGTTGATAACGTGAGCCGCATCGTGAACATGCTGGTGGAGTTGGGATACATGGAAAACATCATGTACTCCCGCCAACTCCGGAGGCAATGCCACTCTGTAAGACACAAGGCCGGCCCACTCCAACACCTCATAAGGGCCAATAAAGCGAGAACTTAGCTTTCCTCATATAACACTACACCCTTTGTGGGTGATGCCTTCAAGAACACATGTTCGCCGACGTTAAATTCCAAATCGCGTCGCCTTTTGTCGGAACAGCTCTTTTGCCGACTTTGCGCCGTCAATAACCGCTGACGTGCAATTTTCGCTGATGCAGGGACATTGGACCTAGTGTTATTAAAAATAGGTTGTGGAATATAAGTATAAAGAGGCCTAATGAAACTAAAAGTCATGGACCTAAAAAGGGTAACTAATAATGTAAAATTGTGCACAATAAAAAATTAATTAAAGTAATATGATCGTGCCCAGCTATTCGCCGTTCGGAGACCGTCGGTCAGGGGCGGATGCGAAGTACTGCAACCCCGGGGCAAGGTCCAGGGAACATTGGCCGTGAGATAGGGACGGATGCGACGTACTGCAACCTTGGGATGAAGCCAGTAAGGAATGGTGACTGTGCAGCCAGGGGCGGATGCGACGTACTCCAACCCCGAGGCGAGATCAGGGTCAGCATGGTGTCAAACCCACAGGCATGGATTGACTCAAGACCGAGTCGGGAATTTGGCTAAGGCAAAGGAAACCTTAGGCTAGATATTGATAGAAATGGATAGTGAAATAGAAGTAGATGAGTAGTTCCTACTTGTTAGATTTCATTATCACATTTGCATTGAGGCATAGCATATGATCATCTAGCATATAGTAGTTTTATCTTTCTACAGAATATCTATCTATATACTTTAGTTGCCTCCATTAGACCTGGTGAGTCAAGCTTCTCACTTGGTTGGCCGTATCCACTGGAGACTATTTTTATAGTTCTTACCCCACGTTTTGTAGGTCCTTTCGCGAGTGGCGCAGTAGCGTAGGTTGAGAGCGTAACTCAGTAGATAACACCCTATCAAATTGAGACCCAAATAGAAATACCCTCCGTCAACGAATAGCCAGCAGTGTAAAAATGTAAATGAATCAAATTGTAATAATATTGTGGATTGTATAAAGAGAAAAGAAAGAAAAGAAAAATGTAAAATGTATGCATGTCTGAGACGAATGGCTGTAATAGCTAGTTTATATTGTATGAATTCGGATCCGAGTAAGAACATCTTGAATTATACTGGTTGTGATGTTTTGGGTGAACAGGAAAAACTCTGTTCGTTCGGCGGGTCTGTACGCATACCCGAACCGACCAAATAGGCCGGTCACGGGGCGTGACAGAAAGGGTGAGGGTGGCTTGGTCTGGGGGCTAGCGTTTATATTTGGGTGTTGTAATAATTGCAACTTAACCGAAAAACAACTTTTTTTACACAGACCACCCTGTCAGTCAACGGAACTTTCAAGCACCCACAAAAGATTTCGGGCATTTGAAACTACGGAGTTATAAATCTACGCAACTTCTCGGGCGCCCACAAGACAATTCGGTCGTCCGAATCCTCGTGACTGCCCGCACGCATGCTCTCGGGTTGAGCATCCGAAAAATGGCCCGGATGCCCTCCCTGAGCGTTTGAATGCATTTTCAGGCACCCACAGGACAATTCAGGCATCCAAAAGCTCTGGAGCTTCCCAATCCTTGCTCTCGGATTAAGCGTTCATTTTCTCATCCGGGCATCCTCTAGGGGTTCCGAATTCACATCTCATATAGGCGCCCGCAGGATGTTTCAAGCGCTCGAAACCCATTTTCCAGATTTCCAGCTCTCGAGAAAAAGTCTAGAAGGCTCGAGTTGCTTCTTTGCGTAGACTTTCGAGCGCCCACTAGACTTTCCAGGTGTCCGAAAACTCTAAAGCTTAGATTTGAGCTTTTCCAACCCAGTTTTGACCCAAACTCGTTTCAATTCGATCCAACTTAGCTTAAATTCTTTTAATCATGTTTTTAAACGTGTCCACGGTGACTTATCCGCACTTTGCCAATTTAGCGAGAATCTATGTACTACAATATCCTTAGTTTATAAGAATGAATGTCACCATGCCTTGATCAGCCCTTTCACACGAGTGATCGCCCTATCATTAGGAGAGCGGGCAGGATGAGACAAATAAGATCATATAAATACAGTTAGTAATGCAGATAATCCACTTCGCACTGAAAGAGCAAGCAAGTGTTTTAATTGTAAATGTCGCCTTACATGAGCTAAGATAAGACTTTATGAAGTCTACAGTAGAGATGATCCACAACTCTACTTGACTTGTATGAAGCCGAATGTGAAGAAGGCATCATATGGGTGATTGTCTTGAAGTTTGTTGTCTTGAGCAGCAACAAAACCGACATTCGTATGGTGTTTTGAGCAAGACATGTCCTTAAAGGTACCTCCATCATAGCATACGATCATGTCGTATGTGCAAGATTGATCACTATTTTAGAGAGTGACAAAATTGATCCATGTTTCTTTGCTGTGTGAGCTTTGCGTACCCTTTGCGACTTAGAACTATGTCATGAAGTGGATACTTGGTGATTCTACTTTAGCATGATATCTAAGGGCTATGATTCATTCGGTCTAGTGGAATATGTCCAGGAAAGCAGTCAAGTTGAAATGAATTGGCATTGAGACATCTAAGAAAAAATCATTTGACAATAAACTTGTGATCCTAGGCGATTATGTTGATATTTGTTGTCAATATAATCATGAATACAAATGCATTGATGAGAGATCTAGCTTGCTCGATGATAGAGATCAAAGATGCTATGATTCTAGTATAGGTTATAGACGAGGTGTGGAGTTATAGTGTTATGTTAGTTGGATGGTGACATAATATAACACTCGTCACTTTTGATTTTTCTCATTATTGATTGCACTAACCATTTCTCGTATGAAGAGTAGAACGTGATAAGAGAATATATTTGGAATGAGAAACTATGAATAAGTATCATGTGTGTACAAGTGGGAGATGCTAGGATTCCTCCACATTGGGACTTATATAAAATATTCTTAATCCATATGGAATAAGGAATAAATCTAAAAGATAAATCCTATTCTATTTAAATCCCTATCTTTGTGGGATTAGTTAGAATCAACTTACGATTAATATCTCCCCTATGACCTATAAATGTATGAGGGATTGGCCACAAATCATATATAAGAGAAAATAATAATTAAATCTCCACAGAAATTCTCTCTCTTTGGTTCACTCTAGGGCACCATCAACAACCCTAGGGATTTGGGCGGTGTGCTGCGATCGACTCCGGTATCCATTTTGTGACAAGAATGATCAACTTTGAAGACGAAAAACGTGATAGAGATCGAGACAAATTCTACGCAGATCGAGAAGTTCATAAAACAAGACGAGATCAGATCTAGGTAATTGCAACATAAATTCCGCAGCGAAAAGGTATGTAAAAATCTATGTAATTTTTCATCATGAATTAGTTCATAATTTCCAACAGTTTTGAATCCAATTTTTTCAAAATAAAAATAATTAAGTCAAAATTCTATTTCTCAGTTCGATCGCAAAATATGTTTTGTTTAAAATTCAAATTTCTAAAATTAAGATTTGTGAAGCTTCTAAGTGAAACCCTGTTACTATTATTGTATTTTCAGTATGTAATTTAATCTATGAATATTTAGATAAATTATTCATGCTTAGTTCGACTAACGAGGTGGTATTGAGTCTAGGGGTGGCAATCAAACTCGTTGTTCGCGAGCCAGCTCGTGTTCGGCTCAAAATGAGCTCAAGATCGAATCGCTCGTTTAGTAAACGAGCCGAACACAAGCCAAATTTTTTAGCTCGTTTAATAAATGAGCCAAACACGAGCTGGGGTCAGCTCGCTCGTGTTCGGCTCGATAATAGCTCGAATACATATATTTTATTATTTAATTTTTAGCCCAACTTAAATATAAAATTCAACTCAGTTATAAAAAGGTCCATTTATCTATACTGAGCCGGAATATTTTTAAAAGTACCAAAAATATTTTAGTCCTTGAAATTGCCTTTTTGGTTATTGGATCAAAAGTTAACAACAATGATTACTTGTGAGAACCACCATTGTATATGATCCAAACACTGCTAGGATTGATTTAATGGCCAAAAATATTACAACATCAATACTTTGGTACTTTCAAAACCATCCAAATCAGACTCGATACATGTATATATTATTAATTTTTATTATTTGAATTTTAGACCAACCTAATGTAAAGAAACCAATCATTTGTGAATTTTAATTATTAGATTAAGATTCTAATTTTCTAATTTTCTTTCACATTTTCACCTAATAGTAGCACCGAAAATCTAACTTATTGTTCGCCAGCCAGCTCGTGTTCGGCTCGTTTATTAACGAGCCGAACACGAGCTGAATTTTTCAGCTCAATATTTTAATGAGCCAGCTCGTGTTCGATTAAACGAGCCGAACACGAGCCGACCCTAGCTCGCTCGTGTTCGGCTCGTTGACACCCCTAATTGAGTCCAATCAGCTTGTGGGGAATGGGATGAAGTGATCGTTAGTTGCCAAGACCTGTATTTAATTCCATCCTTTGAATAATGAATTTAGTTAGATTAGTAAGTATAGAATGATTTTTAGTGAGTTTGAATAATTGAATAATTTTGGAATCTTTAGTAGCGGATTTTAGATTTTGTGGTCAATTGATTTATTAGAGGTTTTGTGGGACTGAAACCAGTTAGATTGTTTAATTTGTTCTTGAAGTAACATGTTATGACTTGATATCTACAAGTTTTGTAGCCCTCGTATTTGCGATTAATCAATTGCACATATATAGTGTCTGTTATGTCTCTGGTTTGGGGCGTGACAAGTTTTTCTTGTCCACGAGCAATGACATCATAGATCGCCATCCTCCACCTGGCGTTGGGTTGTGCTGTACAATATCACACAAGAAATAAGGTTTCTAGTGGCGATTATTTAGTTTAAGCTTTTAGAGACAAACGGTTGTTTAAGATTTTAGAGACAAATAGTTGTTTAACATTATTTCATATAGTATTATAGCAGGATGTCCCAAAGGAGTGAGGGTGAATGTTGAATACAAAATATGTGTGAAATCTCTAAATTATGCAACATTGTATATCTCAGCCAAACACTATAAAAACACGACAAAGAAAACTATATGCAGAAAGTAAGTCAGCAAGCCAAGATATGACGATGGAAATCCATTGTGGCAAAAATTTCATAGAAAGTCTTTAGTGAATGTCATTATATTGTGTACTAGCAACTAAATTGGAATTTTAACTATATTTTTAACAGACAAAAGTTAAGGGAGCCCTGGATAAAAGCTACATAGAAAGCTATTTTGCTATGATTGTGAACCATATGTAGTATATAAAGCTTATGTGAAGATGTTTTCCACAAAAAAGGCATGAGAGGATGATATTTACCTTTCTTGCTTCGAGAGAAATTTGTTTCTCAATTGAAGAGCCTAAAGGAACTGATCCACTGAAGACAACACCTCCTCCCAGAGTTTTTGGATAAAGCAAAATACTTGCTGTGGTTAAGGCACCTGGCAAAACATTGTGTGCTGCAGGTAACTGCTACATTTTTATTTTACCAAAAGATAAGGTAGTAATACATTTACCACGAAATTGCTCTACCTCCTTGGCTAAACCCACAAATGAATATATTTCCAGGACTTACACCATCAGCTATTTCCTTATCAATCATCACATGCACATCCTGGACAGCTTTTAGAACTCCTTTCTCATCTCTCATAGATTTCTGGGGATACAGAAGTCGTAACTTGTAAATGTACAAGCATAGATCCCAAAGAAAAAGTAGACGTGAAATTCGCTAATTACTTGGAACTTCGGCAATTGTTATGTTCTTTATCTATATTTGTGATAAACTTCTTTCTTTATTTTTTTTCTACAGTTAAAAGAAGGCTGCGAGAGTGAATAAGAAGAGAGAAACGAGAAATCCGGAAATTCAGATTCTATTTCAAAGGATATGATCTTCAGGAATGGAAACATGATGGTAATTATAATTAATGTATTGCATAGAGCATGTTAATAGTTCCTATGTGGTAAGCACATTTTGATCAAACCACTGAAATACTAGGGTGGCCAGCTATCATTGTGAAAAATCTGGTAAGAACCTTTAGAGCCAAACCAAACTCACTTCTAAGAAGTTGAATTCTTTGATTTTATCACTCAGATAAAAATATGAAGTTAAGAAGCATACTAAGAAATCTGATCCAAGTTCCTTCCAAGCATCGGAAAAGAAAGATAAAAAGACAATATAGGAAGAAGATTCAAGGTTATTTCAGAAGGCAAAAACATTTTGGGATCGCTGAAAATACTACTTTTGCTGATATATGTGTTTCGTTCAAATTTTTTTCAAACATAAATAATCTTTCAGATAATTAGATAGATAAGGAAGGTCCTCCAATGCAACCGGTAACAGCTACTCACCACATAATGAAAAACAATAGGATATCTTAATATATAAATAGATAGAGCAATAATGAAAGAATAGCACACTGTTGCTAAGGTCGGCAGCTTAGAAAAACACAATGTTAGTTCTCTAGTCCAAATTGCTCTATTCACAGATTTAGGCAACCAATAAGATCAGTTTGCTTTGCTATAGAACCATGTTCATTTATAAATTGTTCAAAGGAAACTAGTAAGTACACTAATTTGACCTCTAAAAACTTAGATGGACTATACTAACATTTAGCTTTAACTAACTTAAGCTTTAATTGGCTCAGTGGAAACATGACTGAGCCTTGAAAGTCCTGTTCATGTGTCTATTATCCCTAAGTCCCTACCCACCCTCAAAACAGCAACATCGCCTTCAATATTTTTGAGAGATCTGGCGTCCCGTTATTGCATGGTTCACTACATTTTGCCTAAAGATTTTAACCAGAATTTTTCTTGTAAACGCAGAGTCACAATCTAGATAACCAAAAGAGACAAATGGTTGATAAGGAATTATGTTGAAAAGTTCAGCCCAGCAACTACATTAATTCAAGAACTCATAGGAAATAGTCGCATAAAATGTGCTGCCTCGAATAAAACATTTTCAAGGTTACTCAAGAAAGGTTGACAATAGCATCATCTAAAATAGTACAAGAAACACATCCTTAGGCAAATATAACTTACGGCAGTAATAGGCACTTCAGTAATGTCAAACCACGCAGGCATGGCTGCACCACCTACAAGAAAATATTGGGCATAGACTAATGATTATAGTTAAGTATTAGTACAATCAAACAATAGTAATATATATGTAAAGCAACCATAACGCCTCAGGTCGGAGTAGTACTTCACACAACTGTAACAAAGAATTAGTTACTAACGAGTATGAAACTATGTAACTGTTCAACTAAATGGTCACGCTCAGTGTACTTATTCACTAACAAACACCCGTATGCTCACTTTACTGTCCCTACGCTAGTGATTTGAGATTCGTCACCTTAACTTGAAAGTATAGCATACCGACATATCCAGAAATATTATCGTCTTTATGATATTTCTATGACTACATTGACTAGGAACATTTAAGAATCTTGTACAAATAAATATATATCTCAAATTCCTAATTTTTAGGAATATATTTTCTCAACAAAAAATTCGACAAACAATTCATGTAAATATATTGTACTGAAACAATAAATATGAATAAAACTTACCTTTTATTAATTAAAAAAAAAATACAAAATATGTTCATAAGCCTATATGACTGATTGGTTTTATATTGATATTATTTATGCTTACACAGCAAGACGGTATTATGGGGTACCCGTTGAATATTACTAATTTTGCTTCTTAAAGCTAACTGTGCTAATTTTTTTTTAGGCTAAATTACAGAAAACCTCCCTGTAATATCCCGCTTTTTCACTTTGCCCCCCTGTCTTTTAAAAGCCTACATTTTGCCCCCCCGTAATTACCGAAATATGCATTTACATCCCCGACGTCACCATTCCGTGAATGAACCGTCAATTTTTTAAAAAATATTATTAGATATATACCCAAAATACCCTTCAAAAATGACGAAAAATAAGCTAAAACTCATTCTCTCCAATATAAGGTAAGAGCATTTTTGTCAATTTACCTCATCCGTTAACGTCGTTGCCCCTAAAGACAATTCAGTAATTACGAAAGGGCAAAATGTAAGCTTTTAAAAGACAGGGGCAAAGTGAAAAAGCGGAATAGGTTTTCTATAATTTAGCCTTTTTTTAAAAAAAAAAAAAAAATTTAAGAAAAAACAATTCCATATAATTGAAACCTCCGATTAGCGAAGAACTGAGAGCGAATAAAGAAAGAGAAACCCTCATAACTGAAGAGCTGAGTAGAAGAGAATAAAATAGCATACCATCGCGGGTGATGGGCATGGGAGGGGCACTGGGGAAGGACCACTCGGCGTTCTCGAACTCGGGCGAGGTGAACAATCCGCGGATGTACTCGTTGGCTGGGCCGGAATCGCCGGAGCCGTGGAGCCACAGGATGAAGCTACGGAGGGACATGGTGAGGAAAGAGGAAAAGAGGCGATGATGGTCAAAAAGAGTTGGGTTTATAGAAGACGAGAGAAGGGAGAGAAGGGTGAGAGAGATTCGGGAGGAGAGCTCGTGTTGAAGCTATTCTATTGCAGAAGAGGAGTCGATGTAATTGGTGTAATTCTTCTCTTAGTTAATGAATTTTATTTCACCCGCATATTTTTTGTTTTATTTTTTTTCTCCTTGGTGGTTGTGCTAATTCCAGTTATATTGAAATGACGAGTTTTTGGTAAAAGTCCGATTTGACATTTTCGCTGCGGAATCCCAACTCTAAGCGGTACCAGAGCGAATTGCGATACCGGAGCGGGTTGCGGATTCAGAAAATCTGGTACCGGGGCGAGTACCGAATTTTTCCAACAAAAAGGTTTTGATTTCAATTCTTGTGCGTATCCGCCGTTTCATGGCTAATAAAAAAGAGCCACATCAGCATAAGGAACCATATCATCCAATGCACAGCATTGCGACACCTCAGCAGGATGCACGGAATTGCGGCACGTCACACCGGAGGAACCACCAAATATATATTTGTATAGATATCTCGATATCTTGATATTATCATTCAAGTGAGCAAAAAAATCAAGACTAATTTTAGACGGTTTTATGATAAATTAATTATTTGGTTAAACTATAATAAAATTATATTATAACGATCTGAAAAAAATACCGCTAGCAAAAATACCGACACTTATAATTAATGTCGTTATATGTGTCGCCGCTAAAGTTTATAGCGGCATATTATAATATGTCCCTATAATCTAATTTTGGATATAAATAAAATATAGATAGGATATTTGTACAAAAGTGTCACAAAGATGTGTCTTTATAATTTATTTTTGTTGTAATATTATTATATATTATATATATTTTTATAAGTCTCGCATGTCTATATCGGGCACTTATGTGTCCGTGTAAAACTCGTATATATCCGATATGAATATTTTTTAGCCGGGCGTTCATATATATATATATATATATATATATATATATATATATATATATATATATATATATATATATATATATATTATTTTTATTGTTGTATGCTTATATAATATAAAATGATAAATATTTTATTTTTTTTTATGAGTACATATAAATTTTTTAAAATAATATAAATAAATTATACATGATAAAAAAAAGAATTAAATATATAAACTATTAATAAAAAATTTTATTAACTTTGACCACCAAAATTTATATTTTATATATAATAAATATATATTATTATGAGTGTAGAGCTTATATACTTTCAAAAACACAAGCCTAACTATGCTTGTGAATTTTTTATTATTAAATTTGTATTGAGATTTGTGCTATTGTAAAATTATTTAAAGAGAAAGAAAGAAAAAATAAATAGTATAAATCTCAATACAAATTTAATAATAAAAAATTTACAAACTTTTTTTGACTCGTACTTTTGAAAATATATAAAACCTACTTTATTATTATATTAATAATATTATATTTTGTTATTTATATACATACCGTATTTATATCCTAATTCTTTGAAAATTGTCGAGCCGCTAGTGTCTCTTGTCAATGTCCATAACGGTTAATTTGGTTAACAACATCTATTATTCTATCTCAAAATGTTATGCCTATATTAGCTTAATATGCTTTTATGTTAATCAAGGAAATTAAGGTAAATTGCATAGGCTGTGACCCTTTGGTCCTGTTTGGAACAAGCCCGAGTGTTCCAGACAAGTTGACCGAGTCAAACTATTGACCAAGTCAAAGTACTTCTAGTGATGATATCAAGCGATAGATTGAGAAGGGATCTTCTTAATCGGATTCTGTCTCCACTGTATAAAAACTGTTCAATTGAATTAAACTAAAAAACTTTTGTATAGAATCAGCTAAAGCTATAGTCGAAACTAACTAAATATCATTAAAATATTAAATAAGTATTGCATGTTACAAGAAAAAGAGCGCTAGAGCTCAAGTTCCAGAGATTCTAGGCTAAAACTATAGCTACTATTAAGGAAAGCTATAGATGCTGAGAATGGAAAAAAATAATTGAAAACAATTGTTTTTTATGTGAAAAAAGACTATTATTATAAGCTATTTTCAACTATTTATAAACATATTATTCATCTTTAGTTAACCTGCCGTTATTAGACGATTGTCACTTCATGTGTAGGGCTCTAACCACTTACTTTTAGTTAGAAATTCACTCCCTTCTCTCTCTCAACCATTGCAGACAAAATTCATTTTGTCGTTGGGCTCTTCCCATTTCTTGGTGTATCACGTGTTTTTTTTCTATTTGTCCACATGAGCCGAGCCGACTGCCAATTACATCACATTTTCTTGTGCCAACAATGCTTCCGAATATTTTTTTGAATGAACATTCAGATGACTAGCCGAACCATGATACATCGCGCCCACTAACTCTTAATTGTCATTTTATCAAAAATTCTTTCAACGGCAAATCCCTTTGTCTTCTCTCCTCTTTAGCCTTAGGTTTTTGAGCTCTCTAAAACCTTTTTTTTCTTCGTTTTTTCTTCGATACTCTGAATTATTGTTCTCCTTCCTTAATGGCCTTACTCCAATTCCTCTTTTTCCTCAAACCCCTAAGGATTATTTCATTTTCTTCATCCATCCAATAAGGATTCTTCCTATTTCATCTTAGGTCCCTCCGTCGAAAACCCAAATAAAGATATCTTTCCTTTTTCAGTTGAATGCATTCCTTTTTCGGTTGAATGTGCAAGGAAAAGCACATCACCTTTTTGTTATTTTGGCTGTGCCACAATTTTTTCTACACTCGGTCCTCAAAAAATCAATTGAGACTTTGTTCCAATCACCATTGTGTTGGTCAATGGTGAGTAGGGGTGGCAATCCAGCTCGCTGTTCGCGAGCCAGCTCGTGTTAGGCTCGAAATGAGCTCGAGATCGAATCGCTCGTTTAGTAAACGAGCCCAACACGAGCCGAATTTTTCAGCTCGTTTAATAAACGAGCCGAACACGAGCTGGTTTCAGCTCGTTAGTGTTCGGCTCGATAACAGCTCGAATATATATATATATATATATATATATATATATATATATATATATATATATATATATATATATATATATATATATATATATATAAACTCTACTATTTAGATTTTAGGCTATCAATTTTTTATGAATTTTAATTATTAGATTAAAATTTTAATTTTTTAATTTTTCTTTCAACTTTCTATCTAATAGTTAGAATGAAAATTAAACTTGTTGTTCGCGAGCCAGCTCGTGTTCGGTTCGTTAATAAACGAGTCGAATACGAGCCGAATTTTTTAGCTCGATATTTAAATGAGCCGACCCCAGCTCGCTCGTGTTCGGCTCGTTGACACCCCTAATGGTGAGAAACTAGTTCTCAGTTCTTATTTCGTTTTATTTTTATATTAAGAAATTTTTGAATCTATCAAGTCGCTACACAAAAAAAAAAGAGCGACGTCATCATTGGTTCTAGCTTGCAAAGTTTTCTTGTTTCTTCATATATGCTTCCAGTTGTACTTCCCTTTTTTTCTGCCGAGCGCCACTTGATTCGAGTTCTCTTCAGCAATTCGACACGTACGAGCTCATCCTAGGCTGCCCGGAACCCTTTACTTCAGGGCAATTACCCTCCGAATTCATGGAATATTTTTGAGTATTTTTATTTCGAACACAACTGACCCCTCAACTGTTTGGCCCTTTTGGAGCACAATCAATCAATCCCAACTGGTTCAAAGAACATATTTGAATATTGCTAGGATTTAATTAGATTTGTAGTTGAATCCTAATTGAATTAAGATTAATATTTATATTAGAGATAAGTTTGTTAAAATTTAAATATGAATTAAAATAAAAATTTATTCACGTTAGAATTTTGATAGCTTTTGATGTAAGTTATAAATATAGTATAAGTACTATTATTTGAAGGCGGTGAATATACTCAAAGTGATGGTAATATTCATGGAAGTGGTGTGGGTTAGTATTTAGCCATACCCATATGGTAGTATCTACACCCATATGGTGGTGGGGGTTAGAATTTAACCACACACATATAGTGGTGGTTACACCTATGATGGTAGTCACACCCATGGATGTGGTGGGGGTTAGGATTTAGCCACATCTTTGGTATTCTAAGTTTATAGAAGATGAGAGAAAAATGAGAGAGATTTAGGCGGAGGGCTCGGGTTGAAGCTACTCTATTGCAGAAGAAAAGAGAAGTCGGTGTAATTTTTTTTTTTTTTTTTTTGTTAATGAATCTTATTTCATCCGTATATTTTCTATTTTGATTTTCTTCTTGTGCTTATGCTAGTTCCAGTTATGTTAAGAAGATGGGTTTATGGTAAAAATCCGATTTGACGTTTTTGCTGTGAAATCTCAACATTATACGGTACCAAAGTGGATTGCGGTACCGGAGCGGGTTGCGAATTCACATAATCTGGTACCAAAGCGAGTACCGAATTTCCCAACAAACATATTCTCAACCAAGTGGATTCATCCCAAATAATCGAGCACATCCAAGTATGGTATTCTTTTTTGGCAGCTCGAGATCTGCATTTGAAAACTTGCTTCCCATGCTTGTTTTAGTTATAGATGGATAAACTCCTTTATTACCCTTCCAATCGGTGAATCCACCTCGGAATCCAAACTTTCATTGGATCATTCTTTTAAACATTCATCCAAATCGTCTTCTATATTTAAATAACTGATAAAAAATCTGATCGATTTTAGTTGTATCAAAAGAATAAGGAAAAGTCGAGACCCGAACTTTAGCCTCTTTGGTTTTAGCCGGCTTTAGGAATGAACATTTATATGGTTAACGGTTTTTAACCTTCTCGGCCGCATAAATAGACTCTTCACGTGAAAACTTATTTAACTTCAGCATTTTTCAATTTGCCAAATGGGGATGCTCTGAATCTATATTTGCTAGATACGGAGATTTGAACACTATCCTGAAACGCGATTAGGAGTTTCCTTGTGGGGTAATCCACATGTAATTGAAGGAAGTTACTCAAGCCATAGCATGCATACAATGTTAGTGAGTAGGCTAATGGGCTCAAGTGGAGTATCAAGCATTGGGAGAGTCATATTGTATGGCGTAGGCTCTTGAGCGGATCGAGGTGATAACCTGGCAGGGAAAATGGATGGCTGCCTTTTGGCAATGTCGATATACAGACCGAATGAACTCTCAAGGAGTATAACACGCGACTGAGTTAGTGAAGTTGTCGTCTAATGACGGCGGTTGTCGATAAGTAAGCCTGACAAAAGAAGCTTTGAGGGTTAATGCTAACAGCGCCACGAAACTCGAGGCGGGTGACGGTATCCTCTTAGAAGTGTCACCAAGAGATGAATGGGGAAGATCGGGGCTTTGAATAAACTAGTTCCCAAGACCATGTATAGCAGAAAGTGTAAGATAACGTTGGGACACGGATGTACTGGTTGTGCAGCTATCGAAGCTGGTAGAAGTCCCCAATGTGGCTCTGATGTCCACACTTGGTGAAGATGTGTGCCGTTTGGCCTTTGCTCTTCGTGTCGAGCAATTAGAGCGACGAAGGAATGTGGTTAGCAAGGTATGCGTGAGATTCAGCCTTATTATGGAAAAAAGATTACGGAATCATGTGCATCTCCGTAAGTCAAGGTCAAGTTGGTAATCACATAGATCATGAGTTACCGGCAGGTTGAAGCCCAATATGAAAGTTTTGCCCCAGTGGATTCGAGAAATCGAGTTAGGGTGGTCCGAACCTTGCCCTCAAAGTTCGATCCTTCCGATCAAGGTTCAGACCCTGAACCCCTCTCAACCCAATTTTACCTCGTAAAAAAATTCTCAATTTGCTTTTTGGGATTCCAGCACTCTTCTAATTGTTTCGAAACCCTCATAACCTAACTTGGACTTGTCCACAATTGCCTCTTGAATGTTTTCAGTCTATTGAACAAAGTTCAATATTCTCTTAATTCCGTTTTCGCACCGAACTTGGGCCGAAACCACTCCAACTAGCTTGAAACTTTACTAGAACTATAGAAATAGTCCTCCAAGCCAATTTTCACTAGAACTATGTCATTTGCAGAAGTCTAGGTCATTACATCCTTCCCACTTTAAAAAAGAATTTCATCCGCGAAACTTAAATCACTTGAACCTTTTGGAGCAAGAATAAGGCAAAAGAGTTTAGGGCAAAGGTAAGTTTTTGGGATTTGAATGTAGGGATTGACTTAAATCCTTTAAAATTGGTATTATTGTGTTTTCTATACTCTTCTAACCTAGTTTAATTAAGTTAACACCATAAATTTTGGGTGTTCTTAAGTAGGATAAAAATCTAGGGTTATAATTGGGGGGTTTTGTTTCTAAAGAATTTTGGACCTAATTAAATCTTTGGAAATTTAATTGAATGTTGAAAAAACACCCTCAACAACTTGGATTTAATAATGGTGAAGTCCTGGTGAAGAATTTGAAGAAACGAGCTAGTTTCAAAAAATTAGGGTTTGCTAGTGCTTAAGACGAGCTAAATGCTTCCGGGAGCCAAATCGCAAGTGTCGACAAACGATTATGATTATTTTGAGGTGGGTTAGTATATTTGCACCGAACGGGTTAGATCACATACATATGTCTTGAGAGTATTTTTATAGGATAAAATGCATGTTAATTAATTTGGCAGTTAAAGGAATAAATGCATGTGGTTAAATTGTAGTATTAAATTGTATAACTATCATGAGACAACTAAATACATGTTAAAGAAGCTATATGTATGTATATATGCATCTACATCTATGTATGGATTAGTTATAGGTTGACATCTTTAGAAATATGAGAACTCAACAAAACTAGTAAACATAGTGTCATATGATATAGGTTGGACAATATAGTGTAACCTAGAAAGGTTGACAATATAGGAAAATCATGAGACCCTTGATGAGACCGTGTATGATGATACCGCTACCCTAAACTTGAAGGGCAGTGGGCGGCAATTCCTGGAGCCCCTGGCCCAAGAGGGCACAGTACAGTGATCGTGTGACCCTGATCTTGGTGCGCAGTGGGGCGATGATTTTCAAAGCCACTAACTCAAGTGGGTAGGATGATTCCGTGGCAAGTGGACTTACGCCAAAAAGCAGTGATTCCGCTAGTTCTTGATTCGAGGTCGAGTCGGGCAAGAAATAAGATAATGAGATAGTAAGTAGAGTAAAACTTACATTTGTAGACATCATTACCATGAGTAGAGGCATAAGCATGCATTTCATCTTTCGCATATAGTAGATTTTGTATACTTTCCATTATTTATTTATCGAACTATCTATCTATCATGCTGACTTTGTCTCCTTTGAACCTGGAGGGTCGACCTTCTCTTTTTGGTGGTCGTATCAACTGGGAACTATGTGTTAAGACCAAAATTTTCGCCACTCGAGGAGATAACACGTGGCGTATACCTTCGGCTAAAAAGGCATCAACCGACAGAAGAATGAGTCAACAAAAAGGGACTTGCGTCTTATGTAAGACCGACCTCAGTCATGTGGGAGTGTGACGCGCGAAGTACGCCATCGGCTAAAGACATCGATCGATAAAAGGAGCGGCCGAAACAAGAAAATCCTCGCCTCATCCGAAATCAACTTCGATTGAAGACGAAAGCCAGATCACCCAATCGAGCGACAAGGGAGGCGAAGCCAGAGTCAACCTTCGGTTGCCCGAGCCAAAGAAGGAAAGACTTGGAAATGAATGAGGGCGAGATTTGGGCGCAAATCTCGTAACTGACTCCGGAAACGACAAGCGGCGCCCAGCATTAGAAAGCGCCGGAGATCACGCTTCGACGCGTCGATAAGGGGATGAATTTGGATCGAAAAAAGCTACCATCCTATATGAGGAAGTTTGACTCAAAAGAAAGTGGTTGAGGATTTTCCGAGAACTCTCCCCCAAATTACGTTGATATTTCAAAATCGGCGTCTATAATCATGGTTCGAAAAGTGTATAAATATCCGTACCATCGAAGAAGAAGGGGTCCTGTAACCTCGTTAGCCAGGACCACTCCCTTACTTTTTCATATCTTTCATATCTACATTTACTGCTTTTCTAGATAAGTTTATCGCATTTCCTAGGAATAGATTACTTGTAATTTCTATCCCTATCCTCTCCCTTGTATCCCCTTTCTAAGCAATACAATTTCTAATCGGCTCCTTAGCCGTGTCAATTCTTTATCTCTATTCTCTAAGTCAGCTACTCTAGGCCAAACTCAGCCTTTCTCCACCTCTATATCCTGATTAGGCTAATCTAAGCCGAACGGGCGTGAGAGTTGAGTTATAAGAACCCGGCCAAGCAGATCCCTCCTCAGCACGATCGCTTAATCCATTGGCATGTGGCACATCACATTCCAGAGAGTCAACCACCCACCGGGGCCGATCGACGACCGACATTTTCGGCCCCAACAAGAGGTGACATATGCATGGCACTCTTTGTTGAGACCGTAGATAATGTAATGTTTCATCAGTGTTTCCGAAATAGGCTCGTCCAAATCCAAAGCCAAAATTTCCAAACAAAAATTTTGACCTTCAAAAAATATTAGGAGATAGATAGATTGCCTTGAAGGGTGTTAGCTAAATCATTCTCAAGTAGTTGTAGTTGAGCACTATTCATTTTATTCATCAACCCATCTAGAGTCTCCCAAATTTCTCATACAGACTTGCACGCGATAATGTGCTCGAACAGGTCATGACAAATAGATCTCTTCAGGACAAACTCCACCTTCACATTCAAAGTATTCCATCTCTTCAAGGCCTCCCCATTCTTGGGAGAATCTACCAATGCCCATCAAAATCCACCGCCAACGACATCCCAAAGGTATTCGCCGACAAGTTATGACTTCAAACACGACTACTTTGTAGTTAGATTGGTTGAGAATCTCCACTCCGAATCTGACAACATGACTACTTGCCTCCATCTTCCACAGCATCTTCTTCTCTAAAGGAAGTATTGCAATGCACCATCACCTCCCTTGAGGCTCTGATACCATGTAGAGAAGTTGCAAGATTAACCGATGCGGAACTCACTTACCAAATAGAAGATCAAAAAGACCACTAGCCCAAGATTATATCTCACTAGAGAAGAAAGAACAAGAACAATTGAGAACAAAGTAACAACTTTTTCTTGATTGAAATAAAAAGATTCTCATAAATCTACGCCAAGTCCAAAAAGGTGATAAAATACTACTAAGTACACATATTCTCATATAAAGTGTATGGATGCTACTCACATAAACCAAGAATTGGTGGGTTCAAAAGAATTGGCTCTCGAGTCAAAGATAGGAATGTGAAAAGGTGTATAAAGATTGGAAAAGATGGTATAATTATGAGTGGTTGGTAAGTGTTGGAAGGTGTAGTTGAAAGTCCACATGGATGGTTTTGGGCTATGAGAGTTGCATGAAGAAATTATGAGAACACATGCAAGTACATAATTTGCTTAAACAAAAGAAAATAAAACATTCACTTTAAAATTTAACACTAGAGTAGGAATTAAATCCAAGACCTGTGGAACAGAAGGGGTTTGGTGGTCCCTGTTACATATTATACCCCCCTCGGGTATAATATCCCAAGTCAACATCTGTGCCATGATGAACAAAATGGAGGATACTTACCTTGTTTTAATTTTTCCTTTTTCTTTTTTCTTTTTTTTCTTCTTTTCATGTGCGGTTACTCATGCCAAAATAGCATACAATAATAACCACTGCTGCTTATGACCTTTAAATCAGCATTCACCAGCTGAAATCTGATGCAACATGAAATGACAATAAATCCTTGCAAAGAGAAAGGAAATATTTAACGAAATCTTCAGGCCTTCAAGAACAACTGAAACTGGGGACAAATAACAAAATCACAATGCGTGGCCCTTGAGGCGGAAGGGCTAAGTGGAGAATATGTGAAGATTGCACAACAGAGGTCGTAATTGGTGATTTAAGCTGACTTCTTTAGACGATTCCTGACCCACGACTGGAAATATTCTAATTCCTCGTCCACTATCACGTGTCCAAGGCCAGGATAAGCCTGCAATTTTCGAAGAGTGGAATATTAGATTGAATTTCATCTGAAACTCACTTATAGTTAATGAAATAGATCATTGGGTCGCTTATTAATATGCATTGGGAATATAAATGTTCTTTGTACAACCTATCTCAGATTCTCAATCACAAATGGGCAGGACGACATGGTACAGAATCTCTACCTTAAATTCGCAACTCATGCCAAGTTGTTCTAAAAAGTGGCAACCAGCTTGCCCAGCCTCCAATAACACAGCATCATCAGCCATACCATGGAGCCACAATATCGGTGTCTGCATTACAAAATTGTCACATTAAGAATTGAATATATAACTCTTCGATGTAATATATAACTCTTCCAAAGTAAAGTTGCAGTTAAGGAGCATAGAAGCTGACTTTTCTTTGGTCCAATCATGACCTTGCAAATACTAGCCGTAAATCACCTTGTGGACAAAACTGAGCGATAATTCTTGTAGAATATGTTCATGCAAAAAGAAGTCTTGTACCGTTGTCCTTCCAGACAATAAGAAAAAGAGCGAACACAAGGCAAATTTGAAATCTCAGGCAAGTCATAGAAGGAACAATCTGACTCGGATTCTACATCTTAGATCTTGATCTCCAGCTTCGATGAATCGCTTGACGCTTAGCTGTTTGCACCAGACCGAACTTAAGGGGCCAAAACCAGAGAATTTTTGGCCTGCTGATGAAGAACTTGACGGAGGAATTCAGCCAGACTCTCCTTGCTGGTGAGGAGGGTGGCCTAACAGGTTGCAGCGAAGCACCATTTCTCAATGAGGATGAAGAAGATGATCTTTGTGCTGGCGGAAGGCTTAAACTACTTCTAAGAATTAAGACTACCAAAACTAAAACTACAAAATTCTTCTTTACGATTGATACGTGAGATCATTCAAATCATCTTATTCTAAACCTCCATCTTACATTGAATTGACCTACTAGCAAGCTGTTTGATAGTTGTTCACATCATTTCACGTGAGCCAATCTAAATTGGCTTGATTGGGTATATTACTTTAGTGTGGTTATTCTTGCTATGAAGTGACCATCTTATCTAAACCTCCATCTTACATTGAATTGACCGACTAGCAAGCTGTTTGATAGTTGTTCGCATCATTTCACGTGAGCCAATCTAAATTGGCTTGATTGGGTATATTACTTTAGTGTGGTTATTCTTGCTATGAAGTGAATAGTTAAATTGAACTTTCTCTAGAGACTAACTTTCACTTCAGCACCTAGTAAGCCCTTCTTTGCCCTTGTGATGATCTGTAGTAATATTTGTGTTCATTACTTTATGTTGCAGTGTTTGAGTTGATATTTGACATTCAACTGTACAATCAGTTAGATTCTTTTGAAGGTAGTGATCAAACACCCTTCGTTATTTTCACTGAAAACTTGAAAATAAGTTTCGATAATGATATAAAATTTTTTTGATTAAATGTTTTCGAAAATGAAGGTTAAGTATGCTTATACAAATTATTATGAATCATTAAAAGAGAAGAAATTTAAAGATTTTGCCCTGACTGTTGGTTGTGTAATTTCAGAAAAACCAGTTTTTCTCTACTAAATTGTGCTTGTAAAATCATACAATCTGCTATGTAGTGAATTTTACTATTTTGCACTTTTGTTTCTCAATTAAATCTAAGGACTGCTCAGAAAATTATGTATTTTGGAAACTTAGGCTTGTTCAGCAAACTTCAATATTCATTAAATTTATAGATTAGGTGAATGTGTTACAAGTAACATTAATTCAAGGTATTCTACTATTCTTTTGTTGGTCGTATTGACATGAACGATGCGATAGAACTTACCTTTTGATGTTGTGCTACGTGACATGGCTCGAGGTGCTATGTGATGCACCTTCGCATGCCAATGATATGCGATGCGTCTTTGGATGCAGGTGCTATGTGCTCGTGCCATCGGGTGCTTGTGATTTATGCTTTGGACCTTTGCCAATGGGTCACTTTTGTAAATGGTTACCATATACATTTGTTTTTGTTAGGATTCATCCACATTAGTGTTACCACATATAGCTTGTTACCATATATAGCTGCTACCACATATAGCTTGTTACCACATATAGCTCATATTTATTTTGTACAGTTTATTAGTTTCCATATCCATTGTATTTCTTTAATTAAATTGTATAGCTGTAAAAGGAGAGAAATCAGCATTATATATGGACCTATTTATTTTGAATAAGAAGGCAGACAAAAATAAGCCATCATTTTCAGTCAATATTCTATCATGGTATCAGAGCCCTGGTTTTGGAGTTTTGTTCTTGGTTTGTTTAGATTGTTTTGCTACTCTCTTTGGATCAGAGATTCTGCAACAAAACAGTGAGCCGCAATGAAGAGGTGGCAGATCTGTGCAAGGGTGCAGCACCTTTTCGTTTTGGGATTTGGCGTGGAAAGGTAGCTCACGATTTCGATAAAATTTCAGCTTTCTTTGGTGAATTTTTTTGTTGCGAACTATTCTTATTTATTTGCAATGGCGAGTAGCACTCCTGAATTTTGTGTTAAGTTTACCAGAAAAAATTATACCACATATGAGTTTCAATTTCAATTGTTTGTCACTGGAAAGGAGTTATGGGGACATATTGATGGCACTGTTCCAATTCCTACGGATGCCACACAATTGTCTCAGTGGAAAGTCAAAGATGCTAGGGTGATGTCTTGGATTATTGGGTTATGGGATTCTCAAATTGTTCTTAATTTACGTCCATATAAAACTGCTAAAGACATGTGGGCATATTTAAAAAAAGTTTACAATCAAACCATTCTGCAAGAAGGTTTCAATTGGAGTGCGAGATTGCAAGTTACACTCGGAGGATTATCTATTCAAGATTATTTTTTTGGTTTTCAACAATTATGGGCTGAATAATCTGATATTGTTTGTGCTACCGTGTCAAAAGATTCTCTCCATGATGTAATGGCGGTTTATGAGGTTAGCAAGCGTGATCAATTTTTGATGAAATTGCGATCAGATTTTGAGAACATTCGTTCTAATCTGATGAGTCGCCATCCTCCTCCTTCATTGGATATATGTTTTGGTGAATTACTTCGTGAAGAACAACGTCTTCTTACCCAAGCCACTCTTGAACAAGAAAAGTTGACTACAACACCTATGGCATTTGTGGCTCAAGGAAAAGGCAAAGGCAGGGATATGAGTAAAGTTCAGTGCTTTAGTTGCAAGAATTATGGTCACATTGCTGCAAACTGTGCTAAGAAATTTTGCAATTACTGCAAAAAACCTAGACACATCATCAAAGATTGTTCAAACTTATCTTCTTCAAAGAGGCTTCGTGTTTCTCTGTAACATCACGAACTATCTTGTGTTACTTTTAAATCCTTTTGAATAAATTGTTGTTTAGGGTTTACTTAGCGGGGTTCCTTGGGTACAGCGTCGGTGCGTGCGGGTATTTTTCGATGTTAGAACTCGAAAAACGGGGAACGGCAAAGCGATCGGATCTGGAATCCGATTTGCGGATCTTCCGGAATGGGATTTTGAAGGTTTCGGTTCTCTGGGGTGCATCGGAAAGCGTGCCGCGTGATCGGCATGCTTTTCGAGGAGATGAAAATCTTTCTGTTATATATGCCGAATAAGGGTTTTATTTTGTACGTACGAGAGAAATAAAATATTTAATTATTACTTTTCAAGAAAACGAAAACCCTAGTTCGGAGAGAAAAGAGAGCGATTCTTCTTCTCCTTGGATCACCGTGCCGGAGGCAGGGAGCGGAACCGGATTTCTTTTCTTCAACCGCGATGATCAAGATCGGGTCCTCTTCCTCGTTAGTGTAAGGTTAGAGGTTCCATCTCCTTCGCGTTTTCCTTTCGGTCTTCTTCGTTCCGCATTTTCGGGGTTTTAGGGGTTTTGCGTTTTTGGGTTTTGCCGCCGCCGCCGCTACCGCCGCACTGCCTGGGCGCACGCTCCACGCGCGCCACGGAGGGATCGCACGTGTGTGCACCCGCGCAGGGCTGCCACCGCGTGGGGCCGCACCGCGTGCGGCGCGCCCGCGCTGGGCTGCCGCCCGCAAGGGGCCGCACCGCATGCTGCGCGCCGTGCGGGACGAGCGCCGCCGCCGCCGCTCAATTCCGCCTTTACTTGTGCGCGTTTGGAATCGTTGTTTTTACGGGCAAGTCGAGTCTTTACCGTTATTTTTGTTGGGGACTTTTTTTTTAGGTCCGGGAGTCGTCCGAGGGCGCGGGTCAATTTCTAGTGCTTCGTTCGACGCGATTTGAGGTGGGTACCTTCTTCTTGCATTTTGGTTGTGGTCTCATATGTAACACGTAAGAGTAAAGTAGATGTGCTAATAAATCTTGACTAACCCCTTTTTGTATGAGTATTCCTATTATCACACATTGATTTCGGTCATTATGCTCATGGCTGCTTACACGCATACCAGTGGTTTGGCCACCGCACTGGTGTACTTTTCCGAAAAGGTGGTACGTTGATCCGTGTACCCCACAAGGTGACGTAGTGGGGACCTCTCACGGTTACTTAAGGTGCTGCACAAGTGTCGTGGAGTGGTTAAAAGCAACAAGGTGAGAGCAAGGTGTTTTCTTTCGCACGCACTGTTTCGATTTACAGGGGGATTACTGTTGATCCATGCAGGAAAGTGTGAATGCTCTGGTCTTCGGTTTGCTTTATTTTCAGTATTTATAGTATCTTGCACATCTTACTTTTACCTCTTACTCTTTGTGTCGCTGACTCCCCACACTATGGCAAGTTCGATCAGAGGTAGGATCCGGGACGACAGTGAGGCCGCGACTAGAGGAAGTTAACCTCGTTAGGGGCTGGTGACCTCTCCGTTATCTCGTGTTTGATTATTTTGGTTAGTTAGCTTTGTGTGAGTAGTATTTATTTGTGGACGTTGTGGATGTTGGGCATTTCGTGATGAACGGTTTTTCCTTTACGTTTTTTTGAGTACGGCCAGTTTCAAATAAAAGAAAAGGATTGCGAAAATAATTTTGAAAAGAATAGGTGTCGTGTGGACACCGTTTTACAAACCCGTGTATTTATCCTTTTAAAATTTAGATGGCCGTCTTGGTTATTGCGCATGATTATCTTTTTCCTTCTACTTGACTCCTTGACTGGTGTGGTTAAAGTGAAAATTCTGTTTGTGACGCCGTACATATACAAAGGAGACTCTGTCCGTTCGTGGGGTGAATTTGTATGTATGGCGGGTCGGCACGTACCGGAGGGTGGGAATGTTTCGAAAAAAAAAAAAAAAAAAAAAAAAAAAAAAAAAAAAAACTTACACGTTTTCCGCTTATTTAAACCCCCGGGGCGTGACATTCTCGAAATGTTGTTTTCTTTGAAAATCAACATTTCTTTCCAACTCATGTTAGCTCATCCCCTGAAGTTGCTATTCTTCCTACTTTTGATGACATGTCTTCTTCTATTGACCGGTTCAAACCTGGATTTGTCTACACTCGACGTCGTGAACTGCAACCCCTTTTCGAGCCAAATCCACCATCTACTCCTGCCCCACCTTTCCCGAGGCGATCTACTCGAGTTTCTTGTCCTCCTCATCAGTATAACTCTTATCATACATCATTTTTCTGCTGCTTTGTCCTCCATTTCGGTTCTACCTTCTTACTCACAAGCAGTGAAGCATGAGTGTTGGCAGCAGGCAATGCAGGAGGAATTTCATGCTCTTCAGGATAATCAGACTTGAAACATTGTTCAACATCCACCTCATGTTAAGCCCATTGGTTGTAAATGAGTTTATTCAATAAAGCTTCGCTCTGATGGGACCCTCGATCGCTAAAAAGCAAGATTGGTTGCCTTAGGCAATCGACAAGAGTATGGGGTAAACTATCAGGAAACATTTGCTCCGTGGCCAAAATGACTACAGTCCGTACAATTCTTGCTATTGCCGCTTCACAGGGCTGGCCGCTTCAACAGTTGGATGTCAAAAATGCTTTTCTCCATGGTGATCTCAATGAAGATATATACATGATACCTCCTCCTGGTTTGTTTTCCTCTTCTACTATGGAAGTTTGCAAATTGAATCGTTCATTGTATGACTTAAAACAAGCTCCTCGACCGTGGTTTGAGAAGTTTCGCCCTATTTTGCTTCAGTTTAAGCTTGTCCAAATCCAATATGACTCTTCCTTGTTTCTTCGAAAATCATCTACGGGAGTTGTTCTTCTTTTGGTGTATGTTGATGATGTTGTTAATACTGGGACAGACTCTTTATTGATTACTCAGCTTAAGCAACATCTTCAAAAATCTTTTCGTATGAAGGATCTTGGTCATCTTACATATTTCTTAGGTTTGGAAGTTCAAAACTGATTCTTCGAGCATATTCTTACATCAGCATAAATATATTCAGGATTTGATTGCTTTGGCTGGTCTCAAGATTCTTCATCTATTGGCACTCCTCTAGAAATGAATGTTAAGTACCACGCTGATGAGGGGGAGCTACTTTCTGATCCTTTGTTGTATCGCCAACTAGTGGGTAGCCTCAATTATTTGACTATTGCTCGGCCTGATATCTCCTTTGTTGTACAGCACGTTAGTCAATTTATGCACTCTCCACGGCATCTACACTTGGCGGCTGTTCGCCGCATCATTCGATATCTCCATGGCTCTCCTTGCCGAGGTTTATTTTTTCCTGCTGGATCTCCTGTGCGTCTTGTTGCTTTTAGTAATGCTGATTGGACGGGATGTCCCAATACCCGTCGCTCTTTCACTAGTTGGTGCATGTTTCTTGGGGACTCTTTGATCTCATGGAAAAGTAAGAAACAAGACCATGTCTAAATCTTCCACGGAGTCTGAATATCGCGCTATGTCTGCTGCATGCTCTGAGATTACTTGGCTTTGAGGTTTGTTGACTGAGCTTAGGTTTCCTCAGCATGATCCTGCTCCACTTCATGCCAATAACACAAGTGATATTCAAATTGCTACTAATCCAGTCTACCATGAGTAGGGGTGGCAATCCAGCTCGCTGTTCGCGAGCCAGCTCGTGTTCGGCTCGAAATGAGCTCGAGATCGAAACGCTCGTTTAGTAAACGAGCCGAACACGAGCCGAATTTTTCAGCTCGTTTAATAAACGAGCCGAACACGAGCTGGGGTCAACTCGCTCGTGTTCGGCTCGATAACAGCTCGAATATATATATATATATATATATATATATATATATATAAACTTTACTATTTAAATTTTAGGCCATCAATTTTTTATGAATTTTAATTATTAGATTAAAATTTTAATTTTAAAATTTTCTTTCAACTTTACACCTAATAATAGAAATGAAAATCAAACTTGTTGTTCGCGAGCCAGCTCGTGTTCGACTCGTTAATAAACGAGCCAAACACGAGCCGAATTTTCCAGCTCGATATTTAAATGAGCCAGCTCGTGTTCGGCTCGTTTATTAAACGAGCCGACCCCAGCTCGCTCGTGTTCGGCTCGTTGACACCCCTAACCATGAGCGCACAAAGCATATTGAAGTGGACTGTCATTATATTCGGAAAACTGTGGATACTCGTGCTATTTCTCTTTCGTATGTTTCCACATCCTTACAATTAGCCGATGTGTTTACCAAGTCTCTCACTAGCCAGCGCCATCAATTTCTCGTTGGCAAATTGATGCTTCTTGATCACCCAGCATCAATTTGAGGGGGGATGTTACCACATATAGCTTGTTACCACATATAGCTGTTACCACATATAGCTTGTTACCACATATAGCTGTTACCACATATAGCTGATATTTATTTTGTACAGTTTATTAGTTTCCATATCCATTGTATTTCTTTAATTAGATTGTATAACTGTAAAAGGAGAGAAATCAGCATTGTATATGGACCTATTTATTTTGAATAAGAAGGCAGACAAAAATCAGCCATCTTTTTCAGTCAATATTCTAGCAATTAGGATAAATCTAAAATGTTTCTAATCCACATAGGATAAGGAATATCTAAAAGATAAATCCTATTCTGTTTAAATTCTTGTGGAATTTGGTTAGAATTAGATTAGAATTAATATCTCCCCTGTGACCTATAAATATATAAGGGATTGGCCACAAATCATATACAAGAGAAAATAATAATTATCGCTCCACAAATTTTCTGACGCAGGCCGATAGAAGCCACGAGTTAAGATGAAGAAGCACAAGGACGAGAGGGATACACGAAGAACCAATTCTTCGGCATATACTAAACAATATTATTCAATTCTAAAAACTCTGTAAAATTTCATTACACCACGCCTATATATAGAGGTGATACTCGAATCCTATTATAAATCAAATTACTAAAATTTAGAAATTTTTCTAATACAATAATAACTAACTCAAATATATCTGGAAATCTAAATAGATTTAAAATAACTACTTAATCGCAATCAAAATAGAATAAACATAAACTTTCTTAAATATCCTAAATACCAAACGAAGCACAAGTACAACCAAATGGCACCAAAGAGCCGAGGGCCTAGAACCAATCTCAATCAAGATCCGAGTGCGTCTAGCAAAAGCTGATGTAGTGTACTGGGGCTCCGGTGATCAGCCGAGTGGACGAAGCAAATATGGATGTTGAGTGGTTCAAGGTCCGGACCTTGATGATAGGGACCAGACCCTGGCAGCAAGGTCTGGACCTTGAGAGCAGGGTCCGGACCTTCCTTGCGAGATCCTGAAATTGGGACCTTCGGGGTCCGGACCCTGGTGGGAGGGTCCGAATCTTGGTGGGATGGTCCAAACAGTCAGCTAGTGCCTCTGAATGGAGTGTTCGGGAACCGGAACCCAGAGAAGAGGAAGGGAGGAGCTCTCCCTCCCTCTCGTTCTCTCTCGTCTCTCCCCACCTCTCTGAAACTCGACGCCCTGGCAGAGTTAGACCTCAAGAGTAGCGTGGTGGTGTCGGATCGAGCTTTCGGCATGCATGGGAGCTCGTGGAGCTCGCGGCCAAGGTTAGGGTTTTCGGTGAACTGTAAGGATTCTCATTAATTTTTTTAAAATTGGTATCCTCGTGTTCCTTGGAGGCTTCTACAGCGTTTTGCTCGAAGTTTCTCCGAAAATATCGAAGTAATTTTGGATAAAAAGGGAACTAGGGCACGTTTGAGGTTTTCACGGATTTTGGGACTTTAGACCCAAATTGATTGGTTTATTCTCTAATTGAAGGTTAGAGAGGAGCCCCATGCAACTTTAATTAGAAAAGCGACAAGCATCAACAAGCAATTACGTGAAACGGCCCAAAATGGGCATTTTTTGTTCGTTAGCTGTGAAAGAACATCGGGACAACCGTAGGTGCTCAATTGAAAGTGCCTACAAGCAATTAAGGACGAACCAACGTAGGTTAGCGCCCTACCGAAGCGAGTAGATCGCCTCTCATGTCTTGAGAGAAAGTCAGTAAATTTAATATTATTTTATTAATGCATATAATTGTAGATTAATTTGATAAATTAAGTAGGTATAGAATGTATGCAACTTAGGATAAATTAACTACCGGTGGACATGAAACATAGGCATAGAAAAAGATATAGGATATTTATGTATGCCAAGATGGAGATAAGTATGTAGGCTATGTCGAACTAATTAAGTAGGTAGGCATGCTCTAAAGCTAGAGAACTCAACTTAAAATAGTAAACATAGTGCCATCAAGTCTAGGATGGAATAAAATAGTGGTAAGTTAGCCACTTGAGCAAACTAAACCTAGAACCCAGTGTTATTAAACATAGGCTGGAAAACAAGTGAACTCTTACTGTGTGTTTCAATGGCGGAAGCTCCGGACTTTTTCCAAAAAGTTCGGACCCCGAACGTCGGTTTTCCCTGTACGTGCTGAAGGTCTGAACTTTTTCCAAAAAGGTCCGGACCCCGAATGTTGGGTCCACAGTTTTCAGCAGAAAAGTCCGAACTCTTTCTCAAGGGTGGGAACTTTGCTGCCCAGGTCCGGACCCCAAAGATCATATGCCCAAAATCTCGCTACCTCGAAAAGCGTGTTTTCGCTATACGAAGCACTAACTCCTCTCTAACCACTCCGACATGCTCAGAATTCATTTTCAACATGTCCACAGTCGTTTTGACTGCTACGAGGTCTCTTTGAAGCTGAAATCCAATGCGGAACTTTACTCAAATTCCGTTTTTGACCCAACTTTGGTCCAAATGCCTTTTGCTCAGAACCAAACTCACTCTAAACTCTTTTTATCATATTTTTAAGCATATTCAAGGTGACTTAGCCGCACTTTGCCACTTTAGCAAAAGCCGGTGCACCACATCCCTCCTTCCTTATAGGAGTTTCGTCTGCGAAACTAAAATTCTGCATATCTTAGCTTAATCCTCGAATAAATGAGGATGTCGTTCCCGCATTGTGCTCTCTAGCTCCCAAGTGGCCTATCGCTTACTATGGTTAGCCCACAGCACCTTTACGTATGGGATGGAGCGATTCCTCAGACTTTTCTCTTGCCGGTCAACTATCTTCCACAGATACTCGTCATAACTCAAGTCCTCCCATAGATCTAGCGGTGGATAGTTGATAACGTGAGCCGCATCGTGAACATGCTGGCGGAGTTAGGATACATGGAAAACATCATGTACGCCCGCCAACTCCGGAGTCAATGCCACTCTGTAAGACACAAGGCCGGCCCACTCCAACACCTCATAAAGGCCAATAAAGCGAGGACTTAGCTTTCCTCATATACCAAATCGCACAACACCCTTTGCGGGCGATGCCTTCAAGAACACATGTTCGCCGACGTTAAATTCCAAATCGCGTCGCCTTTTGTCGGAACAGCTCTTTTGCCAACTTTGCGCCGTCAATAACCGCTGACGTGCAATTTTCGCTGATGCAGGGACATTGGACCTAGTGTTATTAAAAATAGGTCGTGGAATATAAGTATAAAGAGGCCTAATGAAACTGAAAGTCATGGACCTAAAAAGGGTAACTAATAATGTAAAATTGTGCACAATAAAAAATTAATTAAAGTAATATGATCGTGCCCAGCTATTCGCCGTTCGGAGACCGTCGGTCAGGGGCGGATGCGAAGTACTGCAACGAGGCAAGGTCCAGGGAACATTGGCCGTGAGATAGGAACGGATGCGAGGTACTGCAACCTTGGGATGAAGCCGGTAAGGAATGGTGACTGTGTAGCCAGGGGCGGATGCGACGTACTCCAACCCCGAGGCGAGATCAGGGTCAGCATGGTGTCAAACCCACAGGCATGGATTGACTCAAGACCGAGTTGGGAATTTGGCTAAGGCAAAGGAAACCTTAGGCTAGATATTGATAGAAATGGATAGCGAAATAGAAGTAGATGAGTAGTTCCTACTTGTTAGATTTCATTATCGCATTTGCATTAAGGCATAGCATATGATCATCTAGCATATAGTAGTTTTATCTTTCTGCAGAATATCTATCTATATACTTTAGTTGCCTCCATTAAACCTGGTGAGTCAAGCTTCTCACTTGGTTGGCCGTATCCACTGGAGACTATTTTTATAGTTCTTACCCCACGTTTTGTAGGTCCTTTCGCGAGTGGCGCAGTAGCGTAGGTTGAGAGCGTAACTCAGTAAATAGAGCCCTATCAAATTGAGACCCAAATTGAAATACCCTTCGTCAACGAATAGCCAGCAGTGTAAAAATGTAAATAAATCAAATTGTAATAATATTGTGGATTGTATAAAGAGAAAAGAAAGAAAAGAAAAATGTAAAATGTATGCATGTCTAAGACGAATGGTTGTAATAGCTAGTTTATATTGTATGAATTCGAGTAAGAACATCTCGAATTGTACTGGTTGTGACGTTTTGGGCGAACAGGAAAAACTCTGTTCGTTCGGCGGGTCTGTACGCATACCCGAACCGACCAAATAGGCCGGTCACGGGGCGTGACAGAAAGGGTGAGGGTGGCTTGATCTGAGGGGCTAGGGTTTATATTTGGGTGTTGTAATAATTGCAACTTAACCGAAAAACAACTTTTTTTACACAGACCACCCTGTCGGTCAACGGAACTTTCAAGCACCCACAAAATATTTCGGGCATTTGAAACTACGGAGTTATAAATCCACGCGGCTTCTCGGGCGCCTGCAAGACAATTCGATCGTCCGAATCCTCGTGACTGCCCGCACGCATGCTCTCGGGTTGAGCATCTGAAAAATGGCCCGGGTGCCCTCCCTGAGCGTTTGAATGCATTTTCAGGCACCCACAGGACAATTCGGGCATCCAAAAACTCTGGAGCTTCCCAATCCTTGCTCTCGGGTTAAGCATTCATTTTCTCATCCGGGCATCCTCTAGGGGTTCCGAATTCACATCTCATATAGGCGCCCGCAGGATGTTTCAAGCGCTCGAAACCCATTTTCCATATTTCCAGCTCTCGAGAAAAAGTCTAGAAGGCTCGAGTTGCTTCTTTGCGTAGACTTTCGAGCGCCCACTAGACTTTCCAGGTGTCCGAAAACTCTAAAGCTTAGATTTGAGCTTTTCCAACCTAGTTTTGACCCAAACTCGTTTCAATTCGATCCAAACTTAGCTTAAATTCTTTTAATCATGTTTTTAAACGTGTCCACGGTGACTTATCCGCACTTTGCCAATTTAGCGAGAATCTATGTACTACAATATCCTTAGTTTATAAGAATGAATGTCACCAGGCCTTGATCAGCCCTTTCACACGAGTGATCGCCCTATCATTAGGAGAGCGGGCAGGATGAGACAAATAAGATCATATAAATACAGTTAGTAATGCAGATAATCCACTTCGCACTGAAAGAGCAAGCAAGTGTTTTAATTGTAAATGTCGCCTTACATGAGCTAAGATAAGACTTTATGAAGTCTACAGTAGAGATGATCCACAACTCTACTTGACTTGTATGAAGCCGAATGTGAAGAAGGCATCATATGGGTGATTGTCTTGAAGTTTGTTGTCTTGAGCAGCAACAAAACCGACATTCGTATGGTGTTTTGAGCAAGACATGTCCTTAAAGGTACCTCCATCATAGCATACGATCATGTCGTATGTGCAAGATTGATCACTATTTTAGAGAGTGACAAAATTGATCCATGTTTCGTTGCTGTGTGAGCTTTGCGTACCCTTTGCGACTTAGAACTATGTCATGAAGTGGATACTTGGTGATTCTACTTTAGCATGATATCTAAGGGCTATGATTCATTCGGTCTAGTGGAATATGTCCAGGAAAGCAGTCAAGTTGAAATGAATTGGCATTGAGACATCTAAGAAAAAATCATTTGACAATAAACTTGTGATCCTAGGCGATTATGTTGATATTTGTTGTCAATATAATCATGAATACAAATGCATTGATGAGAGATCTAGCTTGCTCGATGATAGAGATCAAAGATGCTATGATTCTAGTATAGGTTATAGACGAGGTGTGGAGTTATAGTGTTATGTTAGTTGGATGGTGACTTAATATAGCACTTGTCACTTTTGATTTTTCTCATTATTGATTGCACTAACCATTTCTCGTATGAAGAGTAGAACGTGATAAGAGAATATATTTGGAATGAGAAAATATGAATAAGTATCATGTGTGTACAAGTGGGAGATGCTAGGATTCCTCCACATTGGGACTTATATAAAATATTCTTAATCCATATGGAATAAGGAATAAATCTAAAAGATAAATCCTATTCTATTTAAATCCCTATCTTTGTGGGATTAGTTAGAATCAGCTTACGATTAATATCTCCCCTATGACCTATAAATGTATGAGGGATTGGCCACAAATCATATATAAGAGAAAATAATAATTAAATCTCCACAGAAATTCTCTCTCTTTGGTTCACTCTAGGGCACCATCAACAACCCTAGGGATTTGGGCGGTGTGCTGCGATCGACTCCGGTATCCATTTTGTGACAAGAATGATCAACTTTGAAGACGAAAAACGTGATAGAGATCGAGACAAATTCTAGGCAGATCGAGAAGTTCATAAAACAAGACGAGATCAGATCTAGGTAATTGCAACATAAATTCCGCAGCGAAAAGGTACGTAAAAATCTATGTAATTTTTCATCATGAATTAGTTCATAATTTCCAACAGTTTTGAATCCAATTTTTTCAAAATAAAATTAATTAAGTCAAAATTCTATTTCTCAGTTCGATCGCAAAATATGTTTTGTTTAAAATTCAAATTTCTAAAATTAAGATTTGTGAAGCTTCTAAGTGAAACCCTGTTACTATTATTGTATTTTCAGTATGTAATTTAATCTATGAATATTTAGATAAATTATTCATGCTTAGTTCGACTAACGAGGTGGTATTGAGTCTAGGGGTGGCAATCAAGCTCGTTGTTCGCGAGCCAGCTCGTGTTCGGCTCAAAATGAGCTCAAGATCGAATCGCTCGTTTAGTAAACAAGCCGAACACGAGCCAAATTTTTTAGCTCGTTTAATAAACGAGCCAAACACGAGCTGGGGTCAGCTCGCTCATGTTCGGCTCGATAATAGCTCGAATACATATATTTTATTATTTAATTTTTAGCCCAACTTAAATATAAAATTCAACTCAGTTATAAAAAGGTCCATTTATCTATACTGAGCCGGAATATTTTTAAAAGTATCAAAAATATTTTAGTCCTTGAAATTGCCTTTTTTGTTATTGGATCAAAAGTTAACAACAATGATTACTTGTGAGACCCACCATTGTATATGATCCAAACACTGCTAGGATTGATTTAATGGCCAAAAATATTACAACATCAATACTTTGGTACTTTCAAAACCATCCAAATCAGACTCGATACATGTATATATTATTAATTTTTATTATTTGAATTTTAGACCAACCTAATGTAAAGAAACCAATCATTTGTGAATTTTAATTATTAGATTAAGATTCTAATTTTCTAATCTTCTAATTTTCTTTCACATTTTCACCTAATAGTAGTACCGAAAATCTAACTTATTGTTCGCCAGCCAGCTCGTGTTCGGCTCGTTTATTAACGAGCCGAACACGAGCTGAATTTTTCAGCTCGATATTTTAATGAGCCAACTCGTGTTCGGCTCGTTTATTAAACGAGCCGAACACGAGCCGACCCTAGCTCGCTCGTGTTCGGCTCGTTGACACCCCTAATTGAGTCCAATCAGCTTGTGGGGAATGGGATGAAGTGATCGTTAGTTGCCAAGACCTGTATTTAATTCCATCCTTTGAATAATGAATTTAGTTAGATTAGTAAGTATAGAATGATTTTTAGTGAGTTTGAATAATTGAATAATTTTGGAATCTTTAGTAGCGGATTTTAGATTTTGTGGTCAATTGATTTATTAGAGGTTTTGTGGGACTGAAACCAGTTAGATTGTTTAATTTGTTCTTAAAGTAACATGTTATGACTTGATATCTACAAGTTTTGTAGCCCTCGTATTTGCGATTAATCAATTGCACATATATAGTGTCTGTTATGTCTCAGGTTTGGGGCGTGACAAGTTTTTCTTGTCCACGAGCAATGACATCATAGATCGCCATCCTCCACCTGGCGTTGGGTTGTGCTGTACAATATCACACAAGAAATAAGGTTTCTAGTGGCGATTATTTAGTTTAAGCTTTTAGAGACAAACGGTTGTTTAAGATTTTAGAGACAAATAGTTGTTTAACATTATTTCATATAGTATTATAGCAGGATGTCCCAAAGGAGTGAGGATGAATGTTGAATACAAAATATGTGTGAAATCTCTAAATTATGCAACATTGTATATCTCAGCCAAACACTATAAAAACACGACAAAGAAAACTATATGCAGAAAGTAAGTCAGCAAGCCAAGATATGATGAGGGAAATCCATTGTGGCAAAAATTTCATAGAAAGTCTTTAGTGAATGTCATTATATTGTGTACTAGCAGCTAAATTGGAATTTTAACTATATTTTTAACAGACAAAAGTTAAGGGAGCTCTGGATAAAAGCTACATAGAAAGCTATTTCGCTATGATTGTGAACCATATGTAGTATATAAAGCTTATGTGAAGATGTTTTCCACAAAAAAGGCATGAGAGGATGATATTTACCTTTCTTGCTTCGAGAGAAATTTGTTTCTCAATTGAAGAGCCTAAAGGAACTGATCCACTGAAGACAACACCTCCTCCCAGAGTTTTTGGATAAAGCAAAATACTTGCTGTGGTTAAGGCACCTGGCAAAACATTGTGTGCTGCAGGTAACTGCTACATTTTTATTTTACCAAAAGATAAGGTAGTAATACATTTACCACGAAATTGCTCTACCTCCTTGGCTAAACCCACAAATGAATATATTTCCAGGACTTACACCATCAGCTATTTCCTTATCAATCATCACATGCACATCCTGGACAGCTTTTAGAACTCCTTTCTCATCTCTCATAGATTTCTGGGGATACAGAAGTCGTAACTTGTAAATGTACAAGCATAGATCCCAAAGAAAAAGTAGACGTGAAATTCGCTGATTACTTGGAACTTCGGCAATTGTTATGTTCTTTATCTATATTTGTGATAAACTTCTTTCTTTATTTTTTTTCTACAGTTACAAGAAGGCTGCGAGAGTGAATAAGAAGAGAGAAACGAGAAGTCCGGAAATTCAGATTCTATTTCAAAGGATATGATCTTCAGGAATGGAAACATGATGGTAATTATAATTAATGTATTGCATAGAGCATGTTAATAGTTCCTATGTGGTAAGCACATTTTGATCAAACCACTGAAATACTAGGGTGGCCAGCTATCATTGTGAAAATCTGGTAAGTACCTTTAGAGCCAAACCAAACTCACTTCTAAGAAGTTGAATTCTTTGATTTTATCACTCAGATAAAAATATGAAGTTAAGAAGCATACTAAGAAATCTGATCCAAGTTCCTTCCAAGCATCGGAAAAGAAAGATAAAAAGACAATATAGGAAGAAGATTCAAGGTTATTTCAGAAGGCAAAAACATTTTGGGATCGCTGAAAATACTACTTTTGCTGATATATGTGTTTCGTTCAAATTCTTTTCAAACATAAATAATCTATCAGATAATTAGATAGATAAGGAAGGTCCTCCAATGCAACCGGTAACAGCTACTCACCACATAATGAAAAACAATAGGATATCTTAATATATAAATAGATAGAGCAATAATGAAAGAATAGCACACTGTTGCTAAGGTCGGCAGCTTAGAAAAACACAATGTTAGTTCTCTAGTCCAAATTGCTCTATTCACAGATTTAGGCAACCAATAAGATCAGTTTGCTTTGCTATAGAACCATGTTCATTTATAAATTGTTCAAAGGAAACTAGTAAGTACACTAATTTGACCTCTAAAAACTTAGATGGACTATACTAACATTTAGCTTTAACTAACTTAAGCTTTAATTGGCTCAGTGGAAACATGACTGAGCCTTGAAAGTCCTGTTCATGTGTCTATTATCCCTAAGTCCCTACCCACCCTCAAAACAGCAACATCGCCTTCAATATTTTTGAGAGATCTGGTGTCCCGTTATTGCATGGTTCACTACATTTTGCCTAAAGATTTTAACCAGAATTTTTCTTGTAAACGCAGAGTCACAATCTAGATAACCAAAAGAGACAAATGGTTGATAAGGAATTATGTTGAAAAGTTCAGCCCAGCAACTACATTAATCCAAGAACTCATAGGAAATAGTCGCATAAAATGTGCTGCCTCGAATAAAACATTTTCAAGGTTACTCAAGAAAGGTTGACAATAGCATCATCTAAAATAGTACAAGAAACACATCCTTGGGCAAATATAACTTACGGCAGTAATAGGCACTTCAGTAATGTCAAACCACGCAGGCATGGCTGCACCACCTACAAGAAAATATTGGGCGTAGACTAATGATTATAGTTAAGTATTAGTACAATCAAACAATAGTAATATATATGTAAAGCAACCATAACGCCTCAGGTCGGAGTAGTACTTCACACAACTGTAACAAAGAACTAGTTACTAACGAGTATGAAACTATGTAACTGTTCAACTAAATGGTCACGCTCAGTGTACTTATTCACTAACAAACACCTGTATGCTCACTTTACTGTCCCTACGCTAGTGATTTGAGATTCGTCACCTTAACTTGAAAGTATAGCATACCGACATATCCAGAAATATTATCGTCTTTATGATATTTCTATGACCAGAAACATTTAAGAATCTTGTACAAATAAATATATATCTCAAATTCCTAATTTTTAGGAATATATTTTCTCAACAAAAAATTCGACAAACAATTCATGTAAATATATTGTACTGAAACAATAAATATGAATAAAACTTACCTTTTATTAATTAAAAAAAAAGAAATATAAAATATGTCCATAAGCCTATATGACTGATTGGCTTTATATTGATATTATTTATGCTTACACAGCAAGACGGTATTATGGGGTACCCGTTGAATATTACTAATTTTGCTTCTTAAAGCTAACTGTGCTAATTTTTTTTTAGGCTAAATTACAGAAAACCTTCCTGTAATATCCCGCTTTTTCACTTTGCCCCCTGTCTTTTAAAAACCTACATTTTGCCCCCTCGTAATTACCGAAATATGCATTTACATCCCCGCCGTCACCATTCCGTTAATGAAACGTCAATTTTTTAAAAAATATTATTAGATATACCCAAAATACCCTTCAAAAATGACGAAAAATAAACTAAAACTCATTCTCTCCAATATAAGGTAAGGACATTTTTGTCAATTTACCTCATCCGTTAACGTCGTTGCCCCTAAAGACAATTCGGTAATTACGAGAGGGCAAAATGTAGGCTTTTAAAAGACAGGGGCAAAGTGAAAAAGCGGAATAGGTTTTCTGTAATTTAGCCTTTTTTTTTTTTTTTTTAATAAGAAAAAACAATTCCATATAATTGAAACTTCCGATTAGCGAAGAACTGAGAGCGAATAAAGAAAGAGAAACCCTCATAACTGAAGAGCTGAGTAGAAGAGAATAGCATACCATCGCGGGTGATGGGCATGGGAGGGGCACTGGGGAAGGACCACTCGGCGTTCTCGAACTCGGGCGAGGTGAACAATCCGCGGATGTACTCGTTGGCTGGGCCGGAATCGCCGAAGCCGTGGAGCCACAGGATGAAGCTACGGAGGGACATGGTGAGGAAAGAGGAAAAGAGGCGATGATGGTCAAAAAGAGTTGGGCAATGACTGGGGAGCGGAGGAGGGGGACGGTTACCGGTGTTTGCTTTGTTTGAGTGTTTGAGTAGAAAAGACAACGCTGTGCCTTTTCTTTTTTTTTCTTCTGTTTCTCTTTTTTTTTTTTTTTTTTTTTTTTTTTTTGAGAGAAAGGTAGTATGATTTCGTTTTATTTATTTTTAAAATAAACTTAGCTGAAAATGTGAAGCAACTAGGCTTCGAATTTGGATCACGGATATTAACCACTAAGTCCATTGCCACTTTGCACCAGGGACGATTGATAGAACGTTATGCTTTTGTGTTTGAATTTTGATCGCAAAATGAAGTGAAAATAAAATAGAAAGTGTAGACAAGTTGATCAAGCCAAACCGCAGAAATTTCATTCCATTCAACCCTCATCGTGTACAATGAATAAAAATAAATGAGCCCAAAACTCCACTCGAATAACACCTCACCTTAGATTTTTTTTGGCCTCTTTGTAGTATAGAGAAATGTAGATAGAGAATAAATAATATGCGAATTATTTTTTGGTGTGGTGTGAAGAATGAATAAGGCCACTGTATATTTAGGCTTTACTTGCCTATCGATTATAACAAATTGAAGTCATAGGTCACATCTTCTTTACATTCAAATTCAAAGACTAGGGTTGCGTTTGGTTGGAAAACTAAATTTTAGAGAATAATTTTTATTATTCTCGAGAATTAGAGATATCTCGGTATAAGATAGAATACCGATAAATTTATGCTTGGATGCATTCGTGAACATTCTGAAGGATATTCTTAGTAGTGTTTTATCACACTCCGGGGTCAAACTGCGATCCGAACTCGCCAACAGATCCATCATTCGTACAAGAAAACTCCCGCACAGCAAAGTGACAAACCTGCAAGAAAAATATGTACCAATACTAACAAATATCATAGCTGAAAATAAAACTAATAAAGTAAAAACGAAAGTCATCTTTACATCTGATAACATCTGTAAAACATAATCCACCAATCACAACAGAATAAAGTACAAGTCATACTGTACAGGACTATGTAACAACCCGGACGATCCACAGCCGATCGGGGATGAATTGCTCTGAGATCGGCTAGGCGGTGAGGATGATGGGTGCGTTTGATTGATCGGATCCGGAATGGTTTCTAGGGTTCTTGAGGAGGAAGAGAGAATTGGGGAGAGGAAGAAGAGACAGAGAAGAATAATGAGGAAAGAGGGGAAATAAAGTTGATTCAAATACTTTTCATACTCGTTTGGTTTTACATTCCCCTATTTATACTATCCTTGTCGAGGGACTAAGTTGTAATTAATACCTACTTATAGTATTTAGTAGCATAAACTGTAAATTGTCATTGGGCCTCAGTTGGGCCTAAGATTATACTAGAGTCATCCAACCTGATGACTGTGAGGTCTGCCTGTTAGAGTTCCCCATGCATCATCCATTGGAATCCTGAGCACTTTAACTTGCACGGCACCTTGTGACCATTGGCCACAGTGACTATGAGTGGTGTTGCTACTGTCATATTGGCCTTCAACTCCTTAGTCACTTGGAAGTCTATAAAGCTATGAGTACTTCCTGTATCAATGAGTATAACTAGTGGCTTACCCCCAATCTCACCTTGCACCTTGATGGTTTCCTGGGGGGTTTCTCCACTGAGAGCATGAACAGAAATACCCATTTCATCAGGTTCAGATTGAATTTCTTCTTCTCCTTCTTTTTCTTCATGGAGCATCATTTCATCAAACACTTCCTCAACTTCTGCTTCTCCCGCAATCTGGTTGAGGGCTTTGCCTTGACATTGATGCCCTTGATAGTATTTATCACCACATTTAAAACACAGTCCAGCAGCTCTTCTCTGTTCCATCACTTGTCTGCTAATTCCAGGTTGCCAGGCTGCACCCTTGGAAGTAACTGACCTGTTGCCTTCCACACTCCTTGGATTGAACTTCTGATTGTAGACTTTGTAACCTTGGGGGCCCTGGGGCTGCCCACTACTAGTCCTGCTACTGAACTTGTGCTTCCTCCACATGATGGTGAGAGCCTGCTTATGCTGCTTGGCTTGCTCATATACCTCTTCCAGTGAGGTAGGGTTAGACAAATCTATAAAAGATACCAACTCATCTTTGAGTCCACTAATGTAGCTCTGAATAAAGTGATCTTCACTTAATGTGGGATTCTGGTATAGCATTCTTGCTCTCAATTATTCAAACTTCTCCTGGTATGCTTCTACACTGGTGGTTTGTTCTAGCTTATTGAACTCCCTCACCAGCTTTTTCATGGAGGCCCCATCAAACCTCCTGCAGATAGCTTCGGCTAATTCTGCCTAGTCCAGATCTGGCTTGTCAATCATATAGCCATCTTTCCATCTATGTGCTTTACCAGTGAAGTGCATAGTGGCTACTTCAACCCATTGATCTTCTGGGATCTGGTACAGTTTGAAGAATTGCTCACTCTTGCTCAACCATTCTCTGGGCTCCTCTCCTCCAAATGTAGGATAATCTAGCTTGGGATATGGAATATAGTGGTGTTGTCTGTGAGCTGGCTATATGGCAAAAGTTTCTGCATTCATATGTGGGTTGGGCAACACCCCCTTGCCCTTGTCATTTCTGTATTGTATCTTAGTACTGCTGCCTGGGAATTCTGCCCTTCCATTTCTTCCTTCTTTAATCTAGATTGGTGTAGGGTCAGTCCTGAGGGTAGTGGCCTGAGACCCAATTAACTTCAACAATTGGTCATGCCTTTTTGCAGCTTCTATCTGCTGTGCCTCATACCTCTGCTGACCCCATAATTGGATTTCATCTAATTGGTGCACTAAGGCTCCCAACTTCTGATTGTAATCAATTCCAAACTGTTGCAACTTATCTTCTATGGTAGTATGACATACAGTGGAAATTGTATGAATTCTCTCTTCTAATGTTTTGATCTGTTCACTCATCTCCTTGAGTCTTGTTCCCTCAGCCATTTCTACTAGGTAGGGTTCTCTAGGGTTATAGTGGACTCGGTTGTATTTAGATTTCCCTATCTTGAGTTTGGGTGCTACTGATGCTTCTTCTTCTTCTTATACAGGTACACACCACCGCAACAATGGAATTGGCATAAGAATCAAAGCAATTGGGAATATCTCAATACCTCTAATGCAGAGGGTCCTGGTTGCTTATTGATCGTTTGTGGGTATTTGGTGGGTAAATTGCTTGATTCTGATTGCTTGCGGATGGTTGCTGGTGTTTGTTTGCCTCGATGCCTCGGTCTACTGCAGCTTATTGCTCTGTTGCCTCGATCTGTCGCCTCGATTTAATGTTACTTGTTGCTTGTTGCCTCGATTTGTTGCCTCGATCTGATGTTGCTTGTTGCTTTGTTGCCTCGATTTGTTGCCTCGATCTGATGTTGCTTGTTGCCTTGTTGCCTCAATTTGTGGTGCAGTTCTTCATGATCCCTAGGATCGGAACTGCTCTGATACCACTTTGTAACAACCCGGACGATCCGCAGTCGATTGGGGATGAATTGCTCTGAGATCGGCTAGGCGGTGAGGATGATGGGTGCGTTTGATTGATCGGATCCGGAATGGTTTCTAGGGTTCTTGAGGAGGAAGAGAGAATTGGAGAGAGGAAGAAGAGACAGAGAAGAATAAGGAGGGAAGAGGGGAAATGAAATTGATTCAAATACTTTTCATACTTGTTTGGTTTTACATTCCCCTATTTATACTATTCTTGTCGAGGGACTAAGTTGTAAGTAATACCTACTTATAGTATTTAGTAGCATAAACTGTAAATTATCATTGGCAGTTGGGCCTAAACCTGTTGCTCACTGGGCTCCTGGGCCAGGCCTTTCCTCGCTACAGTGCCTCTTCCCCGTCGATTTGCTAAGCAGGTATTGCCCGCTACACCTCGCCCGCTTCGCTTGGGAATCCTCCAAACGCTCTGACGCTGCGTCCAATCTCACCTACCCCCGTACGACCTAACTCAACCCCGCGGTTAGCTTCTGCCTCCCCTTCATTCGGGTTCCTCTCCTACACCCTAACTCATCTCTTCATCCAGAGCTTCTCCCCCATTCTTCTCTACTCCGATCCATCCTCTTTCTTCTCCTCTCTACTCTGCGGTTGTTACAGACTACAACACAAAACCTGAAGGAAGAGATATATCTAGCTCTCCAAGTATACAAATAGAGATCTAACTCGCAACTCTCTTATCTCGATCAGCAGATACGGTTGATGCAGGAATAGGGGCAGATGTCTCTATAAAAAGGGGCACCAACGGCGAGTATGAGAGCTATATAAAGAAAATAGTCCTCAGTGAGTATCGTTATCAAAACCAATGATCTATCCACTAAGTCTATTAGAGACATAAATAACTGAACTGCTAAATGACAAAAAGGAAAAAACTGAATAGAAAAATACAGCTATCATCTCTCTAACTACCATGCTCAAAGAAACCAGCGGGAAGTAGCCAGATGCATCTACTCACTCTCAAGATACTCAAGATAGATTCAATATCACTGACTGCAACATCAGGTCCAGTAAAAAATGCGCCCATCTACTACCATTACATATACCCACTGGAAAATCTATATTTGGTTTATCCTACCACCCTGCTCCACAGGTGATGTGATTGTAGATGCGGGTATGGGTGCATCGTGTGGTTGCGACATATAGTACTACCGGCTACCCGTTTCAAATATTTATATTATGTTTGGTTCAGTGGTTCAGATTTAGTTAGTTATTATTATGTGGACATGGACTTGGATTGTATTTATCGGATGGAATATTATTTAGATATTCATTTATATTGTGTGACGGACTGATTAGAAATTTTTAGTTGATTAATAAATAGTAATCTTAAATAAATTGTGAGTTGTGAATGTTTATTGTGATTGTTATTATTGAATTTGTATGCCGTGCAGATATAGAGGAAACTCTATGTCTGTGGCGGATTTCTTATGTTCCGGGGTAAAGCTGAAGAAAAAAAAAAAATCTGATTTTCCCCAACTCTAATTTTAAAATGATTTCCAGCTAAAGTCTCGGGGCGTGACACTAACCCAAACAATACTCTGCACTTTCGCGTATATCATAGGTCATCCTAGGGCTCAGTCTTAACCATCCTAAGCATCTTAACATGTACTCTGCTACCATTAAATCTATCACGTCCCGGGGTAAAAAAGTGGACCATTTTTATTTAAAATCAGAGTTTTAAAACAATTACAGCGTTCCCCAGGACGTGAGCAAATCCGCCACATGCATAAGGTTTTTCAATCCAAATGAATAGAATCTCTCCTATACATGCACGATTGATCATTAATTTACAACATACAACATACAACATATACTACATTCCATCACATAAGTGCAATACGTTTCAATCAGACAAACATGACTCACACGAATCTATGATCAAGTGATGGCATATACTTCCAAACACCTACCGACTCATCATCCTGCCATATCTCCACATACAACAAACAAACCCTCCATATCTCTGCAATCAAAATACAAATCACCACCATATCTCTGTTTTTGAAAATTATTTTTAAATCACGATCGAAAAACACATCACAAGTATGCATAAAAACTGAGTTCATACATTATTAAAATCATTCAACCATCAACCAAACAAACAATCATAGTAACATGAATCATAGTGAATAGCATAATAAAACTAGGGTAGTGTCAATACTAAAACAACTAAAATAGTAAGCGAGATCAGTCGGTCAACTATCTAGATATGAAAGCATAAAGGGGCGGCTCTAGCAGATAACCCTCACAATCATCGTCTCCTAATCTCACCACCTGAACTACCTAAAAAAAAGGTGTACAATAAGGGTGTAAGATACAACTGAATGTATCACAGTGGGTACAACGAGCCGGGGACTAGTAAGTTGTACCTACTAGTATACAATAAACAACGAAAGTAAATAGGCATAATTAGCAGGTAATAGTCATGGGTAATCATGCAAATAAATATTGAAAATAAAAGAGCAGTAATGAATAATATTAATCAGTAATGAGCGAGATATGAAGAGTAACAGTAAGCATTAAAAATAAATAAGAACAGCTAGTAAGAATGTATCAAACTACTGATACTCAAAATACCCAACCGTGCCACTGTTGGTCGCTAAGACCTCTGGCTAATGCCATAGCTAAACCGCCTAGCCAAAACTGACATCTATCCATACCCGCAGGTATAGCCAAAGGGGCTTACGGGTCAATCACACCACTGTACCAGTAAAGAACACCACAACGGGGGCAAATCCGTTGGTGTAAGTGACATGTGCAGTAGGTGCATGGCGATCACAATGCGTATGCTCAATACTCGCAGTCCAACTACCGGTATACGACAATAAGTCGGGAACTCCCAATCGAGATCATAATCATCGTCTACAATACTCATGCAATAGGATAATAATGTGATCTCCTACTCTAACAGTAATGCAAGTATCAAAAAATGGTATTAGTCGATCACAAACATAAGTAAGCAAATGAGTTATATATATATATATATATATATATATATATATATATATATATATATATATATATATATATATATATATATATATATATATATGAGTAGGGCTTATATGCTTTCAAAAGCACAAGTTTAAATATGTTTGTGAATTTTTTATCATTGGATTTGCATTGAGATTTATGCTATTTACTTTTTCTTTCTCTTTCTTTAGTTGACTTTACAATCGCACAAATCTCAATGCAAATTCAATGGTAAAAAATTTACAAGCATAGTTTGGCTTATACTTTTGAAAGTATATAAGCTCTACTCTCTATATATATAATCGAATATGATACCCAGTGAAGTTGTACTATGCTAATGCCCGGATCGAAATACCCATCTCAAGGAAGACAATCTCGTAATCCGCAACTCAACACTCGCGAGAATCACAACCGCTCGGGCCTATATCAAGTCATAATGTTATAACACAGTCTCACACAACCCAACCCACTAACTCATACACGACCACTCAATATAACTCGAACTTTTCGCCACGCCACGGGAGTTGACGAAATTTTCGAAAATCCGCCTGTCACGCCCCGAGTTTAAAAATCAGGTCTGAAAAAAATTTCTTTTTTTTTTTGAATAAATCAGAGTTTGCAAAACAGGCGTAACAGACCGCCATACATATAGAAAATCCCCTATCCTAACAAATAGGGTCTCTCCTATACATGCACGGCTAGACTAATCCAATCATCAATCTGAAATATCCAAATAACTAGAAGCTGAAATGCTATAAATGAAAGTCATCTGTAAATCATCGAGGATCTCAATCATCAATATCTATCATCAGGAGGACAGCTCTATCGTGACGGCCTCACTCGAACGTCCCGACATCCCAGCACCCGACTGACCTGAAAAATGGTCACCCAGGGGGTGTGAGATACACTGTACATGTATCCCAGTGGGCACGACGAGCCGAGGATTAGCTAATCGTACCTACTGGGTACTAAAATCTGCGGATAGTAAAGATCTATAGGAAAAGCTGGAAGCATAGATGTCTACTAATAATCAAAATCCACAGATACGCTAACTAGGCAGGTAATCAATCATAAGCTGGTATGTAAAACAAACTGGCATGAAGCATAATCAAGTGACTGCACATAATGAGTACTGAACTATAAAGGCATGCTGATATATTTTGAAGCTGAAAATAAAAGCAATCTTATACAATCTGGAAGCAAACATAGGTTAATAAGAGCAGGCTAAACAGGCAACATATGCGTCAATAAGGAAACTACCAAACACCCAATCAAAAACCACCATATCAGTCAACAAGATCTCAGGGGTACCTCGCCGAACCTGGCACCAACCTGGCTGACATACTCCGGCACCCTCGGGCACTAACCTGGGAGTCAACACTCCGGCACCCTTGGGCACTAACCTGGGAGTCACGGGTCGTGTTCAGACCACTTTACCGGTAAAGAACATCCACACGAGTCATGACTCCGCTGATGTTCGTGAAGTACAGCAGTGCGGGCGATCAATCATGCAATTGCTCAAGCTCACGGTCCATTGACCGGATAATCGGCAACTAGCCGGGAAAATCCCAACAGGGATGCTATAACAGAGAACCAACTAATCTCATCTCATGCAAGATAATCAACAAGCTCAACATCTATCGTTCAGGATCAATCATGTATATCAGAATGTCAACAATATATCGGATGACAGGAATCAACATGTATAACCAGATCATGCAAATCTATGTACTGAAATATAAAACTGATACACAGGTACATATGATATGTCTCACGTAGATCAAGATCTATCAGGAATAACCATAGGGCATGTCAATACAATCATCAGGGATAATCCAGATAAAATCAGCAGATATATATGACGAGTCTAAAAGAATCAATGTCTATCCAGAAGGATCACATGGCATATAGATCAAATCATCAGGTATAGTCAAGAACCAGTGTACATGGCATGTCTAAAGAATCAATAGCTGTCAAGATAGGTCATATGGATAGAATCGATAGAGCTAGTCAAAAACAGGTGTCCGACTGGACTAAAGCAACCAGAGGGCCAAAAAACTAAAGCCCGGATCGAAAGTAACCCACCTGAATATAGGCCGATCCCGAACCCCCGCACAGCTACTGGGAGGCTGGTGCTGAACTGCTGGGATCTGAACATATAACTAGAATCAATAACAGACTCCCTCAAACCCATCTCGACAACACTATAACAAGATAATGCTAACACGGGAAGCTTAGCCAAAGCTAGGCTTAAACCGAAAATCCCGGAAATCCACTGAATCACTAATATGACCCGCCAACGGTCTACAAATGTTTGAACTCTACAAAACTTCACCTGCTCACCCAAAACAACACATTTTTGATGTTTGGGTAGAGAGGGGCACAACCGAAATTTTCGGTGTCCAGATGTTGCCATAACCATTCGCGCAACTCCCGGAAAGCCCAATTCGGCTTCGGAGTTTTCCGATGAAATACCAAAAACACTGGACCAGCTAGGTCAGTGTCGGGAATATCCAGAGGCAACAACTGACGACCAGAAATCCAAATAGAACGCGAAACTCACGCCGTAAACCGTAAAACCGGCACTTTTGCCAATTTACGGAACGGTATCCGATTCCCGCTCAACAAGAGCCTACAGAACTCTAACAAAATGGCTAGATGGTGCGTAAGTACTGTCTAAGGACAGCCAGGGTGTTACGTTTGCAAGTTGATCCATAATTACTCTAAAATTGCATAATTACACTTGTTTGAAGCGTTGTTTCGGCCCGTTCTTCCAAACCAGGAATCCTAAGACAGCGCCGTAAATTTCAGCGTGTCCAAAACGACGAGACGAAGCTCGTGCTCATGGGCTTGGGCTAGCACGAGGCCCGAGGGCAAAGTTGGCCCATAAACTTACTAAGTCCAAAATACTACTTGTTACAACTATGCTCAAATTTTATTTATGCTTGATCAAAATAAGATCTAACTAGAGCATGGTATAAAGTAAGGACTGAGGGTGATGGGGCTCACCTGAGGCTTGCCGGAAACCCGCCGGAGCAGTGGCCGGAGCAGCACCACCAAAATGCCCAAGCTCGGGTTGGGGTATTCTTGGATCAACTCAGGTCCAGATCTGCCACAAAGATGAGCAGTGCTTAGAGGAGGGTCACAGCAACTTACTGGTCCATGCTGGGTCGAGCCCCGGCGGCCGGAGACAAGCCCAAATAGGGTGGCTCGGGTGCGAAGTTTGGAACCGAGATGCAGGGGGTGTTCTGGTTCAAAGCAAAATGATGGGGAGCTTCACTAGGGCCTTTAGATCTTACCTGGGTGGCTGCCGGAGTCCCGGAGCACCGGGGATCGCCGGAGGGGAAAACCGAGGCAGCCTCGAGTGCAACTCTGGAGATGGAAATCCCGACGTTAGGGTCGCCATGCAACAAGATGGGAAGACTCCTACAGACCTCAGGAGCTTACCTGAGTGGTTTCCGGCGACGGAGGGGCGTCGGCGAGGCGGCGCCTGCGAAGCTCGGTGGAGCTTCAAGGGCAGTCAATGGCGGATTCCAGCGCGGTGGCTCCGGGCCGGTGCGAGATGGACCAAAAGCTTCTACTCCTCACCACGAAGCTCGGTGCAATGGTGGCCGGCGTCGGAAGGCCGCAGCGGCGTCGAACGGCGGCGATCGGCCAAAATAGAGAATAACCGATTTCTAGGGCTGGCTCACGCGGCCCCGTTCTTGATCCGATCGTCCCAAATTTTGGTGGAGAGGTTGCAGTCGATGGGAGGAGGGGATCCAACGTCGCTGATCTCTCATCAAACGGCCGGATGCACCTCGCGCCAGAGATCGACCAAAACTGGGTTTTTCGGTCACCCACGGCCCCGCCGGTTCACCGGGGCACGGCTGGCCTCGGGGCTGCATGAGGGAGACCCACTGGAGGTCAGGAACACGGTGCTGGGGTACTTATAAGAATTAAAACTCAAAACCTCCATGAACTTACCTCGCCGGAGATTCGTGGAAGGAGAGGATGGCCGCGGCGGCGCACGGCGGCGGCTGGGTGTCGGGCTCACCACAGCTCGGTGTCCATCGTGCAGAGGCACTCCCAGGTGCTATTTGGGATCCTCCAAAGCCTCTGGGGTGGACTCCTCTCTTTCCCCCACCGAAATGGAGAAGGTCTACTCGGTTGGCCTCTTCTCCGGCGATGAGGCGGCGGCCGGTACGGGCTTGCGAGGAGTGCGGCAGAGAGGGGTGGATTCTGTTGGAGCTGGCGGCTGGGGCAAGGGTGTTGAGGAATAGGGTTTAGGGCTTTAGTGACCTAGCTCGGGTATATATACATATGTGTAGTGATTGGCACAATTGCGATTTAACCCTCCAACACTTAGTATCTGGAGTCGAGTCCTCCATAGCATGCCTCATTCTCACCTGGGTCCCTCACCACAAGTGTGGCACGCAATTCGAGGCAAGAAGAATAGGGTTTATTGTGCAAGTCACAATTTTCGCTGCATTTTACGCTTTTCGAGGCATTCCGATCGTCAGATCGAAAAACGGACTTCGCCACGACGTCCGGCTCGACGAAATCTATCAGGTAGCGATTTTCATTTTTCCAGAAACTGTCCGGATAAAATCTCGGTCCATAATTACTGTTCAAAAATATAGTTTTCATGTTTTTCGAGACTCTAGGGTCGTCAAACGGAAATTCCGTCAGCGCCATTGCGTCCAGAACGACGAAACCGTTCAAATCCACTATTTGAAGTGCTATGATCGGCTTCCGGACAGTGAATTGGCTCCACGTTGGCGCGAAGGGGACCCGAAAATAGGGTTTACTGTTCACTTGTACCCGCGACTTAAGTCGCGGGTCCCGCCGGCTTCAACGCTGATTTTTGGAAGATCCGACCGTCAGATCTGAACAAGCTTAATATGGTTTTCACTCAGTTCGTCATGACGGTCGCACTCGTGGTCACGGATCTTCGAGATCAGGCTCGGATTGAAAAGTGATGTTTCTAGCCCACTAACTGTGCAAATTACACTGCAGAAAAGGGGCACTTAGACTACTTGTGCTTTTCATGATCCAAATTCAACTTGACTTCAATCAATTTCATTCATTTATTTATTTACAAAAATTCAAATTATTACACCGCCGATATGACCAATATAGCTCCGTATAAGTCTTAAAAGTTATCAAAGCATGCCATAAGTCATTTGTTGTCCCGAAACGCACCAATTAAAACGTCCGGGCAGCAACATATTAAATTATATATAAACACTATTAATTTCCAACTTCGAGCACAATAATAATTCCCAACTCCGTTTCACGTCTATTTTGTGCCAAAACAGTCCCACTCAGTTCAGCACTTTTCAGAGGTGCTGACTAATATTCTACCATGCATTCTTAGCAATTTGTACAGATCCAGTATACTATATACATTAATAGTATTGAAATTGTGTTTGCTACCAATTTTTTTGTCATTGGATGCCTAGGGTTTAGTGGTGGTAACTAGAATAGTATTATCAAATAGTGTAAAAGTAGATAGTAAACACTATTAATATACTATCAATATATAATATATTAGCTCAACTCATATGTGTGTGTGTGTGTGTGTGTGTGTGTGTGTGTGTGTGTCTATATATAGTGAACAATTAACATAAATTTAAATATAAATTTTAAGTTAAAAAGAATTTGAATCTATAATTCAAATTTAAACGCTTATTTGTGGTAGTGTCTATTTTTTATCTATTTTCTTGTCCTAAATTTGATTTGTTTCTATGTATGTTTCTTATTTATTATATATACCATAAATATTTTTTATACGTGTTCCATAACATATAATTTTTTAAATGTATATTTAAAATTTAAAACTTTAAATTGATTCCAAAATATAAATTATATTAGGATTTTGATTTAAATTTATGAATCAACCTCAAAATTTAAAGTTAATTTTGAAACTATTGTTTGAATTTAAATAATTATCGATTTGGTAGGTTTTTTAAAATTATTCTATTTTTCAAACCTCATTTATTTTTAAATTGTTAATTACTAAATTATTTTTTGAATATATCTGATAATTCTTTTATATCAACTAGAATTCATTCTGACAACTAAACATTTTCTATTCACTTCATATATAGTATTATATAGGAATAATTGCCAGTGTACCCCTGAAATCTGAAGAAATATCTGATTTACCCCTCTTATTTTTTTCTTTCCAATATACCCTTCATACGTTCCACCGTTACTAAAAATACCCCTACCGTTTCCCTTTGTTAAGTTAACTAGGGTTAAACTAGAGTTAAATAATAATCGAAGTTGAAAACTATCAGATATACCTATTTTGCCCGGGTTTAGGGTTTTAGGGTTTAGGATTTTTTAAGGTTTTAGGGTTTAGGATTTTAGAATTTAGGGTTTAGAATTTTTTAGGGTTTTAGGGTTTAAGGTTTAGGGTTTATGGTATATTTGAAAGGGCAAAATGGTAATTTCACACAGATAACGGCAGCTCCAAACGGTACACTAACAGAGTTTAACTTCAGGAGTATTTTGGAAAGAAGTTGGAACGTAAGAAGGGTAGTTTTAATATTAGCCTTCTAAGAGGAATAAATCTGAAAACAGAAAAAATTTTAGAAGTATATAAAAAATTGCCGCTATTATATATTTCCAAGCTAGTCCGTTATATGTATATATTAATTCCAAGAGCGTTGCTTGGAGGGTAAAGTAATATGAGGAAGGAGCATTGCATGGGTTGAGTAATAATAGTATTGCTTAAAAATAATGAAAATGGATACATGGGAGAAGTCCAACGTTTGCCTTGTCCCCGCTTATGGTGTCATGGTATAACCACTTTTTCGCCGTTGTCCCCGCATATTGGTAGGGAATATGGGTCTCTTTGACCTTGGTATATGTTTAATGTGTAGTACTATTTGGATAAAAATACCATTTAAAAAGTACTATGAGAAAAATTATTATTATATTAAATTTTCTCGAATGCTTCTTTGCAAATTAAAAATATTCCACTAAAACAGAAGCTAGCTTCGAAATTATTTTTTATCAAAAATTTAATTATCAATATATATATATATATATATATATATATATATATATATATATATATATATATAGCTATAAATGAAAATAGAAGCAAAAACAAATAGTTAAGTGGAATATAAGCATATAGAGAAAATGGGGGGATTTTTTTTAAATTAACCCTAATAAATTTAGAAATTTAAAAAATAACGTTGTAAAAAAAATATTTGCAAAAGTAACCCTATTTTTGCTAGTAGGGCGCCACGACCTGAAGGCGCTGAATCATTCAGCGCCTTTAACATTTATATTAAAGGCGCTGAATGGTTCAGCGCATTTAATATTTATACTAAAGGCGCTGAATAGTTCAGCGCCTTTGATATAAATGTTAAAGGCGCTGAACTATTCAGCGCCTTCAGGGTCCTCCAACCACCGTGGCGCCTTGCTGGCAAAAGTAGGGTTAATTTTACAAATATTTTTTTTACAATATTATTTTCTAAATTTTTAAATTTATTAGGGTTAATTTAAAAAAAATTCCAAAAATAGGAGATAGAGGCTCTTATTTTGTACAAAATTCCGAAAATAATTCTTTGTAGGCACACATTCTGCGCTCCTGCTCCCAATGCACCCACGAAGAATTTAAAAAAGAAAACCATCCACCACAAGAGATTCTCTTTCCTCTTTCTCCCAACCAAACCACTTGCTTTCTAGCGGTGTCTCTTTTCCATCTAACCTTCTCAATTTAAGCAATGATATTACACCACATTCTCCTATGCATACATGGGCTATAGCTCCACCACTACATGGGTAAGTAAAATATATGGAGTACGTACGTGGAAAAGTAGTTGTTTGGAGTGATCCCAGTGGGGAATATTGCAGGATGGCATGGAAGCTACAATATGGGAGTATTGTAATATTTTATGTGTGGTATTATATATGTTGTTCATGTTTGGAGTAGAAGAAGCAAAAGCATCGGTGAAACTTCTAAAGTGGAGAGATTAATTGGCTTTGGCTTTTACCCTTTACTCATCATTCCCCTCACCCCCCCCTCTCTCCATGCCCATCAAAATCCCAAGGCATGCATGCACCCTTTTAGACCCCTTTATGAGCCCTCCTCCCTCCCCGCTTCGTTCTCACAACGCCCCACTCCACCTCTCTCTCTCTCTCTCTCTCTCCCCCACCTCCACCCCCCACCCTCTCCTCTTAAAGCCTATTTTCCCCCTGTGCAGGTGCCGTGGAATTTGATGAAGCGCTAGCTGTTTGATATTTTGAGTACTATTAATTAGAAGAAGAGTTATATATATATATCCAAGTGTACCAAATTGGAGCTTCTTGTTTTTCAGCTCTGAATCTCATTTTTGTGGCTTGCTACGTACAACAAAAATTCCATATATATTTTTCTGCTTCGACTATATACTTGCCCAGGCTGCTGTTGCTAAAAGTGAAAGCAAAGGCGGGGCCGAACATGTCCTTAACCCCTTGAGACCACCCTTGACTTGTATGGCTTCTTTCTTTTCCCTGCCACACCCAGTAGCTAGCGGGGTGCAACCAAGAGACAAGGCAATCAGCCATAGATCTACCCTTCATGATACCTACACTACTGGCTTCCTTATCCGTCCCCACAATCCATATAGACAAAATAACATTCTAGTGAAGCCCACAGATCATTCACCTATTGCGGCACTATCACCCCGGTAGTAACAAACTAGTGATATATACATTGATATTGGCGATCCTGAGTGTGTTTAGCTAGAATAGGACCTATCTTATAAATTGATGATCATAAGGTTTTATTTTTCCAGGTCAATTACAAAGATGGTTTTGTTCATGCTAACGCATGTGCCGTAGATGTGATAAGCGATATTGGTGAGGTTCAATCTGATGGTGGGCTTTACGAGCAGCCGTAAACCGATATCGGATTGAGCCGTGCCAATATCTCTTTCTTTCTCTAGCTACACATGCGCTTTTGACGTGACGACGAATTCAGGTTTGTACTTTCTTACTTGTCTCTCTCTTATCAATCTTTCCCGATAGTATTAAATCAAATTTTTGTAATGTAATTCGTTCATTAATTATTGTAGATAGGTGCAATTAATAATTTCTTTTATTATATATTGCTTTGAATTGCTTTCTCCGTACTGGGTCTTTAATTCTATTAGTAAAAACCTTACTCCTACACCTCCATATTAATATTGACTTGTAGGTTATCCGACATGGTATAGTAATTAAGGTTTAAGATCGAAAATATTTGTTCGTATACAATACTACACTGATTGAAATATTGTGCTTAAATATTACCATGCATAATATAACTCTAAAAGTAGAACAGATACAGGTTCAAACCGCTGATCACAAGTTCAGTGATGCATTTTAATGGTCTTGCGTACATATAGCTGCACTAATCTGTATTAGGTATGTATTTCGCGTTATCTTATTGTTCGTCCTTTTGTTCTTCTTAGGGAGAGGCATGCCATTCAATCATATGAGCATCCTATATTTTCTACAAGATTAATTGTCAAAGATAAGCAGGAGAAAGATCCAAGAGATTACAACCGGCTATAAAAATTAGATCAAAATCTAAATCAGTAGTAGAACAAAATTATATAAATTGAACTAGAAATAGCATTGAAAAAGGTTGAGCAATAATAATCCGGAGGGATGAAAATTTGATAAAACTAAGCTAAAATAATAAAAGTGAAAATATATTATATTAATAATTGAATAAAAGAATAATTTGTGAAGAGTTTAGATCAAAACCTGTTATCAAACCAAAATATATAATAAATGAAAAGACAAATGGATATTTTAATTTTTTTTAGAGTTTAGAGAGATCCACTGGCACGTCCCGAGCCAGCAGAGAAAACTCTCTGGCGCGAATAGATCCGTCGTATGTATAAAAAAATTTTGCACGTACAAAACGTCCAAAAAATCTGTAACAAATCTAGAAGTTTACAACTAAGCATGTATTAGATCAAAATATAAAACTAAACTAAACAGCTATTACTGTACAAGTAATCATACATCCACAACTCTCAAAATATAAATACAAGTAAAGGATCATTTCCTCGGCAGTCCCGATGAACAGTGCTATACCAAAACTACAGTAGTTGGTGGTCCCCTTTATAACTCACGAATACGGTAGGAGTCGCTATCTACTACGTGATTCCCTTATCTCAATCGATACTCATCACTGAGGACTCTAAAAATCAAGCCACAAGAGGTTGTGAGAACTAATAAACATTAGTATCCAATGGGTACGATTGGTGACAATCACGGTCTAGCCATTAGGTCTACTAGAGACAACAATAGAGAAAAAATAAACGATAGTAATATAAGGTGTTGAACTGAATAACAATTAAGTCTATCATGCCTCTACAACAGATATAGATACAATACTGAGGATGACTAATACATGCATTAACTATAATACTAATAAAGAAGTGCTATATCACCTAATCCCAACAGCTGACTAAGCAGTCCAGTCAAGCATGTGCATGCCTTCTGTCCAAATCACACTCCCGCAGGCGCGCCGTCAACACGTAGACTACTGTCTTTGCTGTATCGCTAACTAGCCTCCGGAGCGACCCTCTACTGAGTATCATAATGTATGTCACTATCAAGCTTAATGTGGCATTGCAGGCTATAGTCCAATACGATGATCAAAAAGATCACAAGTAACTGTTCAGGTGCCCTCGGCATGATCATAAAATATCCACTAACCAACATATCACAATATCAAGGCATATCTCACTGTATATGGTTCTACTGTCAATCAAGTTAATATATGCAATACAACTCTACTGTAGTAACCCAATAATCTTGAGTAGTTCCACATACCCACCATCTATTCGGCCATGAAAGCATATTCAGATAAATACTAGATGATTGTCCACACCCTGCTACTACCATACAATGCTACCAAACAGCACAACAATTATTTATTTATATGCAGAAATAGACATAGAAAATAGTAGGTCGTTTTTGGCAACACGAAACCCACTTAGATCGCTAATACAGAAAAATGCAGAAATGACAGGCGGACATAAACCCCGCTGCGGCTCCTCGACCGTATAGCACCTACACCAACGGGGAACCCAACCAAAAAAATCTACGTTCCTCAAGATCTGCCATGTGTAGAGTTATCCGGTCCAAAAGAGCAGAGTCTCTACTATACACGCACGGCTAGGCATTTTACAACATACAATCAAACTTACATTCCATCATATAATTGAATTACATTTCACTAAGACAATCATGACTCACTAATCTACAATCAAGCGATGGCACGAACCTCCGAACACCCGCTGACTTATCATCTTGCCATATCTCCGCATACAACAAACATACCCTCCATATCTCCGCAATCAAAATACAAATCACTGCCATATCTCCGGTTCTGCGCTTTTGGGTTGTTGGCTGGTGGGAGACATTTCGAGCTGTTAGGTGTGGGCGCCCAGATCCTTGGGGACTGCTCGAAAGTGGATTCGGACCACCCACCTCGAGGGCAGCGGCATGCTTGATATGTGGCACTTGTCTTCTGTGTTGTCAGGGATGATTTGAGGTTTCAGGCGCAGGTTTGTGGGTGTCCGGTTGTTTTCGAGTGCGGGCGCGGGAGCAGCAGACCACCCCAAGATTTCGAGACCATTTTTGGGGCCCTTCTTGAAGTTTAGGGCGTCCTAATTCTCTAGTTTGACAGTGTGGACAGTATAGGCTTTTTTTTTATCCGTAGGCCCATTTTACCGTATGGAATTGGCTATTTAAGGGCTCCATGCGACCCTGAGGAACTCTTTTACATTCTCCACCATCTTGAGCTGAGTTTGGACTAGGTTTGGAGCCTCTTTCATCATCTTCTTCCTCCATTGATGACTTTGGAGCTCTCCTTCAACTTCTAGCAACATTGACACCTTGGCTTTATTTTCTTCCCTTGAGCTCTAGGAGTGGAGTTTTGATTTGAAACTTCTTGGGAGGCTTTTTCTCTGAGAGAACTCAAAGTTTGGAGCTTATAGAAGGTCTTCATACAAGTTAAGAATAGGTATTTTAAGTTTTCTTGAAGCTCTTGTATTCATGCTGAGATTTTTAGACATGTTGGGGTTTCATGAGATTTCTTTGATTTTTTCTTATGGATCAGAGCTTTGAAGTGAATGGGGATGTTCTTAACTCCTTCATGAACAAGTGAGGACCTTGTTTCAGAGATTTTGAAGGTATATTGTAGGTGAAATTTAGATTTTTCTAGGCTCAACAAGTCAAAAATCTGCATGCAGAATTTTTGGTGTTCTTGAGCACTTAGTCACATATAGATGCAATTTCGTGGCATTTATTGAGTTTTTATGATGGATTAGGAGCTTAGTTGAATTCTCAGAGGTGTGGTGAGTATCTTTCTTTTTGGACCTACCTTGTCATTATGTTGGATTTGAGCCCTACAACTTGGAGAATCCTGCATGCCAAAATTTCTGCAGTTTCTGAACAACATTGAGGAGTTTAGCTTGTTCCTTCGATTTTGGGCTTTGGGGCTATGATACAAAGATTCTTGGGTGTTCCTAGGTTGGAGAGGAACCTAGGAATTAATTTTTGAGACATCCATTTGAGGTATTTATAACATATTCTTCATCTTCGCCATCTTGTATTGCTTGTTGAAATTTTCTATCCGTTTGAAAATTTAGGACCTGAGGCAAGTGCTCGCCAAGTTTCAACTTGATCGGAAGCCAGATCGACATGGTTCAGGTGGGCTTTCTGAGTACATCGAAACCTAACATGCACATTTAGTTGCCAAATTACAACATGTGATTTAGTTATCTTCCCTGCTATAAACCTTGGATTAAATCATGATTAAATATGTTGTTTGCCATCTTAAACTGAACCTATCTTGTTTGGGACCTTTGCATGAGTTGTATGACCATCTAGACAGGTTATTGTTATTATTTACACTATCTTGTTGGAATTGAACTTAGGAGAAAATTCTTTTCTTTCTAGCATTGTAATTCATATGTGCTCGGGGTTTGGAGCATGAGTTAGAGATAGTGTGGTGGTTCTCGAGTCGGGGTAGGGTAACACCAGATTGTTAGACTCTTGAGATGCTCGGTAGCCACAGATTTTGGGCGACTAAACTGAGTAGTTGTGTGTGTGCATCGGTTTTGACCGGGATTCCATCATAGTGGGTTGGATCATCTACTTTGGTCATGAGTTTGACTTTTGCCTGTTACATACTCGACCTGGTTACTTTCCTCGAGCGGGTCGCTCCCCTCGAGTGCCACTCCAGAGTTAGGCGGCTTGATTCACTTTGGGTATGGTTCCACGTCGGCGATCCACTGGCTGTTAGTGTGATCAGATGTGATGCTAGTGCAGACAAGACTGGGTCTCATGCCAGTCGGATGATTTGGTTCCTCTTGGCAGTTTTGTACTTGATACATACATCCTTTACACTGTTTATTCAGCATTAGAGGCATAATAGTGGTAAATTTATATTTCAGTAGTTTACTTTTCCTTTTGCATACTACTCTATCCTATTTATGCCCACTGAGGACTACTGGTTTTTAGTAGTTCTCACGCTCTTTGTTGACCCACTTTTTGCAAAGTCCTCCGCGGTTGTTGCAACGCCAACGGATCGAGGTAAAGGGATCATGGGATAGATAGATCTCCTTCCATTTACATTTTGAGGTGGAGTGTTGCTGTGGACCCTTAGTTTGTACTTATTTTTCAGACTACTGTACTAATGGGATTGTCTTTTTGCCAGCTGGTTGTATATTTATTTTACTCCTGGGAGTTGCATCTTGTATCTTGGAGCTTGTGGTACAAATTTTAGTCTGATATTTATTTTTAGTTCAGCTCTATTTTGCTCTTTCATGTAGTTCTTTATATTTGAGCATTTATATTACTGACATTTCGTGTGCATAGAACTTCCCGTGTATACGGCGGGTTTGTTGTTGAGCCCGGGTTCTGGTTTAACTCCGAGGCGTGACACTTTTGCTGCCTCCTTTAAACCTAGTGGGTCGAGTTTCTTCCTTGGGTAGTCGTACCCACTAGAAATTATTTTTATAGTTCTCACCCCTATATTTTTTTCACTCCATCCGTGAGTGGCGCAGCGGCGCGAGGAAAGGGCATACCTCAGTAGTTAGCGTCTTTTTATTTTGCTGATCGAGTAAAAGTACTCTTGGACAGCATAACTTAAGGGTATAGAAAGGAAAATAAAATGTGATAACATTTTGGTTGTTTTACGGAAGAAAAATATAAATGTAAATGTAAAATGTATTAATGAATGTAATAGTTAGATATTTTGTATTTATGCTGCCTTCCTTATACAATCCTCATATGAATTTTGTTCCTATTTAGAATGTGCTAAATTGTTCAGATTGTGACACCTTGGGAGAATGGAAAAAACTATGTCTATTCGGCGGGTCTAGTGCATAGGCACGTGTGACTTTCTTTTTGGAACAGGGTGGGGCGTGACATTATGGCTATCCATCCTAGGGTTTCCTTGGTGGATCTAGGTCGTTTCTACTCTCTAATACCATCGTAGTCTGTCACGTCCCAAGCCCACAACGAAAGCATTCTGCTGAACAGACCCACCGAACAAATATAGTTTTTTCTATCCGCTCAAGCTGTCACAACCTATGCAATGCATTCCAAACAGGAACCACATACACAAGGATTGTATAAAGAAGATATCACATGACATAAAAATAAAACCTTCAATTACATTATTTTCTTTATATCACATTCCCACATACAATTCAAAATATGCTTTAAATTTTTCTTTGCTTTTCTATACATTTCCCAAAATGGTATTTCAAATGAATACGTCAAAAGCTAAAAAGACCTCTATCTATTATGCTACGCCATTTTCTCGCTCTGCCTCATCCACCATGGATATACCTAAAAATATAGGGGTAAGAATTATAAATATAGTTCCTAGTGAGTATAGCCACCCAAGGGGAGTGTTTAATCCACTTGGTCCGAAGGATGAAACATAAGCATGATATATATATATATATATATATATATATAATACTATCGATAGCACCAAGTAATTGGTGCTACCAAATTTTCAGCCCTTGGATAAAAGGATATGCGGTTGGAATTATAGTGGTCCTCTAGAATTTTTACTATTCAACCAACCACCCACTAAATCCTAGGGGATCACTATCATCCTAACCGCATATCCCTTAATCCAATAGCAATTGGTGCTACCAAATTTTCAGCCCTTGGATAAAAGGATATGCGGTTGGAATTATAGTGGTCCTCTAGAATTTTTACTATTCAACCAACCACCCACTAAATCCTAGGGGATCACTATCATCCTAACCGCATATCCCTTAATCCAATAGCTAAAAAATTGGTAGCACCAATGACTTGGTGCTATCGATAGTATTCCAGCCTAGTTATATATATATATATATATATATATATATATATATATATATATATATATATATATATATATATATATATATATATATATATATATATAATGCTTACTATATTATTAATAGCACTAAGTCATTGGTGCTATTAGGTTTTTGACCCTTAGATGAAGGAATGTGTGTTTAGGATGATAGTAGACCCTTAGGATTTAATGGGTGGTGGGAGAAATAGTATGATCTAACAGGTGAAAATGATCAAAGGGGTAGATCTAACAGCAAAAAACTTGGTAGCACCAAGTACTTGGGTGTTATCGATAGCATAGTAGCGAGACTCTCTCTCTCTCTCTCTCTCTCTCTCTCTCTCTCTCTCTCTCTCTCTCTCTCTCTATATATATATATATATATATATATATATATATATATATATATATATACACACACACTATAATAAAATTAGGTTATAGGGACACATGTTTGTGACACTTTTGTATAAGTGTCCAATCTATATTCCATCTATATCCAAAATTAGGTTATAGGGACACATTTTTGGGACACATTATAAAAATGTGTCGCTATACACCCTAGCGACGGCACATATAGCAACACTCACAATAAGTGTCGGCATTTTTGTCAGCGACACTTTTTTAAAATTTTAAAAACACTTAAAAGTGTCGATATAGCCTAATTTTGTTGTAGTGATATATATATATATATATATATATATATATATATATATATATATATATATCGCAGGGGTACTATGCTCTTATAAGTATAAATCCCTTTGTACTCATAACTTTTTCACCATTGGATGAAGGAATATACGGTTAAGATGATAGTGGTCCCCCTAGGATTTAGTGGGTTGTTGGTGAAATAGTATAAATCCTATGGACTACTATAATCCTAACCGTACATTCATTCATCCAAGGGATGAAAATTTATGAGTACGAAAGGATTTTACTCATAAGAGTATAGTAGCCGGACTCTATATATATATATGTCAAGTAAACAACTAGAGCATATAATCAACTGTTATATACTAGAGTAAGAAGAACAATGCTTATGCCTCTATCCATAGGATAATGAAAGCTAACAATGAACTACAACTCTTGTTTACCCATTATTTCATTACCCTGTCTAGGTCACTCGACTTCGGCCGAGTCAATTAATAGTGGAATCGCCGCTTTCATCTTGGCTTTGGACGGCGAAATCACCGCACACCTCTGGCCACTAGTCTATATGTAGTGGAATTGCTGATTTCACCTTGGCTTTGGGCGGCAGAATCGCCTCACACCCTTGGCCATAAGTCTATATATAGGTAGCAAAATCGACACTTTTGTGGTCTCGTCAACGATACACATGTTTATACTCTACAGTTGCGTTTGGCAACCGGTATAAGAGAGGGATAAGGGGGTTATCCTCTCCTTTGTATCCAAACACGTTTGGTTATGGATGGAAACAGCAGTTTTCGTCTTTCTGGAATAAGCTGGTATAAGACTGGAACTACTGTTCCAACCTTTTCCTGGAACAAGGCTTGTTCCCATTTGAGAATAAGCTTAATTAAATTAAATATAATTTTAATTATTGTATTACCTCTTTAATTAATCTAATATTTTAATTAATTTAATTATTTTATTAACTAATTATTTAAGTATTTAAATAATTAAATTATTAAATTATTAAATTATTTGTAGTTAATTAAATTATTTATTATTAATAATACTCATTCTTGTTAATTATTTTATCAATTAATTAAGAATAAATTTAATTAAAGTAAATATAATTTTGGTCAAATTAATAGTTAATACCAATAAACTTTATAATTTTAAATTTTAAAGCTAATAAAATTTAATTTATTTACTAATTATGGCATTAAAATTAAGTAAAAATATAGAAGTTAAAGAATGTTACCACAAATTAAAGTTGCGGGTCTATGTCATATAGTTCAAGGGCCCCTCATATATTTTAATTTGAAATATTTTTTGGAAATAGCAAAATGCTAGTTGTACACCCTATTTGTACACCCTATTTGTGGTGTATATCTCACACCGCACTCCTCCGATGGGTGGGAATATGGTGAAGAATTACTCCACAAATTATCTGTATAATATACATCCCTTGAAAGCCACCATGGATGGGATGTAGGATGTATATTTTTTTTTGGAGTGTATATCTCACACCTCACTCCTCCAATGGGTGGGAATATGGTGAGAAATTACTTCACAAATTATCTGTATAATATACATCTCTTGAAAGCCACCTCATTCTTAGATGAATAGAAGGTAGGATGTACATTCCATTTGGGTATACATGTAGTATTGCTCATATATATATTTTATATAAAAATTACTAACATATAAATAAAATATGAGCATTAATGCTACTCATTCACTTATTTTATGTATGATATACACATCATCCATCTAATAATTTTTTACTTGTCGCATTATGTAACAACTAGTTAAGTAAATTTTATTAACTAGATGGATGAGATGTACATTTATACATTATATATTCCAGAAGATATGTATGAGTATTTTATTGACAACTAAATAGATCTTACCCACTAGATCCATAAAATGTAAATCATTAACAGTTTATAGTTATCCTTTTATAATAAGTATAATTATTAAGTCCTTCAACTTTTCCACAACTAACAATCGAGTCCTAATCTTATTCATCTCCCATATCAAATGAAAATGATAATTATCAATCTACAAAAAAAAAAAATGGTTGCATTTTAAAATCTTAAACTATATGTAACATCACCTAACAAACTAATGCGTTTTTTTTTCTTTTTTTTTTCTTTTTTTTTTTACATAAGTAACATTTCATTGTCAACCAATTTAGGGGCTTATTTAATTCGCCTATTTTAAACTATGAAGCCTAAATAAATTTATTGATTTCTATAGTCGTTTTTTATTTTATAAGAATCAAATTTCGATTTGCATTGCGCCTTGAAATGGGAATAGTCAAATTCATTCCAAAGTAAACCACTAATAGCCTTCTTTCACAAACACATCCTCCTCTTCCTCCATTACTCTTTTCTCTCTTAACTAAAACCTTCTCTTTAAATCCTACATATTCCTTCTAATTTTTATTTCAATAATAAATCAAATATTTTTATATCTATCGGCGGATCTGGAGAGACCGATATTAAGAATAGAAGCTTATTGTATTTAACCTTCTAAGCGCTGTAAGGTGGGTTGGCGGTTTAGTGAAGTTGTGGGAGGGACTGAGATGAGAGTGTTCTGCGGTGGTGACATTTATTATTATTATTATTATTATTATTATTATTATTATTAATTTAGCATGATTTTTATTGTCTTGGGTGGCTCAGTTGTCTGACTTATATTGCTTAGTTCACGTTCGCCCTGAATAAAACAGATAGTTTACTATCTCTCAAAAAAATAATAAATCAAATATTTTTGAATAATTTATAATTCTATTAGAATACAATCCAATTTTATTTTCTATTATTTTTTCAATCATGAACTAAACATGTCCACACGCGCCCATGAGATCATGAAGAATGTTATTAATTAATGGATAACTATAAAAAAAAATAAGACAATATATTAATATTAATTAATTATTTAATTATTAATATTTTAATTAATATATTAATAAGATAAATTAAAATATTATATATTTAAATAATGTAAATATTAGTTAATTATTAAATAAGCATATCAAATAATTAATTATTTGATAATAATTAATTATAAATAATAAATTAATTATTATTTAAATAGGGGCAATTTTCTATGTACCCCTAAAAATTTTTCTGTTTTCATATTTACCCCTCTTAGAAGGCTAATATTAAAACTACCCTTCTTACGTTCCAACTTCTTTCCAAAATACCCCTGAAGTTAAACTCTGTTAGTGTACCGTTTGAAACTGCCGTTATCTGTGTGTAATTACTATTTTGCCCTTTCAAATATATCCTAAACCCTAAACCCCTAAACCCTAAAACCCTAAACCCTAAACCCTAAACTCTAAAATCCTAAACCCTAAACCCTAAAACCCTAAAAAACCCTAAACCCTAAACCCTAAAACCCTAAACCCTAAACCCTAGAGCCCTAAAAAACTCTAAACCCTAAACCCTAAAACCCTAAACCCTAAACCCTAAAACCCTAAAAAATCCTAAACCCTAAACCCTAAACCCTAAACCCGGGCAAAATAGGTATATCTGATAGTTTTCAACTCCGATTATTATTTAACTCTAGTTTAACCCTAGTTAACTTAACAAAGGGAAACAGTAGGGGTATTTTTAATAACGGTGGAACGTATGAAGGATATATTGGAAAGAAAAAAATAAGAGGGGTAAATCAGATATTTCTTCATATTTCAGGGGTACACAGGCAATTATCCCATTTAAATATGTATTAATTTAATAAATCAAATGAATAGTTAGTTCATTATTAAAAAAATAATTACATTAATTAATTATATTTTATAATTATTTATAATTTAATTAGTAGAGGAATGAAATAGAGAATAACTTGTTCCACCAAATAGGTGGAACTATAATTCTAATACCGTTTGAAAGAATAAAAAGAATAAATCTCTTAGGCCCTGTTTGGAACTGGAATTGCTTGAGGGATAAGGGGATATCCTCCTTATCCCTCCAAACACATCAGAAACTACGAGAATAACTTGTTCCAGTACTTCTGGTATAAGTGAGAATTACTATTCCTATCATAAAATCTCACTATATTTTTCTTTCCAAAATTACCTCCCATTATATTTTCCTTTCCAAAATTACTCCCACTATATTTTTTCTTTCCAAATTTACTCCTAGCACGCTTCTTGAGGCAGAGCTCCTCTCCTGCGTCGTTGCTCGAGGCGACATCTCCTTCTCCTCTTGATTTGAATTTTATCTCATTTAATTTTTTTGAATAATATGATGAATAATTTATTTTTTTTGAATAAAAATATGATGAGTAATTTATTTTTTTTTATAAAATAAATCAAATGAAATATTAAATTAAATATTATTTTCATAAAATATAATTTGATGTTGATTTTGATTTGAATTTTATCTTATTTTTTGTAAAGTTTTAATCCATTAATTAAAAGGAAGAAATTAAAATTGAACAAGCTTTACCACATAATAAAGCTTGAGGACAAAAAGGTTATTTAACCCAACTAAAACTCTTTATTCCTCTTATTTCTCATATCATACCAAACACAAAATCTCTTATCCCTGGAACCATCCCAAACGTTTTTTTACATTAATTCCGCACTTTATACTTATCCCTGGTATAACTAGTATTGACTTATCCCGTTACCAAACGGCCCTTATTCTACTTTTATCCCTTCAACCAAAGTACCTATATTGTAGAAAGGGAAAGTATCCTAAGTTCACTATACCAATGTAACCAAACATTGTCAAATCTAATGTTCAGTGGAGAGTTTGCTCCAATCATGCAAAAAAAGGAAGGCTTAGTAAATGGGAAACACCCCCTAAAACTCGCTGTAGTATAGTATAATTCATTGAAGCAGAACAAATAAATATTCTTCTTTTCATTTTGACATCTATTTAATTTAATCTTTACAAAAATATGTGCACATCAGATCGATGCATCCATGTTTAATGGATGAACCGAAGGCTTTAATCCGGATTCCCAATCCACAACTTATGCACATGAAGTCTACTTGTACTGTGACAAGCCTCGTACACTCCCTTGCAGTTTATTTTCGTAGCTTCGTGTTGAACATTCACTTTTAACTTTCTGATCAGTAAGCATGCATCTAATATCTCACTTTTATACCTCACCAATAATCACCACACGAGCATTTGCCATGCTTGAAAGAATGAAACCGTCGAGAATCCCTCATAACAATCTCCACGCCCTCAACTTGTGAAGTAAATTTTATCCAATTATGGCAATCTGTACAAACTCTCAAATTCTTGATCACCCTGATCACACCATTACTAGACCCTCTATGTACCAGGGCAAAAGATAACGCTAGTTTTTCACTATGGCAACTCAAAATTGCTTCCTTTTGCATCTCATCTAAATCATGACGAACGCAACCGGTGAAGGGAAGATATCCGATTCTTCTACACTTCTGGTCAAGCTCGTCAAGCTTCTCGTATATCTTCTTCCGTGCCGGATGCATTTCGTCTCCTGCTACAAAGACATGTCTTTTATTACCTAACTCAACCCAACTACATCCAGCTTCCTTCTTCAATCCTCTCTCCCGCATTGATCTTCTAACTGCAACTGCATCTTCCCACATTCCAAAAGAGGCATACAGATTAGACAGAAGAACATGGGTGGACTCATCATCCCGTTCAAGCTCTAAAATCTTTGTTGCTACTCGAATACCTAGCTGGAGTTGCTTGCGCGCATGGCAAGCTCCAAGCAACACTTTCCAGAGGTATAGAGACGAGTTTCCGCTTTCCCCTAGACGAGCAATTCCAGCTTGAATGATAGCTTCGGCCCTACTGAATTGACCAGACCGACCATACAAATCAACCATGCAAGCATAATGCTCGAAGCTTGGCTCTAAATCATAGCTTTTGCTCATCAAAGTGAAATAGTAGGTACCTTTTTCAACTAGACCAGTATGAGTGCAGGCGGTGAGCAATCCGAGGAATGTGACCGAGTTGGGTGTGAAGCCACCCGTTATCATCCTCTCGAATGTTTGAATAGATTCCTCCACCATGCCATGATGTGCATACCCTGTAATCATGGCCGTCCATGAAAACACATCCCATCTCTCCATCTCTCGAAACACTTCCTCCGCATCCTTTACACTGCCACATTTTGTATACATGGATATTAATGCATTGTTGATCGACAAGAGGAAAGTGCGAGAGCTTTGGGTATGTAGACAGTGTTTTACTGCCGAACCGTGGAGCTGTTTTCCCAATTTTACAGAAACCAACTTGCCGCATGTGGTAAGAAGAATTGAGAATGTTAGGTGATTTGGTTTGAAGCCTCTTGTAAGCATTACAACGAAAAGTTTGATAGCATCATCGCCAAATCCATTCATGGAGCATCCGCTGATCATCGCATTCCAAGAGGAGGAATCTCGCGCAGCCATTTTATTGAATATTTTATCCGCATCAACTAGCCTACCATTCTTTGCATACATACTTAGAAGTGCATTACATACCAACACTTCAAGTGATTTTCGCAATGCTCTTTTTAATATATAACCATGAATTTCTCTCCCTATCTTGCAAGAACCAGGCACTACTGAATCAGATGGCAGCCCACTAAGAAGAATGGCCAAAGTATGAAAATCATGTCTAATGCCAAGCAAGACCATTTTCTTGAATAACTCGAAAACTAGCCCAAATTGCTTGTTTCGTTCATATCCTGCAAGCACCGAGTTCCAACTAATAACATCACGATAAGGCATTCTATCGAAAACCAATTTTGCTTTCACCATGTCACCACACTTTCCATACATGAAAATCAAGGAATTACCTACGCTTGTCTCACATTCGAGCCCGGATTTAGTCAGTTGAGCATGAACCTCCCTCCCCAACCTCCGAGCCGAAAGGGTCGATACGCAACTCAGCACACTGAGGAATGTAATCCTATTCGGCTTTGGAAGCCTCCGGCCTTCTGACCGGGTCAATGATCTAAACAGATCTATCGCATCCTCGTATTCCTCATTTTGATCAAGGCCTGATATCATGGCGTTCCACGAAACCACATTTGTCCGATCCATTGCCCTAAACACCTTGTGTGCGTCGTCCATATGACCGCATTTTGCATACATGGTAATAAGAGAGTTAAGCATCTTCGTCTTATCGTCCACCATCTGGTCCTTGACAATCATTGCATGCATCATCTCCCCCATCTCAACATTTTTGCTCGACGAGCACGCGTGGATTATTATAGCATAGGCGGCATCAGTCAAAAGATGTCGCGCTACAACAAGCATGGCCACAAACAAGACGAAGCACTCGCGGTACCGGCCATGGTAGGCATAGGCCGACAATATGGAATTCCACGAGGGTGCATCGCCTTCACAAGCTAACGAGACTTCGTCGAACACTCGACGGGCTTCTTCTAGGAGGCCGACTGTCGAATACATGGTTATGAGAGAAGCCCGAATGCCGCGCCCCAAAGAGAGGCCGAGACAGACTGACTTGGCATGGAGTTGTTCACCGAGTCTCGATCCGGGCAGGCGCGAGCTGGCCTTCAGGAGGCTGGCGAGAGTGACCTCATCTGGGCTCCACCCGGACTTCAAGAATTCGACGAAGAGATCGAATGCGCAGGAGAAGTTTCCTTGTTTGGTGTTGGATAAGACGAGAGATGAGTGACGAGAGAAATTGGCGGTACACTTCGGCATTTCATCAAACAGCTTATGGGCACAATCGGCATTGCGAGTTTTAAGTTCCCGGCTAGTGGGATTTTGAAGTAAGGAGATTGAGTCGGTTGCGAATGGGAGCGCGCGCGGGGTTTGGAGGCCTATAAGTGGGTTTGGGAAGAGGAGGGATTGTTGGATGGTGAATGACATGGTTTGTCTTTTTCTCTTTTTTTTTTTTTTTTTTTTTTTTTTTTTTTTTTTTTTTACAGCTATGGAAGGAAATGAAGATAACGAACTGCAAGATAATTAAACCAGTAGGCGCCAGATAACGATCACAAAAAAAGGAAAAATAAATAAATTATAAAATTGCTATCCAAATATTAAAATTGATAAGAACTATAAACCATAGTTAGTTAATTTGCGAATTATTTGCGAATTATTGAGAATCCGAATTAAACGTGCCGTTCCGACTTTTTCCAAAAATTCGAAATAATTCGCGAATTTTTGAATCAAAAAGTATTATTCGCGAATTATTCACGAATTACGAATTTTTGGGTGAAAAATTTGTTCTTTTTCAAGCATAGTTAGTTAAGTCGTGAATTATTCGCGAATTATTCACGAATTATTGAGAATCCGAATTAAAATTATTTATCGGGAATAATTTAATTTTTTTTTTTTTTTTTTGTTCTAAATGAATATTTTATTTATTTCTAAAATAAATTGATTAAATTATTATAAAAAATTATAATTGTTTATACTAATAGTATAAATTTTTTAATTTTTTTTTAATTTAATAGCCGAATTTTTGATCCCGAATTTTTAATTAGTGAACGTATTATTTCCGTATAAATCACGTATCCGAATAATTGACGAGCCCGTTTTTTAGTCAAATTTTTCAACAAATTTTAAAATTATGATACGAATTTTATCCGTATTATATCCGTACCGAATTTTTGCCGAATCCGAATTAACTAACTATGCTATAAACTTCATAACTACTTTGATCTACCACTTACTTTTGAATTAAGTTAATAATTTAAGAATTTCTAATTTTGACTGCATGAATAGTTAGGTACTGAAATTATGACTAGATTGAAGATTGTTAAGAAAAGTTAGCAGATTGATTCAAACATTTACACAATTCATAGAGCTTATTTGAGAACTTTTTACAATCCAAATGGCAGTTTATGATTAAGTTAACGTGCAGAGATGTGTCATAAAGTTTCTTTCCTTTGCCTGCTGGAATACGATTCCAAAGGCCGGTTTGGGTTGTCTGGAAATTTTCGAAAGTACCGTAGAATTAGGGCGTACGTTTCAGAAATAGTTTAGAAAGGAAGTAAAAAGAATATAGATAACTTATCTGGACTTACTTTGGTACCGTTTGTTTAATTGAGAGATAAAAAATAATGGGATAATTGCCTATGTACCCCTGAAATATGAAGAAATATCTGATTTACCCCTCTTATTTTTTTCTTTCCAATATACCCCTCATACGTTCCACCGTTATTAAAAATGCCCCTACCGTTTCCCTTTGTTAAGTTAACTAGGGTTAAACTAGAGTTAAATAATAATCGGAGTTGAAAACTATCAGATATACCTATTTTGCCCCGGTTTAGGATTTAGGGTTTAGGGTTTAGGATTTTTTAGGGTTTTAGGGTTTAGGGTTTAGGATTTTAGGGTTTAGGGTTTAGGGTTTTTTAGGGTTCTAGGGTTTAGGGTTTAGGGTTTTAGGGTTTAGGGTTTAGGATTTTTTAGGGTTCTAAGTTTAGGGTTTAGGGTTTTTGGGTTTAGGGTTTAGGGTTTTAGGGTTTAGGGGTTTAGGGTTTTAGGGTTTAGGGTTTAGGGTATATTTGAAAGGGCAAAATAGTAATTACACACCGATAACGGCAGTTTCAAACGGTACACTAACAGAGTTTAACTTCAGGGGTATTTTGGAAAGAAATTGGAACGTAAGAAGGGTAGTTTTAATATTAGCCTTCTAAGAGGGGTAAATCTGAAAACAGGAAAATTTTTAGGGGTACGTAGGAAATTGCCCCAAAAATAATAATCTATTTTATCTCGCTATTCTGCCAAACGGCATATTTTTTTGCCGGAATATATTTTATTCCGATCAAACTTTGTTATTCTCGATTATCTGGAGATAGTTTAGGATAAATTATTCTATCATTTTGGTGGAATAGTGTTATTTTAAGAATTAATTCTAAACTTTATTAAGATTATATAAATTAATTAAAGCTAAATTATGTAAACATAATCTATTATATATTATAATACATTATTTTTATTATAAAATTAATAATTATATATATTAATACATATTATTTTTATTTAAATATTATAATGAATTATTTTTATTAAATTTAAGTTTAAGTAGAAGTTGAAAAAAATTATTTTTATTAAAATATTTTTATTAAATTATAATTTATAATAAATTATTTTTATCAAATATTATAATAAATAATTTTTATAATAATTTTTTTTTAACACATTATTTTTATTAAATTATATTTTATATTAAATTTAACTATCATTTTTTTTCACTATTTTTTATTATTTCAAAAAATTAATCAAGCACAATTTCAGTTATTCTTGAGAATAACGACATTACAAATCAAGCACAATTTTACCTTTATTCCTGACTATCCCGTAATATTAAGCTATCCGAGGGATAAAATTTTTTATCCCTCGCTACCACCGGCTATTCAATTATTCAAAATTTTGATTTAAATAGTAAGCGGCGCGGTTAAAATAACCGAGCCAGTTGATTTGAATTAAAAGTGGCACATGACGGTCAAACAAGTCAACCGAACTGGACAAGTCATAGGCGATGAGAAAACACTTAGGATCGATTGTCCAAGTGAAGGGTCGGTCATCGATTTCTTGAGCCGATTGATAACAAAAAGACAAAAATAGAATCGGTCTTCGGCTATAGCAGCCGAATAGAGATATGGGGTGAAACTTAGAAGGAATAGATACGAAAACGGATGATGCGAAATTGTAGAATGCAAATCTCACAGTCAACGCAAATCAGGCAAAACAGAATCCCGTATCAATGATTACCGAGAGTCACGCTATGGCGCGCAATATCCGAGGATGAACATAGACAGGAAGGCACCACTATATCTATCTGAAAAAATTTCGGAGGAAAAGTGGATGAGGAATATGCAACTATTTTCTGAAGAATACGTTGTTATTCCCAACAATTTTCCAAAGAATACGTCGTTATCTAAAACGGTGATTAGTCCTAAAGAGTTTCATATGTGTATAAATAAGCAAAATTTCTTCTGTAAAAGAGTTTCTCCAATCGCGTAAGCTAGCGACCGCCTGCTTTTTCAATACCTTCAATTCTTGCATTTACAGCTTTCTTAGACTAGATTTACTACTTTCCTTTACCATTTTCCTTATAACTTTCTTAGGAGTAGACTTAATCTTGTAACCCAACACCTATAACCCTTTTTTCATCTCGAGCAATATAAAGCGATTCGGCTAGGTTAGACCTACTCGATTTCTTAAAAACCTTCCGAGTCATCGTACGGCAGATAGTCCGGCTTCCCTAGGCCAAACTTTTTATCGTGTTTAATTGAGAAGAACCTGGCCGAGTGAATCCCTTGTTGGCCTAATCGTTTGTTTTTGGCACATAGCGCACTTCAGAAGGGCAACCCCGGAGCCGATCGAGGACCTGCTTCCGGGTCAACGATCAGCGCAACTTTCAGCTCCCAACAATATTTAATCTTTCAATTTATTTAATTTTAATAATTTGATACAACTAATCAAAACACTCAACTCATTAGATGAATAAAATGTAAAATATATACACGTTGATGGGGGTGTATATGTAGCATTTACCCCTTATGAATATTAAAATAAGTTTTAAAATATGTAAAAATGTATGGACACCAACTTACAACAGGTCATTCCAAAATAGACCCTTCAGCTTTAATTTTTTATTTCCGCCCTTCAAAATTTTATATTTCTTTGTTTGAATTTTTCTAATCAATTAAGTTAAAATTCTATTAAATTTCACAGTTCAATTTTCTATTAAATTTAATTTACCTAATCTAATCTGCTATAATGTAGTTAAAACCAATTATTCAAAATCCGACCATGGCAGTCAATAACGTAGTTCGATTCAACTCTATAAACCAAATAAGATAAAAAATATTTTGAAGAGTTCGAATCAATGGTTCAACCATCAAACTAGTGAACCGGTCTAGTTTTAACCAAATCAACTGAATTTTTTTATCAAGTCATATTAAAATCCAACATCTTAAAATTAACTTAACTAATTTTATATTCTGTTATTACATATTAGTCTTATAAAACAAGTGAAGAGGGAGAACTCACTTACCGTCATGATCACCATCATCATCATCATCATCATCATCATATGAAGTCACTGAAGGTTGATGTGAAGAACTTGGTCCAGCCGCACCTAAAACTACATCATTGTGTCGACAACCAAGGATATCAAAGATTTTCTTTAAACCATCCTCTAGCTTCTTGAAACCTTGTTCAACTCGCTTTTTCAGCGATCGAACATTTCAGTGCAAAGACTCCAAAGTGACAACCTTTTTAGAACTAGGTGAATCTAGATGTTCCACTTGACTACGCTGAGCACTGGATGTAGCCTCAGTATACCGCTTCACTTGCTAAAAAGTTTTCAAAATGCTGATTGACTCGGCTAAGATTATTCCATCTATAAAGTACAATCCATAGTCATATTTGCCACATGAGACATCTATTTCGTTATCTTTCAAAATCCTTGTGATCGAAATAGGGTAAGAAAGAAGCTCACCGTTGACCCTTGGATGACATGCACCATCTTTTGCTAAATCAAAAAAGAAATATTAATATTCAATCCATCGGCATTCTCTGAATGACCAAGCAAATATAAGAGAAGAAGTTGATCCCAATGAATTCTTTTGGTCCCCAAAGTAGGTAGTAGGTTGTATCACATTTTCAAAGATAAAATATGATAATCTGGCTTCAAGTCCCTTGACTCAACATACAACCTATTTATCCTTATTGTAAGCTTGCAAATTGCATTTACCATGGTGTTCTAATGTGTGGAACGTTGAATCTCTCCATGTGTAAAGTGCATTCCAGTTGTATCCACATTCAAGCCCAAGGTTGAACCAATTACAGTTGGAGTCACATCAAATTTTATAATTCGAACTGATGTTTCAAATGTAAAGGTGCCAATGTGTCACGCTTCGGGACACAACGAAAGCCTACTTGGCACGTGCCCCGATCCACTGCGTGCACAAGGTACCCCCGGTACACACAAAGAGTCTACAACAACGAAGCGAAAAGAAGCAATATACATATCCCTACTAGTAATCAGAACACAAGAAACAACTAAACTAAACATAATAAAAGTAGGAGTAACTACTACCATACAAGATATTCAATAAGATACAATAAAGATTTTTCCAAAAGTACATCCTACAATACATGATGATCTCTGTATCAAATACAAATGCACTTCTCACAACGCTAAAACAAAAAAGAAAGGTGCCTCAAGTCCACCTCAAGTGGCTCCAAGAAGGGTGACTCTAACTAGGCACTACCCTCGGTCCTGAACCTCTCATGCTGTGAAAGGCTCTAAAATAAAAATAACAAACTAATGGAAATAAAAACTATTAAAATAATAGTTTCTAGTGGGTAAGCTATCGAGAGAAGCGAAGTAAACCATTAGGTCAACTAAGACATAGATAACAAAATGCTGAAATGAAGAGTAGGAATAAAAAAAAATAACTGAAATGAAGTAGCCCTACTATTATCATGCCTCTATGCTCATGGATGATAATGATCAATATGTATTTAGCTACACTACTAATATGAATGTCCAACTATCATGAATGCATCATCTAGGTTATAATGTCCAGTGTTAAGTTTAATTAACTTTGTTCAACTTTCCTAAAGATTTTCATAAGGTGAAGTCTTAGCTTGTGCCACGCCTTATGGTCCCATAGTAGTCAACATCCAACTATCGTGAAAATGCACCATGCGACATATGCTATTAGCTAAAGGCATCAGCCAATAGGAGAAGCAGCCAACAAGAGAAATAATGCCTCATCCAAAATTGATTTCGGCTGTCACCAAGCCTCTCCGGTCGAGCGATGAAGGAGGCGAGAGTCGAAGTCAGCTTTCGGGTGCTCAAGCCGAAGAAGGAAAGATTTTAAAAAAAGAGCAGTGCGGGATTGCACTGGAAAGCACCGAGAATCACGCTCTAGCGCGTTAGTAAGGTGATGAACCTAGATGGAAAACGATTGATATCCTATTAAGGATAATCGACTCGGAAGGAAGCCATTGAGAATTTCACGCTGATTCCCCCAAGTCACGTCGATAATTAAAATTGGCGCCTAATAATTTTAGTTCGAAAAGTGTTTAAATACCCGAACCATAAAAAAGGGGGGGGGGTCCGACAACCTCGTAAACCCGGTACCACCCCAGCTTTTTCATATCTAGGATTAGGGTAACCTTTACTTTTTTCTAAGAGTAGGCTTAATTATAATTTCTATTATTTTCCTCTTTCTTGTATCCTCTTCCCAAAGCAATATAAAGTTATGGACTCCTTTGCCGTTTTCTTCATTTCTTGCACCTTTTATCCTATTCAAGTACTCTTAGTCGAATCCGGCAATCCCTCTCTACCTCCACATCTCTATTTGGCTACTCTAAGCCGAGCGATCGCGAGAGTTACCGGAGGAGAACCCGGCCGAGCGGATCCCTCCTCGATCCGATCGCTTGATTTTTGGCACGCGGCGCATTCAACATATCTGAGGGTCACACCTAGGGGCCGATCGCGCAAAGCCACCTTTTTAGCCCGAACAATATGCTATTCTAAAATACTAAAATAATAAAATTTGATGTTTTTGTTAAAATTTTAGAAGGTTTAGCATTTCGTATTTATAAATTTGAAATTTTGTATACAAAATTTAAAAAATTGGTATTAATATGTTATACTAAAATACTAAAACAATAAATTTTGATGCTTTTATTAAAATTTAGAGTCAAAGTTAAATTTAGATTTTAATTTGTTTTAAACACAAATTCAGTAAAAAAATATAGTTTCTAAACCAAAAAAAAAAAATCCTTGTAATTTTACAATATCAATTTGAAATAAAAAATAGTTTTTATATAAATTAAGTGGAACGTTCTACAGAAGTACGATAATATAGTACCGATTCAAATTCTTTCAGATTATGTTCTGTAACTCGGTTTTGATTATAGTTTTCTCTGTTCTTACATCTAAGTATAAAGATAAACAGAGTGCTAAGTCCAAAGTAAGCAAAAATAGTAAAAAAATAGTCCTTTGAATAGTGAGTATTTACTGGGACACCGTAATTAGACTGGAAACGTGAATAGTATATACATATATGCATCAATGCAGAATTGTAAAAAAATATTAGGAGTAAATTTTAAAATGTAAAGAAATGTGAACAAAAAGAACTTTGATTCTCTGTATAGTAACAAAGTTAGAGACTTTCAGGGCTTTTGCTAAATAATAAAATTTGAGTATTTTTCTATTTTAAATTTGTATATGTTTAAAGAGTATAGCTTATATACTCTCAAAATCATAAGTCCAAATATACTTGTAAATTTTTTATCATTGAATTTGTATTGGAATTTGTATTTTTGTAAAATCATCTAAAGAGAGAGAAAGAAAAAGTAAATAGCACAAATTCCAATACAAATTTAATTGTAAAAAATTCACAAGTATATTTAGATTTGTACTTTTGAGAGTATATAAACTTTACTCATGTTTAAAAATAAATCTTAATTTAATTCTCTGTACAAATTTTATATATATATATATATATATATATATATATATATATATATATATATATATGAGTCCGGCTAGAATACTATCGATAGCACCAAACAATTGGTACTATCAAGTTTTAAGCCGTTGGATGAAAAGATATACGGTTAGGATTGTAGTGGTTCCCTAAGATTTTTACTATTCAACCAACCACCTAGTAAACCCTAGGGGACCACTATAATCTCAACCGCATATTTTTTCATCCAATGGCTAAAAACTTGATAGCACCAATAGCTTGGTGCTATCGATAGTATTCTAGCCTAATTATATATATATATATATATATATATATATATATATATATATATATATATATATATATATATATATATATATATATATATATAAAATTAAATAAATTAAAGATATAAATTAGAAAGCCAGGATAAAATAATTTATTAAAAAATATTTATACTCGTAACGTAATACTACGGATTGCCCACCAGTAATAAAGGCCCGTTTGGATATACGAAAAAATATAGCATAGTTAAACTATACCATATCCATAGAAAATTTTTTCTATGAAGCATTTGGATGGTTAAAAATATAATTTTTTATTAGAGCATAGTTATACTATACCCTAAAAAATGGGGTAAAATAAAAATCCACTAAAACCAAAGAAAAAAAATTCCACCATTCTTGGGCTCCTCAACTCCAATATATGGCAAATTTTAAACTTTAAATTTTAAAATTTAAAATTTAAATTTTTAACAAAAGAAATTTATATTTAAAATTTTTAATTTTCAATTTTTAATTTTTAAAATTAAGATTTAAATTTCAAATTTAAAATTTTAAAATTTGAATTTAAGTTTAAATTTTAAAATTTTAAAATTTGAATTTATATTCAAATTTTAAATTTTAATTTTAAAAATTCAAATTTTGAATTTCAAATTTCAAATTATAAATTATAAATTATGAATTTTAATTTTCAAATTTTAAATTTTAAATTTTAAATTTTAAACTTTAAAATTTAAATTTCAAATTTCACAATTTAAATTTTAAATTTCAAATTTTAAATTTTAAATTTCAAATTTCAAATTTAAAAAATTTAAATTTTTAAATTTTTAAATTTAAATTTTATAATATTGATTTTAAATTTTAAACATTAAAATTTATTATTTTAAAATAATAAATTTAATTTTAAAATAATAAATTTTAATTTTACAATTTAGAATTTTTAATTTCAAAATTTAAAATTTAAATTTAGATTTTATTTTTCAAAATTTTCAATTTTTAGTTTGAAATTTTAAATTTTAATTTTAATTCAAATTTCAAATTTCAAATTTCAAATTTCAAATTTCAAATTTTTAACTTTTAATTTCGAATTATAAAATTTTAATTTTAAAATATTAAAATATAAAATTATTTTTTAAAAATAAAATTAAATTGAAAGAAATTTTGTATAGTTTTACAATATGCATCCAAACAGTTAAAAATTTTAAACCTTGAAATTTTTTATAGTTATAAAATTTTTCATTTTATTTAGACTAAAACTATCGTTTATAAACTCCATGATAATTTTTTACTGTGCATCCAACCAGCCCTAATAAGTAATTAATTATTAAGTTTATGTTCTAGATACAACCGACATAAAATTTGCGCATACTTTTGTATGTACTAGTTTACTGTCGTCATTGTAAATTTGTAACAGCGTAAAGCCACGTGAGCCATAACTCTAAAATATGAAGCGGCTGTCCGCGTAGACTTTCACACGTCCGAAGAATCTCATTATCCGACTAAGGACTTTTTTTTTTTTTTTTTTTTTTTTTTAATCTTTCTCATTTTTAAAATTTATAAAATGATATTTTAAAATTTTTTTTTATAAAATTAATTCTGTTTTTAGTAGTAGGACACCAAGGAGGATTGTCTTTTTGAAGGCGTTGAATGATACGTTCAGTATTTTTGATAAAGACACAGTATAAATTTTTATAAAGACGCTGAATCACTCAGCGTCTTTTATATATATATATATATATATGTTAAAAATGATAAATAGTTTACTGTCTTCTGCATATATATACTGAATACGATAAATTATTCATCATTTTTAGCATGTGCACTGAGGACTTAATTAATTTTTATAAAAATTGACTAAGTTTTTGCGTGCTGTGGTGTATACGTTAAATGCGCTGAATTTTTTTACAATTGGCTAATCGATTGGGTTTTGCAGGTGTGAAAATCGCCGAGAAGGAGAGATAAAGAGACCAACCAACCATCCAACAATTGGCGCTGCATGTGCACTGAGGACTTAATTAATTTTTATAAAAATTGACTAAGTTCTTGCGTGCTGTGGTGTCTACGTTAAATGCCCTGAATTTTTTTACCAGTGGCTAATCGATTGGCTTTTGCCTTCGGGTGTGAAAAACGCCGAGAAGGATATATAAAGAGACCAACGAACCATCCAACCAACAAGCCGCTGAGACGCGGATCGATCGTAATAACTGGTCTCATCCGCCTCCCTCCGTCCCCCTCCCCCTTCTTCCTCCTCCCAATCCTCGCTTAAATGGGAATAGCAGGAGCTCGATCTGAAGCTCAATCCTTCGCTCTCCTCGCTCTTATCACCCTCCTCTTCCTCTTTGGGAGGACGGCCCACAGCTCCTGCTCTTCCTCCGCCGTCGAAACCCTCCGCCGCAGGCCACCTTTCGCAGCAGCAGGTGGGCTCTGCGCTCAGCTGCTCTTGCCCTTGGGCTATCCCTGCTCCGAGCACATCGTACGGGCTTGCTTCCTTCCTTCCCTCTTTGTACCGCATCTCTTTCATTTTAGCCACTTTTTCTTGTTCGGAATGTGGGGTGTATATCAAGAAATCAAGGGTACCGGGGATGCAGATGGAGTTTTTTCATGCTGCTGTGCTTCTATCGCAGCAGTGCGAAGCGCAAATGCATTTTTGACGCCGAAAGCAGAATATCCTATTTAAGTTCGTTTACTATGCTGTGGCGAGAATCTGGTGACGGAATTTTCTGGCCAGTTTAGTATTGAGGACTGTCTGTCCCCGCTCAGCCAAAAAAAAAAAAAAAATTAGGAAGAAGGCATGTAGAGTGTGCTTCTCCATTTTTCCGTGGGTGTAACGACCCGGCCCACGTTCACAGACTTCCCCCGTTTAGGCCTGACGTCCTCGTCAGCCCAAAACAGCCCAAGATCACCAGGTGATGTGAGACTCGTCTCGCTAGCCCTGTCATCTAGACCCAGACTCAATCAAGACTCGCCACACACTTCTGGCTGGTTATTGGCTCTGATACCAAATGTAACGACCCGGCCCACTAACAATAATAACTTGTTGGGCCCAAATCACAGGTCAAAATGCTTAAGTCCAGTTATTATTACTAGTGTCCATGTCTCATATAAACCGAATCGCAATTCCATCCACATCCGATGTGGGACTATTGGGGGCGTCACAGTGGGATTGCAGAATTTATATCTTAGCGAAATTTGTGTGATTTACAAAATACGAACAAACAAAATATTTTCCTATAATCCCTTCTCACTGTGCATAATTTATTTATCTACAATCCCAATCAGAGCCTAATTGTTTGTTTGGCCTCACTTTTACTCGTGCTTTCAGCTATAGTTGCCTCTAGGAGAGCGTCTGGCAAACAAAAAACTCTAGTGCTTCTGCTACAGGCGAAATCAGAAATGTGATTCTTAGGGCCATGGCAGTTCTACTTTTGCCACAGAGAGAATCTATTAAAGAAATTTTAATATACTCTTAATATTGAAGATAAAGTCTGCTACTGTGGGGTTTCTTGTCTTTTTTTTATTTCTGAGTGTAGCCAATTTTTGTTCAGAATAGCGAATACAGTTGGAGAGAGATTTTGGAAGTCGTATTACTGTAGATGAGGATTTTTGATGACTTATTTTATTGTTGCAATTCAAATAGGATTGCGTATTGCTGTAACTTAGTAAAGCTTTTCCGCTGAAATGATCAAAAGTATAATTTTGTATTTGTTTTTATACAGTCTAGCCTTTTGGTTGTGAGTTTTAATTCCATCCATTGAGCTTGCTCGTCTTATAAGTTTTTCTCGATTTGCCATATCCACTGAGACAAATGAATTCTTGGACCAACAACACAACGTCGGGTGCAGTCTTGAATCAAAGACTGTGTCCTTGCTTGTTGCAGAAATTGTTTACCAACTTAATTCACCACAGGATGAATTGATTGAAGTAGAATTCTCATGCTTGCTATTGTTTGATGTAGATTTTTGTATTGGTCGCTTTCCTTTGGGACAAATGAATCATGGATCTCGCCATAAAAACTTGTTGGGAAGAAACATATTTTCTTAAGGTTATTAACATAGAGAATGACTACTTTGGTGTTGATTCTAGAGATTAGCTACTCTGTTTCACCATAAAATTGTGTGTAAGCCTTCTGTTGTGCTGTTGATTTAACTCCTGTTGGAGGCTTAAAATAAGGGCTTGTTTGGTTCACCTATTCTAGACTCTGGAATCGGTATGAAATTTACTAATTCCGATGTTCCACTCTGGAACGGGAGTTACCCAATCCCTTCATGGTCCATTCCAGCTTTGAATCTTGAGTTGGTTCCCATTCAAATCCCTCTCTCACAAACACCTCCCCCTCTTCTTCCTTCATCGCTCTCCTCTCCTTTAACCAAAACCCTTTCCCAAAATCTTAGGTGTCCCAATTATTCATTCTGATTGCCATTCCAATTATGAACCAAACATATTTGGACGATTCGTCATTTCATATTCCATTCCAATGCAATCCTATTCCATTTCCCATCTCCATTCCAATCATTAACCAGCATGCCTAAGTCTAGACTTTCTATCATTATCTTGTTGTAAACTGTGCTTATGTTATACCTTTTAGCAGCTGGGGCCTAGCACATATAAAGGAGGTTTGCATTAATTATCTTGACATACAGCATAAAACTTTATTCATTAAAAAATGAGAATGTATCCCTACTGCGTTGTATTAGAGCTTGTTTGTCGTGATGATCACCCAAACACAATGCCTGTCAGCTTTCTGCATTGATGACTGGAAAGTAATGGACTGTGGGAAAAACAATTGATGAAGGAGATTTCTCATGCACATAGAGATGCAAATTGTGTATTAATAACCACTAAATGAAAATTCTTGCACTACGCATTATACGTCACAATTGGAATTGAGCTTAGATGATGCGTCGGTTCCTTTATCTATTTGCTTGTGCTATAGTAAACCAGAACCCTTATTGAGGAATAAGGAAAATGGAGATTCTTGAAATTGTTAACATACAACACTTTTGAGGTTAGTGATAGTGGTGTTGTGAGCAGGTTGAGACAACGGATGGCTTCCTTCTATCCGTCCAACGTATTCCACATGGGAAAAATGCTTTGGAAGAAAAACCTGGCCCTCCGGTTTTCCTTCAACATGGCCTTTTTCAGGTAACTATCTAACTCCAGTCAATGAGTATTTGGATACTTCATCAGTTATTTTTTAAATATTACTAGGTTATTTTTTTTTATTAATATATTATAATATAGTGAATAAGATTGTTTTAAACTTCGTATTGTTAGCTATCAACTTCTATTTTGCTACTAGTATTTACAATATCATGTACAGGGAGGAGATACTTGGTTTATCAATCCTGTTGAAGAGTCACTAGGATATATCCTTGCAGATAATGGTTTTGATGTCTGGATTGGGAATGTGCGCGGGACACACTGGAGTCATGGACATACCACATTATCTGTGCATGATAAGGTATAAATCTACATAAAATTGTCACCATAATTTGTTCTTATACTATGCAGAAAGTGGCAAAGTTCAGTAAGGTCGTGCTTGAATAAATTGTTCTGTATTCACGTTGGTTGTTTTGTTTGGTGATTGTTGTATTAGTTGTCCATTTGGTTTGGAGCTGTTGGTAGTTTACCATGCAAAGATGTTATTCTTTAGCATGTTATTCTTTAGCATTGATCGTGAGCGTCTTCATTGGTGGTAACACTTAGTTGGAGTATATTGCAGGAGTTTTGGAACTGGAGTTGGGAGGAGCTTGCTCAATATGACTTGATGGCTATGATAAGCTATATATACTCGATAACACACCGGAAAATCTTATATGTAGGCCATTCACAGGTATAGCTAGCTTTGAGCTTGAAATTGTGAGATATTTGACTAATGTATATAAATTTTAAAAATGAAGCGCATTCTCTTTCATTTGGCAGGGAACAATAATGGGTTTTGCGGCTTTCACCAGGCCAGACATAGTTAAAATGATTGATTCCGCTGCTCTTCTTTGCCCTATTTCATATTTGGATCATGTCAGTGCCACTTTTGTTCTTAGAGCAGTTGCCTTGCATCTTGACCAGGTAAGCGAGAGTACGACTGAAAATTTTTGAGGAATCTATAACTTAAGCAACTTGTAATATTCCATTGTTGGTTCTTCTGCAGATGCTTATGACTATGGGCATACACCAGCTTAATTTTAGAAGGTCTTGCGTTCTATTTCCCTAGATAGGAGATCTCTTTATTTGAAGTTCTTACCTTGTTTTTGTTAATTACATGCTATATGAACTTGATAAATACTTTATGAACAGTGAAATGGGTATTCAGATATTGGATTCTGTATGTGATGACGGACATGTGGACTGTGGCAACATGCTGTCTTCAATAACAGGTTTGTCATGTTGCTACCACATTAACTTATTTGGCCTATTTTCTTGTATTTGGTTTCATACTCTTTTTTCACTCTAAAAATGCATTCAGTGACACATAAAATGCTTACATGTCACAATCTAATAATCCAGAAAGCCAACAAAATGTAGTTTTGTCATGACAACGAAATTATGTATTACCTGGTTGCGTTCTTTTACTCTTCTATTATCTGTTGCAGATGTAATATGCATAGCCAGTCCTGTTTGAGATATTATTATGTTATTTCTACCAAAGAGACTGAAAAAAAAATCTGAAAAGCAAGAAAGTTAATTAAAACAGATATTATGTTATGTGTTTGTGAAATAAAACTTTTGTGGCAGTATTGTTGCGAAGTTAGCTTTTCTTATTCCTATAAAAAGTTAAGCCTACATGATAATTATACACTTATGGGAAAGGGCAACATTTTAAAGGCTCGATTTCTAGGATTGTCTGGTTAAATATCATGTATGAACTCTTTTGACTAGGCTGAACAGGATTTATAGTTTATTTGATTAGTTGCATTTTGCTCAACAAGTACATATGCTCTATTGTTTGGTGAGTGAAAGATTTGGGTAAAAGCCACGGCACACCTCTAGGGTACAAGGCTTTACAAAAATGTATAAGCTAGCTAATACAGCTAGGATAATCAAATAAGGAAAATATAGTAAATATGCCTTAAATGCATAATTACACTAATTATGCTAGTCGCTAATTAGTGCGAAGTGTAGAAAACCAAGATGTCGAAAACTAGTAAAGATATCCGCAAGCTGTTTATTAGAGGAGACATGAAGAATAGAGAGATCGTTGGCCTGGATTTTTTTCGGAGAAAATGATAATCAAGCTCAACATGTTTTAGCAGCCAAATAGGTAGCATTGAAGTTATCACGGTAGATAGTGACAGGACGTGGAAGCGAATCACGGAGATCGCAAAGTAATCGACAAATCCAAACAGTCTGAGCAAGAGTGCAGGCAACAGAACAATATTCAGCCTCAGAGCTAGAATGTAAAATATTATGCTGCTTCTTGGCAGACTAGGATAGTCATTATTTTGGGTTTGAGTTGAATCACATTTGGATCTAGTTTGCTTTCAATAATTTGATTAGTTATTTGGTCTGATTAGCATAAGCCCTTTATCTTGTCGTAGTGGAGTCTAGAGACTTATTAATGGTTTTCCTCCCCTATTTGGACATCGGACTATGTATATTTTCTTGTCTGATTGGAAGGAGGAGTTTGATTTTTATTTGGTGAGAGGTCTTGGCATCTATGATTTGGTAGGATAGCATATTTCACCTACTATGTGATTTATCTCATTTTAGAAAACTGACTTGAAGATGGAATATGATATTCCATTCAAGACATTTGATTCCACTCCCTATCTATCTAAGACTACAATCTTCTCGAGTAAATCAAAGAGAGATTGAATAAGATGTTCCATCCATCCAAATAGGGCAGCGAGGATAAGGAGTTATTCCTAAATATTATGTAAGACACTTATGGTTATTCCTAAATTTGCTTGGTGTTTGCCAGTTTGGTGTTGGATCCAACTAAAAGTTCCTCGAAAGCTCACTACTTTCCTATATGTGCCGGCCTCATCCACCCAACCTGATGTAGGATGGGGTATAGGGTCCTACGTTTTAGAAGGCTCCAAAATATAATTTATAATTTTAAAATCTTTTTCAAAATTTGAAAAATTTTGAAAGTTTTTTTTGAATATTTTGATTTTTTTTTAGAAATTTTTGTAAAAAAAATATGAACATTAAATAAAAATAGAAAAATTCAGAAAAATAGAAAAAAGAAAAAAGTTTGAAAAGATAATCAGAACTCACTGCTAAACAGAATTCGCTTCAGGACTGAACTCACTTCAGGACGACACATTCGTAAAGGAAAAGAAGATTGCTCATGCACCAAAGCTCCGAATCATCTTTTACTAATTTATTAATATCATGTCCTCATACAATGAAACTCTACACCTTATTTATACTATCCTTAGCCTTAGATACACATAACCAACTTCGGATTTAATCTTATCTTAAACAACTAATTAAAACAACATTATCTAGTGATTAACTAAACGATAATAAAAAAAAAAAAAATGCGAATAAAACCAAATAAGAGGATTGCTAAAAATTTCTCATTTAATTAACTAAAAGATATGCACAACTAATCTAATCTAATTTAAAAAATGATGAACTAAATCAGTTTAATTCGATCAACATAGGTTCAAACCTATTCTACATCATTCGCTTCCGCTACACAAGATCTCGTTCTCGAGATTTGTTGGATTTGTAAGGTAATAGAAAACAACCAAGTGTGCAGAATAAAGTGATGCGGCCCAATTCCTACATGTCGAACAACCTGTATCATTTGAGTTCCCGGCTTGGTATTAACGTAGGAAGAACGACTAATAAATTCATGAGATTTCATAAAGTGTGATATCAATGAGAAAGGTGGTTTCGGTGCAATCCTAAGTTCTGGTATGAAGAACTTTTATTGCTAGGGCAACGAGAGTTACCCGATCGACAATCTTACCTCCTCAACATGCTCATCTTTCTTGGCTTCATGATTTAATTGCGGATGCTCAAATTCTAACTCGGTCACTTATAGAATTTCTTTGCAATTAGAATGTATGAATAGAATTGGATCAGAATTATCGACTCCCAGTTGTGCTATAAGTGGCGTACTATGTTGAGCAATTAAGGTCTCCAGTTGAACTTTTAGTTGGATCCATCGATACTCATCTCTGACCTTATCCATCCATTGAAAATCATCTTCAGCAATTTTAACATTATCGTCAATATCTTTCAATCTCCTTTCTTCTTCCTCCAAAAATATTCTGTTAAAATCAAAATGAGATATTTATCTTTGTCTATGCCACTATCTTAAGTCATCTAGTATTTCCATCCGAATATCGTGAATATCGGTTTTTTTTTCTCTCGAAGTATGACTTCGACTGTACAACCACTTATCAAACTCAATTCTTGTCATCTCATATATATTTTTTTAATGACTCTATGTATCCCTTTTTTTCTGCCAAACTTCTAAAAAACTTTTTTAAGACATTCTTTTGCATCTATGATTTTTTTTTACTCTCCATTTTTTTTTTCTCCACACACTTTTCTTTCACCTTTTTTTTTAGCTCCACTCTTTTTGTTTTTCATTATACTTTTTCTTACTTCTTTTTTTTTTCAATTCTCGCTCTGTTTTCTTGCACAAACCCAAAGCTTTTGACGAAACAGAACCGTCAAATAGCCTAAGCTTTAATACCAAATTTGATGGAGGACAGGATATAGGGTCCTACGTTTTAGCGGGCTCCAAAATATGATTTATAATTTTAAAAGTTTTTTCAAAATTTCCAAAAATTTTGAAATATTTTTTGAATTTTTTAAGAAATTTTGGTTTAAAAATAAGAAATTATGAAATTAAATAAAAATAGAAAAATTAAGAAAAATAGAAAAAAAAGAAGGAAAAGATAATCAAAACTCACTCCTGAGCGAAACTCGCTTCAAGACCGGACTACTCCATGGTGACTCGTTTGCGAAGAAAAAAGTGATTGCTTGTGCATCAAAGCTCCGAATCTTCTTTTATTAATTTATTAATATCATCTCCTCGTACAATGAAAAACTCTACACTTTATTTATATTATCCTTAACTTTAGATACACATAACCAACTTCGGACTTGTTCTTATCTTAAATAAATAATTAAAACAAACTTAGCTAGAGATTAACTAAACAATAAAAATCTAAAAAAAAATACAGATAAAATGAAGTAAGAGGATAGCTAAAAATCCTTATTTAACTAACTAAAAAAATATGCTCAACTAATCTAATCTAATTTAAAAAATGATGAACTAAATCGGTTTAATCCGATCAACATAGGTTCAAGCCTGTTCTTCATCACCACCTTTACTTGGAGCCACACTACGCGAAAAGCAAAAATGAATGCTATCACAATTCAAGAAACTAAAACCTCTATTTCCTTCATCATGTGTTAAGTGAAAGAGCATGGAGCACCAGGAGATCAAAACATGTGGTCCTTTCCCTCCTTCCTAGTCATCCTGAGCATCACTTCTATTAGTTCTGAAAATCCCCATCTCTGCCAAATAATTCTTCCTTTAAATTCCCCAATACGAAACTTGCAAATCCTATTTGAAATCCATTATATTCTCTTTGTTCATTGAACCAAGGTGCACCAATTTCTGAGGTAGAATAGTCTCAGAAATTTTTTCTAAGAAGTTCTGACATTCAACCCTAATATTGCAGCTCCCTTCAATCTATCCTACATCAGGCATTGTAAATCTGCCATTTTCTGTTCCTTTTTTTCTAATGTGCAGATAGATTTTACTTAAAATTTCCTTCATATTGCAGTGCAGTTACTATGTGGGTAAAACATAAACTTCATATGTCTGACATGTTTAGCAATTATTTTATTGTGTTAGAATTTTTTTCTTACATTTCTGAGTGTTTTCTCTATATTTATCTGTGATCATTAAATAATTGTTTGTGTAGTTAAATAGCAATAATGCCATTCTGCAGGGGACAATTGCTGCTTCAATGCATCTCGGGTAGATTATTACCTGAAGTATGAACCTCATCCATCATCCACAAAAAACTTGCATCATCTATTCCAAAGTATGCCTTTTCTTATCTAATTATGATTCAGTTCTTCAGTAGCAATCTAGAAATATGAAGCATCACTAAAGCCTATTGCTTATATTTTCTTCTCGCTGTTTTTCTAAGTTCGATGTGAATAAAGATACTGTTAGATAATATTATTAATATTGCTATCATCAGATTGGATACTCTACAATTATTGTTTAGTTCGACAACAATAGGAAAAACATAAAAGAAAAATTTATTGTCGTTTGTAGATTCTTCTGAAAAGTGTGTTTGCAAATTAAGTAACAACAACAAATCCAAAGGTGCCCTTTTAACCATATAAAACTTGAGAGAAAAAGGAGAATGTAAACAGTACCAAATGTGATAAGCGCTTACTATTTATAGTCTGTTAACTATATATCTGATTATTTTAATTGTCACTGCTATTAGTTTACTTTATCGCAATTACTCAATTAAGCTCCTTTGGAAGATCGTTTTATTATGTATTACTGATCAGTCCTGGCATTCTAAATTTATTCTCCTAAATATCTAGGTATTGACAACCATTTGTTGTGAGGAAAACCTAGTTTACATTCTGGTGTCAAACCAAGGCCAACAGATCGGCCAAAGTATGGCACTTAGATTCCTCAGTTAATTGAAAATTTATGATGGAAATGGCCTTTAAAGTTGCATTAGGTCTAGTTAATCAAGAGAGCAACGTAAAGGAAAGGATTTTGAACCCAAATATATACATGACTAAGGACCAGTTTGGCATATCGGTTGGAAAAGTGATTCCTGCAAAATTGATTTTGATTAAAAGTTGTAGAGCATTTAGTTGAGTCTACCAAAAAAGTGATTTTTCTTAAGTGATTTTGTAAAACTGCTTGATAAAATTTTTTTACTGTTTACAAATAATAATTTTTTTACTGAATTTTATTTTAAAATTTAAATTCAAAATTTGAATTTGAATTTAAAATATGAGAGAGAATTTAAATTTGATATTTCAATTTAAAATCTAAATTTAAAATTTAAAATTTAAAATTTAAAATTTTGAAAATTTGATATTTAGAATTTAAATTATAAAATATAAAATTTAAAATCTCAATTTAAATTTTAAATATTTAAATTTTAAAATTTACAATTTAAAAGTTTAAATTTTAAAATTTTAAAATTTACAATTTTAAATTTTTAAATTTTTCAATTTTGAATTTTGAAAATTTTGGCATTTGAAATTTAAAATTTCAATTGCAAATTTTAAAATTTTATATTTAAAATCTAAATTTGAATCTTGAAATTTAAATTTAAATCATTAAAATTTAATATTTAGAATTTGAATTTGAAAATTGAAATTTTAAACTTAAAACTTAAAACTTAAAATTTAAAATTTAAAAATTTTAAATTTAAGATTAAAATTTTGAATTTGAAATTTGAAATTTAAAACTTAAAACATAAAATTTTAAATTTTAAATATTAAGATTTGAAATGTCAAATTTCAAATTTCAAAATTTAAATTTTATCTAAATTCTAAATTTAAAATTTAAAATTTAAAATTTTGAATTTTGAAAATTGAAATTAAAATTTAATATCTAAATTTAAATTTTTGAAATTTGAAACTTTAAATTTTTGAAATTTTATATTCTTAATTCCAAGTTTTAAATTTTAAGTTTCAAATTTAAAAATTTTAAATTTAGATATTAAATTTTAATTTCAAATTAAGAAATTTGTATTCAAATTTTGAAATTTTAAATCTGTGTTTAAATATAAAATTGAATCCCAAATTTAAATATAACTTTTATTTTTGAGTCCAAAATCAAAGTCAGATTTCAAGAAGCAGGTTGTAGCTACTTCTAATTTTGTGGCTTTTAAAATTAGAAAACTGATTCAAAAATGTATAATTAAATTTTGGAAAAGAGGTTGTCAAACGCTTTATTAAAGGAATAAGTCACTTTGGGCCCTAAACTTGCTTTCTAGAATATTGGCCAAACACCCCCTAAGAAAAAGATGTTGTGTATATATAAACATATAGATTTATAAACAATAGATATCAGTATAGATGCCCTCAACTCACTGGTTATAGTTCTGAAATTAAAGTGAAAGGAAGGTTCTTATAATGCAACTAAAAAAGCTGGTGTAAGTGCAGTTTAGTGAAACTTAACTTTCAATGAATTTTATTTTCACCTGGTTGTTTATTTACCTGGAAACGACTATAGAAGTAATGACCGGATAGTTGGTTCTAATTGACTGATTTATATTAATTATTCATAGTTTCCTGTTGACTGGAAGTGGTTTCAAACCTATTAGAGATGAAATTATTTACGGCAAGGATTTTAGTGCAGTGGCACGTGGTCGTGCTGAAAACTTGCCGGCACGGTACGTACCGAGCGGTGCCGGTGAGTGTTGGTCACAAAAAATACATATGTGCCGACACATAATGGCATGAAATATTTATTTTTTTTAGTAACAAAATTTTTAAATTACTTATTATGTATCTTTATAAAATCTTTTGAACTTTATTAAGAAAATTACTTAGTAATTTTTTTAAAAAAGAGAGTTTTCAGCTGTGCCATAGTCACAGGGGTTATATTGTAGCGACCCGGCCCACTAGCAATAATAACTCGTTGGGCCCAAACCACAGCCCAAAAAGCTTAAGCCCAGTTATTATTACTAGTGTCCATATCTCATATAAACCCAATCACAATTCCATCCACATTCGATGTGGGACTATTGGGGGCGTCACAGACTCCCCCCGTTTAGGCCTGACGTCCTCGTCAGGCCTATACGTCCTTGTCAGCCCAAACACACACACAGCAGCCCAAGATCACCAGGCGATGTGAGACTCGTCTCGCTAGCCCTGTCATCTAGATCCAGACTCAATGCAGCCGAGACTCGCCACACACTTCCGGCTGATTATTGGCTCTGATACCAAATGTAACGACCCAGCCCACTAGCAATAATAACTCGTTGGGCCCAAACCACAGCCCAAAAAACTTAAGCCCAGTTATTATTATTAGTGTCCATATCTCATATAAATCCAATCACAATTCCATCCACATCCGATGTGGGACTATTGGGGGCGTCACAGACTCAAAATTTTGACTTCGTCTCTGTCCACGAATCTCGATTGTGATTCGGTCCAACCAGTCTCATGCTATCAGTATAAATTTACAGCATGCGAGAATCGAACCGGTGACCTCCGTATAAATACAGCGCCCACAGATCTTTGACTTAGCCAACAGAGCAGGATGCCCTTTAAGCCACGACCACCCACTCCCCTTTGCCACAAACTCCATGCCTCTGAACCGCTCCCTTCATTGGGTGGTGCTTGGAAAAGGTAGAAACACCATTTACTTGCATTGATGTTGGAATTGTGGAATCCAGAGTTCTTGGTTGCACCCAGCCAGTTGTGAAGAGTTCCTAAGTCTTCTCTGCTCTCTCCCCGAGCCCAGCATCACAGGCCGCCGTGCCTGGTCGCCGGAAAAGCAAGATATTTCAAGAAAACTCTTGATCTCGGGTGTAGTGGAGTGAGGCTTCACCAAGGTGCTTGGGTTTGCTTCTAAAGCATCCAGAGGACTTCTGCAACTGGCTGGGTGCAACCTGCCGAGCCCCGAGCCCCCATGCATGGCAGGTTGCCGGTGGAGGAAACTTCTTCGCCAGAACTCTAACTTGCTCCGCCGCGGCCAAACTCCGCAACCACTTGACCAAATGGAAAACCAAAATGATGGGAAGGAACTGTAGGAGGTGTGGATCAACTCTACCAAATTTGGTAGAGTTTGATCAAGTGAGTGCATCGCAGATTTAAACCCTAGTTTTCGGGTTTTTTGCACCAAAGCCGAGCTTTGTTCTCCGGCGCCGTCGAGCCTCCCCACCTCCGGCCAAGTGGTTGAGCAGCTTCCTGGGAGTGGGAGGGTTGCATGGCATCCATGCAGCCTGAATAAGTGGCGGCCATGAATGACCCGAAATGGGTTCGTGTTGCGGTGGCCGGCTTTCCGGCCGTCGCCGGCGGGTGGGAAGTCGTCGTGAAGCTTCCTGGGATCAAGGGGATCCCAGCCATGCCCTTGCATGAAGCCCATGCAGCCTTGGTGAAATCCACCATTAGAGGTGGAAGCCCCAAACCGAGCTTTGCTCCACCGCTGCCGACGCCGTGCCCTGTCGCCGGGCATGGGTTCAGGTAATTGGTAATGAGTTTTTAAGCACCTGTTGGTGCAAGAGGTTTGAGTCCCAGAACCCCTGGATGGGTGGTCACCATTTTCGAAGCAAAGGCTTCATCTTCAACCTTGGTTTTTCCGGCCAACCTTGGGTGCAAGATGACCCAGACTTGCTGGGAATGATCCTTCTGCCTTGAAGATCATTTCCATCCAAGTTAGGTGCTCCCAGGTATAGAGTCCAAGAAAAGAAAACACAACAAAAAAAAAAAAAAAAAAAATTTTAGACCCTTTTTTCTAGACTCGGGGCGTAACATATATTGTGCCGGTAACTTGTTGACATGATATGCGGTATGGTGGATACGGACCGTACAGATAGATACTTAAATCCTTGACCTAAGGGCAAGTAACCTCTTTAAAGGAAGTTTTGTTTGCTAATTTTCTCACTTTTACTGAACCGAACTGCTGGAGTCACTTCTTATATGGTAATCTCAAGCTTGGTGCCACAAATTGTGTTAACCATGACGTTCCTCAGATAAAATTTTGATTTTAACATATTTTAACTCCTATGTAAAGGGGCCTATTTCAGTAGGAATTTATCACATGCATCACATACAGGTAGTCAATTCCAAGATACTCCCAAGCCACTTAGGCTTTGTTTGGTTTGGGTACAAAGGGGGATATCCCCCCCTTTGTACCCAAACACTATTGAACAAAGGGGGAACTATTAGGTACAGTAGTTCCAGTACAAACAGAATAAGCTGGAATAATAGTTCTTACCCATTATTTTATAAATTTTTTTTTTACCAAATTACCCCTCCTCCCCTCCTTTCTCTTTTTCCAATACACTCTCATCATCACAAATCCTTCTCTCTCCCCTCTCTCTCTCTTCTTCCCAATACACTCATCATCACAAATTTCTCTCTCCTCTCTCTTTTTTTCTTCTTCCCAATACACTCTCATCATCTCAAATCCCTCTCTCTCCTCTCTCTTTTTAATTTAATTGGATATTAAATTAAATATTATTTTCAAAATTTTAGAAATTTTATTTTGATTTTGATTTTATCATAATTTTTGTAAGACTTTAAATTTTGAAATTTTATATTCGAAATTTTAACTTTAATTTAAACAAATAAAATGTTAAATTAAATATTATTTTCATAAAATATAATTTGAAATTTAATTTTGATTTTGATTTTAATTTTGATTTTGATTTTGATTTTAATTTTATCTTAATTTTTGTAAGGCTTTAATCCATTAATTAAAACGAAGAAAGTAAAAGTTATTATTTGAAAATTAAAAAAAATTTTGTTTAAAATTTATAATTTAAAATTAATATTATATAATTTTAAATTTTAAAATTTAAATGTTGAATTTTTATATTTAAAATTTTAAATTTAATTTGAGAAAAAAAATATTAAATTAAATATTATTTTTAAAAAATATAATTTGATTATGATTTTGATTTTATCTTAATTTTTTTAAAGCTTTAATTCATTAATTAAAACGAACTAATTAGATTCTAACAACTTTTATCACATATTAAATCTTGAGGGTAAAAAAGTAATTTACACAACTTAACCTCTTTATTCCTCTTATTCCTCATTATCATACCAAATACAAAATCTCTTATCCCTAGAACCATCCCAAACACTTTTTTACCCTTGTTCCGTACTTTATACTTATACCTGGTACTACTAATTCTCACTAATCCCCGAACCAAACGATACCTTACAATACTAAAGATTAATCTAGAAATTGCAGGATAGAAATGTAATTTGAGTTGAAGGACAGTAGCTGTAAAAGTTGATTTCGTTATCTGACCCAAATTCTCATAATTTTGTGAAAAATGAGACAGAAATGGAAATAGACATTAGAACATTGTACTGTTTTATGTTTGAGACTTTATTAGAGTGTATAGTGATCCTCGAGCCTTCCGAGTTTAGACTATAATAGAACCTTTCCAGGAAATCAACGAAAATAAATCCATAGCGTAAGTACAAGAAAGGTAAAAGCATATGAAATTAACCTGTACTTTGGGTCGTTTGGAAGTTATTACCTAACCTTTAAAAATTTTGAATTTACTACCTAACATTTCAATTTGTTTGATTTGATTTATTTTATGATTTTGAAAAAATCTTTCTCTATACCTGGTGCATCTATGCATTCCCACATTGCGCCTTCATCTGTGTTTTGACCAATTTAATTGTTCAACCACTGCTATGTAATTAGTTGCATTTTTTTATTGTTAAGAATTGAATGATTGCAATAAATTAAAAAAAAAAAAAAATTGATTCGCTGGAAAAACATGGAAAAAAGCTTTCTGAGAAAAAAAAAAATTTCATGAAAAACCTCTTTTTTAGTTTTCCGTTCGATTGGTTTCGAGAAAAATAGCATTTTTGAAAAAAAAAAAAAAAAAAAAAAATCCAAAGTTCATGGCAAATCAATGTTTTAATTTTCTGAATTTATTTTTAGAAAAACAAAAATGCTATTTTTTCATGCAATTTGGAAAGAAACCATTTTAAAAAGTTAGTTTTTCTTGAAACCAAATGGACAGAAAATTGAAAAAAGGTTTTTTCATTGAAACATTTATTTTTTTAAAAAAAATTTCATGTTTTTTCGATAAACCAAACAAACTCTAATAGGGATGAATAAAAAGCCTGGGGCAGTGATGTTTGAATGCACTAGTTGTGGGCAATAATTTTTCAGTAGCTGAATCAAAGTTTCAAAGTTTCATTTCTTGAGTACGAAGATATGCGATCCGCATTAAGAAAAAACTGAGGACAAATATTACTTTGGATTATAAAGCAGGTGAACAATTACCTGATAATAAGTTCTTTACTTTGTGCCAATTTTGCGGTATTTTGTCCTTATGTTTCAGCTATAATCTCACATCGCCTTTGTGCTTTTTGACAGTGATCAGGAAGGGCACTTTCGCCAAGTACGACTATGGCTGGTTTGGCAACTTGAAGCGCTACGGCAACTTGCGCCCTCCGTCATACAATCTGAAAGACATACCAGAATCCTTACCCTTATGGATGGCTTATGGAGGGTCTGATGGACTAGCAGACGGAACCGACATTCAACGGACTATCGAGGAACTGGGATCCGATCCCGAATTGCTCTATATTCATAACTACGGTCACATCGACTTCATCATGAGTGCGAAGGCGAAAAATGATGTGTATGGTGATTTAATCAGGTTCTTTCGGGCAAGGGGATGGCCTACCAGTTACTAGTAAAAATTTCTTAGCTTGTTAGATATATTGTCATGTTCAACATGCCAAATTTATGGCCCATTTATCAAATACAAAAGGCATGGAGATTATATATACTTATTATTGTACATATGCCAAAGTTATGTAATCAATGTATCTTCTCTGCCTTTTAAATTATAGCAAGGCAAATACATTTTAATTTTTCTCTCCTTTTTTACATGCTCCCTATTTTAATTGTTAATGTTAGAGTATGTTATAAAGGGTTTTTTTTGAAAATGATTCTCTAAAATTTTGTATTTTTAAAAATGATCCTATAAAATTTATAATTGCAAAAATGGTTCTATGGGTGCCAACTGGGCGCCACGTGTGCGCGCCACGTTAGCGGAGGAGGAGGACTCGGATTGAGTTGAACATGTATTTTGAACATGCGTGTCTAAACACGCATGTTGAGAGTGCGTGTTTAGACACGCATTTTCGACACGTTGAGAATGTGTGTTTAGACACGCAGGTTGAGACTGCGTGTTCAACTAATTCCATCTCACAAACTCCGCTGACGTGGCGCGCACACGTGGCGCCCAGTTGGCAGGTATAGTATCATTTTTGTAAATATAAATTTTGTAGGATCATTTTTAAAAATGCAAATTTTTAAAGGATCATTTTCAAAAAAAACCCTGTTATTATAAATTATTTTTATTTATATTAAAAAAATAATAAAAATTATTGAATTTAAAAATATATATATTATCATGAGTCAAGAAAAACATATCAAATACTGAATAATATAAATTATAAATTTACTATCCAATAATAAGCCAATGACAATCAAAACAAAATTATAGAGTTTGTAGATTTTTACATTAGGATTAATTGATCACATGTGATTGGAGTCTTACTTTTGATTTTAAAATTACAAGCGTTATGTATATAATATTTATATTTTAATAATTCTTTTTTATTTCTGCAAGTGTTTCTATTTTTACTGTTGTTGATATAGTAGGCACTCAATATTTTGGAATAAAAATTAGTCTTAAAATTTTTGTGTTTAATAGAACTAAATATATGTGACACCCTTGGGGTTATCCCCCTTGGTGTTTTTGTTTACAAATCCCATTTCTTATTTTAGCTGTTATCAGTGGAAATGCGTGCTATGCAACGTATTTTTTTTTATAGATAATTTATAAAAAATATAATAATTTTATTTTTAATAACCCTTGGTGTTTTTATTCAAATATATGTATAAAAGAAGTTTGAATAAGGTGGTATAAAATATTCAAGTTCAGTCATTTTCTAAATATAAATTTCTTTAAATTTAAATATTAGCTCTAAATTTCTACATATTTAAATATTCGTTCTGCAATAAGCCTGATTTTTTTTATAAAATATTTAGAAGTTCAAACAGAAATGCTACAAAATGTTGAATCAAACTTCTTTAATCCTGAAAAAGCAAAGTTGCTTAAAGTTTGTAGAATTTTCTACCAAAAAAAAAAAAAAAAAAAAAAAAAAAAAAAAAAAAAAAAAAAACCTGATGCTCAAAAGTTTGAATAAAAAGATAATTTTGAAATATTTTGTGGGGATCAAGAAGCCATTTAAGAACAACTTGAAATATTTAAAGTGTTTTTAAATATTTAAAGCTTAAATTTTGAAATATTTAAAGTGTTTTCCTTGAAATTCTGATTTTTTTTTTTAGTATTTATTGGAAACGGCTTAGAATAGAGAATAGGGGATATTTTCCTTATTCTTCCAAACGTACCTGAAATCAACCGGTATAGTTTGTTCCAGTATAACTAGAATAAGCTGGAATTACTGTTCTCACTCTTTCCAATCACCCTCTTACTTTTTCCTTAAATATCCTCTCACGTTTACCGAGACACCCTCTTTCACTTTATTATTATATAATAAAGTTAAGGGCAAAAAAGTAATTTATCCTAACTTATATTTTTTATTCCTCTTATTCCTCATTCTCATACCAAATATAAAATTTTTTATTCATAAAATTATTCCAAATATTTTTTCACTTTAGTTTTATATTTTATACTTATTTTTAAAATAACTAGTTCCGGATTATTTCGTTACCAAACGAAGCGGGTGTTTCACAGGTTTTGAATTGGTGGATCCTCTTTTTCTTTGTGCCATGATGATTTTGCCTGTTGGAGAAGGCAGCTTTGCCCCTTTATTTTTTTAGAATGACCGACTGATTTGCTTAGCCGTTTGTGCATTACGGTGTGAACCTACTCATGGATATAAATAAAAAATTATTGAGAAATTCACGATGATAGGATTTATTTTTTATTACTTCTATAGATATATGCTATTTTACAACTGAATACTTTTTTATTTTGGAGAAAAAAAGGTTTCAGTGTAGATTTTTTTATTTGTAACTTTAAATTTTCAAAAAGAAAGTGATTTTTGTTATCTATATAATTTTTAACGATTAGACTATTTTATTTAATGATTTAGTACAGAACCATATTTTTTCACAAATTTTCAGATTTAATTTTTAAATAATCTTATTTTATTTTCAGATAGCATTTGAATTTCACTGATCATCTATTTATATTTTTTCATCTCTTCACGCATCATACAACTTATGAACAATTTTTGCTTTTACATATTTTTATGTTGTATTATTTTTATATTTCTACAATAATTGTTGGTTGGTCTAGAAATAAATAAGGGTGAGGAACAATATTCTTATTTGGATTTTAGATAACATTTGAATTTTACTGATCATCTATATCTTTTAAATCATTCATTTACAATTCATAGTAATATGAATTTAAATTTTCTAATTTATCTAAATTTGGCAATTTTTTATATTTTTTCTTTTGTAAAATTATATCATAAAAGTTGATTTCAAAATTTATATATAAATTAAAAAATAATGAATTTTGGTATTCATTTTTTTTTTTTTTTTTGCAAAATTGTATTTTTTTTTTTTTTTGCAAAATTTTGGATTTGATTATTAAATAACTGTTGGAAAAATCCGATTTGACGTTTTCGCTGCGAAATCCCAACTCTAGGCGGTACCAGAGCGGATTGCGGTATCGGAGCGGGTTGCGGATTCAGAGAATCTGGTACCGGGGCGAGTACCGAATTTTTCCAACAATTGGTATCGGAGCTAAAGGTTATCGATCTTCGGAAAAGATTGACGGAGATAGCCACGAAGTTTGAAATCGAGAAGTTCGACGGTAAGAACAATTTCGGCTTGTGGCAAATTAAAGTTCGAGCCGTTTTGGTACAACAGGATTTGGACCAAACGTTGAATGGGAAAGAGGCAAAGCTGGCGGAGATTACGGATGCGGCATGGGAGAAGATGGAGCGAAAAGAGTTGAATACGCTTCATCTATTATTAGCAGATGATGTTCTTTACAACATAGTCAACGAGTCAACACCGGCGAAGTTGTGGAAGAAATTGGAAGATCTGTACATGACCAAATCCCTAATGAACAGATTGTATCTGAAGCAGCGACTGTTCACGCTGCGGATGCAAGAAGCGGCTAACCTACATGAGCATCTGAACGAGTTCAACAAGGTGGTGAACCAGTTGACCAGTATCGGAGTCAAACTGGATGATGAAGATAAGGCGCTTATTTTACTTTCCTCGTTACCGGTGACATATGAGCATCTTGTGACCACGTTGCTTTATGGTAAGGAGACCATAAGCGTGGAGACGGTCACGGCGGCGCTTCTCTCGAATGAGATGCGAAAGACAACTCAGGAGTCCGGCATGCAGAGTCATGACACAGCTTTGATAGTAAAAGCGAATAAGGATGTAAAAATATTGGCGACCGAAAATAGACAAAAGAAGTCGTTATCTGAGGTGGAGTGCTTCTATTGTCACAAGAGAGGTCACATTAAGCGCAACTGTCATAAGCTTAAGGATGACTTGAATGAGTTAAAGCGGCAGAAAGAAAAAACTGTCGCGGTTCAGGACAATCAGACGTCAGCGATGGCGCAGGCGGCAGAATCGGAGATGATCGATTCTGACGTGCTATATGCGGTGACCGATGATACTAAAATTTCGGATGATGTATGGGTGCTCGATTCGGCATGTTCCTTTCACGTCTGCCCGAAAAAAGAGTCTTTTGCTACCTATAAGGCGATTAAAGGTGGAAAAGCTCTTATGGGGAACGGGACGGCGTGCAAAGTTTTAGGAGTCGGCACAGTGAAGATCCGGATGCATGATGGGATCGTGAGGACGCTGACAGGTGTACGACACGTTCCTGGTTTGAAGGAGAATTTGATCTCGTTAGGTGAGTTGGACTCGAAAGGTTGCAAAATTTTAGCTTCAGGTGGAGCTATGAGGGTGCAAAAACGAGATCGAATCCTGTGCGTGGCGAACAAGCACGGGAACTTGTATGTTCTGAACGGGAGAACAATCAGAACCGAAGCAAAAGCAATTTGGGTTCCAAAAGTTCGCGGAGGCGCAATCGCTCAAGATGGAGCGGAGGATGCGGCAACATTGAGCGGCGGAGACAAGCTCAAGGTGGAGCTTGCGTTGTGAGCTCGACGTAGCAATTAAAGATTACAAATCAAACCAAGGTGGTAATTAAACCTAGAAGACTATGGGTGTGGCTAAATCCTAATCCCCACCACCTCCATGGGTGTTACCACCACCGTGGGTGTAGATACCACTATATGGTACCAAATTCTCTGAATCCGCAACCCGCTCCGATACCGCAATCCGCTCAGGTACCGTCTAGAGTTGGGATTTCGCAGCGAAAACGTCAAATCGAATTTTTACCATAAACCCGTCCTCTCAATATAACTGGAATTAGCACAACCACCAAGGAGAAGAAAAACAAAACAGAAAATATGCGGATGAAATAAGATTCATTAATTAAGAAAAGAATTACACCGACTCATCTTTTCTTCTACCTCCTGAATCTCTCTCATCCTTCTCTCGTCTTCTATAAACCTAGAAGACTTCTCTCTTTTCACTCATTTTGTATCGTACAATCCTCCTCAAGATCATACGTACTTATTATATTTTATATGCTCTCTACATTAGAGATATATATAAACTCCGCCAAAGATAAACCCAAATCTACTTAAATTAGAATTATACTCTAATTAATATTTAAATCTACATTAATTTATCTCTAACAGATTTAAATATTAATCCTAATCCAATTAATATTTAATTACAAAATTAACCAAATCCTAACAATAACCTTATTTGATTTTCAAGTAGCATTTGAATTCACTGATCATCTATTTTTTTTGTTTCATCCGTTCACATAGCGTACAACTTATTAACAATTTTTAACAATTTTATTTTTACATGTCTTTGTGTTGTATTATTTTTGTGCTTCTAGAAAGATAGTTTGGTCATCTAGAGATAGTTTTAAATTTTTTATTTTGAATATCAAAATTTATTATTATTTTTATTTATATGTAAATTTTGAATTTAACTTTTATGATCTGATTTTACAAAAGAAAAAATAGAGAGAATTGTGAAATTTAGATATAGAAGAAAATTTAAATTCATATTACTGTGATTTTTTAAAATAAGTTTTAATGGTTGAGAATAAAATAAAAAATTTCTAATGCAATTACAGAAACCTAATTTTCTAAAATTTTGGAAAGAACTTATTTTTAAAACCATCACTACACAATACCAATAAAAGGCTTTCAAACTTTGAATATTAAAAAAATTTAATTTTTTTGAAGTTATAACTTATTTAGAATTTTCAGACAAAAATTATATAGCAAATATATTTTGAGATTAAAATTAACTTCAAAATTTAAGTATCCTATATAACAAAGTATGTTTTACTAAATCATATACATTATATATAATAGTATTTTTCTCCATATATATATATTTGTTAAAAAAATATTGTAGGAAACTAAAATTTATGTTAAAAAATTATTTACACTTATTAAAAATATTTTTTTATAAATTATTTATTATTTATATAAAAAAATTCGTTGCCTAAGTCCTAACACGAATTTCTTCACTAGTTAAAAATTATAAAAAAAAAACTTTCTTCTCCGTAAAAAAAAAAGTATAAAAAAAAATCAAAAATAAAAAAAGTAGTTAATAAAAGAGAAATAAGCAAATCTTTTTTTCTAGGTAATTTGCTTCATAAAAAAAAAAAAAAAAAAGCAATGCAAGTGGTACATTCCATTTATCTAAGAATAAATTTGTTTGTATTCTTCACTTAAAAATAATGGATAAAATTTATTTTATTTACAAAAAAATATTTTTTTTAAATAAAAATTAAAAAAATCAGCATTCGCGTTTTCTCTCTCATATGCGGGATGATATATCTTCGACACCCAACTAAATCTTTATTAGTTAAAAAATAGGCTAAATTACAGAAAATCTCCCTCTAATATCCCGCTTTTTCACTTTACCCCCTGTCTTTTAAAAGTAGACAATCTGCCCCCTCGAAATTACCGAAATGTCTTTAGGGCAACGCCGTTAACAAAGGGGGTAAAATGACCATTATGCCCTTACCTTATATCGGGGAGAGAGAGAGAAAACGAGAGGGCGACGGCGGCGGCGACCTGCGCCAGAGGAGGAGGAGGAGGAGGACGACGGCGGCGGCGACGCGGGCGATGAGCTCCGCCGCGTGCGACCCGATCCGGATGAGACGACGATGACGACGGCGGCGGCGAAGCGGGCTCCGCCGCGTGCGACCCGATCCCGAGGAGGAGGTGGATGACGACGACGACGACGAAGAGGGCTCGGGCGATGAGCGCTTCGACGACGACGACGACGACGGCGAAGCGGGCGCAGGCTCCCGCCGCGTGCGACCCGATCTGGAGGAGACGACGACGACGACGATGGCGGCGAAGCGGGCGCGGGCTCCGCCGCGTGCGACCCGATCCGGAGGAGGAGGAGGACGACGAAGAGGGCTCGGGCGATGAGCGCTTCGACGACGACGACGACGACGGCGAAGCGGGCGCAGGCTCCCGCCGCGTGCGACCCGATCTGGAGGAGACGACGACGACGACGATGGCGGCGAAGCGGGCGCGGGCTCCGCCGCGTGCGACCCGATCCGGAGGAGGAGGAGGACCACGAAGAGGGCTCGGGCGATGAGCGCTTCAACGACGACGACGACGGCGGCGAAGCGGGCGCGGGCTACCCGATCCGGAGGAGGAGGAGGACGATGACGACGGCGGCTACGCGGGCGATGAGCTCCGCCGCGTGCGACCCGATCCGGAGGAGACGACGATCACGACGACGGCGGCGAAGCGGGCGCGGGCTCCGTCGCGTGCGACCCGATCCGGAGGAGGAGGTGGACGACGACGACGAAGAGGGCTCTCCCTCTGTGTTTTTTTTTTTTTTTCCTCCGATGTCTCTCCCTCTCTCTCTTTTTTTTTTCTTTCTTTTTTTCTTTTCGAAGTTTTTTTTTTCTTTTTTTTTTCTCGCGAAGTCTCTCCCTCCATTTTTTTTTTCTCAAGGGTATTTTGGGTATTTTAAATTATATTTTCAAAAAAACTGACGGTACATTAACGGAATTGTGACGGCGGGGGTAACTGCACATTTCGGTAATTTCGAGGGGACAGATTGTCGATTTTTAAAAGACAGAAGGTAAAATAGAAAAGCGAAATATTAGAGGGGTTTTTCTGTAATTTAGCCTAAAAAATATTTGAAAGCAAGATCAAACGACACCTGCAAGGAGAAATCGAGTTGTCATTTTGGTTGGGTTTTTTTGGCTTGTCTCGGGCGTCAAACCGATTCCCTAAATTTTCAACGACACACGCGTTGATGAAATGGCCGCCGGCCTCCTCCCTCGCTGGCGGCTCAGCCTCGTGTCCTCTCGGCGGCGGGTGCTGCTCCAAGCCCGTCTTTATCTCTATCGACACTCCCACTCTACCGCTGCCTCGCTTTCTCACCCACTAACAAAGGACGAAGAAGAAATCAAAGAAGGGGAGGAGAAGGTGGAGAGGAAGAGATGGCTCACGCTACCCCCATTCACCGCTCCTCCCGTCGACCCCTCTTCCCTTGCCAAGAAGATGATGTTCTGTGGGGGCGGATACCCCGCCGGATGCAGCAGCGATGACTGCACTACGACGGCTCTCAGGTGGGTTCGGCGCTCCTGCCCTGACCTGCCTGTACCCCTCGTGCACAAGCTCTTTCGGCTCAGGCAGGTAAGCAAAGTTTACTGTCGCATGTGTTGTTTGTGGATTTGGTACTCTCTCAAACATGTTCAAATTACCGCAATTGATTTTGATTTTTGAGGCAACAGGGACTACATGGTTGCCGTACTTGGACAACCCAGATCGATGACCCTGTTGATTTTGATCTAAATAACTGAAACTATTTTGAAATAGATGAAACAATGTTGGTGCACGAATTAGTGCGCCATAAGGTAGACGGTCCGGTCCACGGATGAGCTGAAGAAATAAGGTCGTGTGGTACACTAGGAGTTGGGATCAAAACGCCTTAAGATGAAGAGACTTTAGACGGAAAAGGTTGAGACGTGGAGCGTAACTCACACCCTTATGATTATAAGGGCGTAACCTACGCGATTGTGGTTATAGTCCTTCCCCGCTACACGAACTGACTAATAAACGCGGGCTGACAGGAGACTTTAGACGGAAACGGTTGAGATGTGGAGCGTAACTCACGCCCTTATGATTATAAGGGCGTAACCTACGCGATTGTGGTTATAGCCCTTCCCCGCTACACGAACTGACTAATAAACGTGGGCTGACTCCGTTGAGATGTGACCAAAGCCTCGTCTTCAAGCTCAAGTCGTTGTTTCAACTTCTTAATGTGCTTGACCATCTTCTTTGATTCCACAAGAAGTTGTTGATGAGCCTCAACAAGTTCTTCTTCGTCTGACTCCCCCTCAATTGACTCTCCATCGGATGTAGATTATTCATGCAAAACTAAAGAGGTAAAGTTAGTAAGTAACGATGACAAGCAAACATTAGAAGAGGGAACTGGAGAAGTATGAAAAGCAACAACATTATCCTTTTCCTCTTTACTTGAGGATTGGGTCTGACCCGCTCTGTTTATTGGTGGTGATGGAATTGAATACTTAGATAATCATATATAGAAAAGAAAACACCGTCTAAGTATTCATCAATTTGATTCTATAAGAAATAAAGAGTTTGAGAAACCCTAGAATCAAATTAATCAATATAGAAAAAGAAACGCGTTTTTCTTTTTTTCTATATGTGGATTATCTTCGGCTTATTTTTTCATTAATTTCATTGCCCTAAAAGATGAACTTAGGATCTATTTATAGGCTAGAAACCTTTTGGAAAGAGATAAAAATAAAAAACTGTCTTAATATAATTTTTTCCGCACGGCGGTCCAGGCTGGAATGAGTCTGATTCGGACTGTCATCACAGCCAAAAAAATTCTCAGAAATATGGTTTGGGGTTCGGACTGGATGAGGTCTGATCCGAACTGAAATTGCGCATGAACCAAACCATGTTCGGGGTCCGGACTGAATCTGCCTGATCCGGATCCAGAACACTAAAAATGTCCAGTTTTTGATTTTTATGCCATTAAAATTATTCCAAGTGTTTCTAAACTATAAGAATGTATTCAAATCACCAAAAATATTTAATTTAACATACCTGAATATTTTGAATCCATTCTTCTTGAGATTGAAATTTGTGATCTTCAAGTTTTCTCCTTTAATCTTCAAGACTCAAATAACTTCACGAAATACGCAAATACAAAAATCCTTAATAATCTCACTCTTTGGCGGTTTCGTGATAAAACAGATAATCCACAAAAAATAAAGAAAAACGATTTTTATTGCTATCACCATACAACAAAAATACGCATGAACGGTCCAAAAAAAAATGTAACACAAGAGATAAACTCCTAATACAAACTCTAGACTTAGACGCAACTAGGAGTCTTCAAATGTTATACTCTCTGCAAAAGAAACAATTTTTGACAGAAATAAAATTCCTTGGTACCTCAAGAATTTAATTCAATAATCAACCAGAGAATTTACATTTGTCTTAGCATGCACAAAGATAATCTTTCAAATTCTCATGTCAGAATATTCAACAAGTATCAAATTGTTCAGAGTGTCAAAGTTCAACATCGAAACTTACCTGTTTCGGTTCCAGTTCTCAGTTCACTTGTTAGCAAGTTAGAATATATACATGCCCAAATAGTAAGTGAGTTAGAATTCAGAGCAAGTATCTATCAGTTTCAAATTCTCATGATCATCTCCCCTTTTTTGTCAATGAAAAAGCCAAAAGATGATGAAGGGAGGAGATCTCTAACTGCACATGGAAAGAAATGCAAAGAAAAATAAAAGTCCCATGCATGCAAGTGAAAAGAAAAAAGAACTGTTTTCTGAAAACAAACATTTACTCAGAGTCGGAGTCCTCAGAGCTACTGCATCCAAGCTTTGTAAAGATCTTCTTGACTAGCTTTGTCAGCGTCGAATATTTTTTCTTCAAATCCTGCTGAATAACCGTGATTCGTGCCAAGTCAAGTGAGATGCGCTCTTGTTCAAGGGTTATCCGCTCTTGTTCAGAAGAGAGCCTTTGTTGCTCTCGGTAAATTGAAGTCAGAGGCTTCATCCTCTGAAGTCTCAAAAGTTTCGGGTCCTGAGGGTGCTGCTGGTGCTGTCGCTGCTGGTGCTGGTGCTGTTGCTGCTGGTGCTGTTGCTGTTGCTGGTTGAGAGGAGGTCGAAGGTCGCTTGCCTCTTGGTGGAGTCGGGGTCTCATCTGGTTGGCGAGGGAGAGACTTCACAATTGTAGAATCATTAATTGTTCCCAAGCTATGCATATAAGTTGACGAACGAATGTCCACGTCAAATTTCTTTAAAATTCGCATAATTATCATTGGGAATGGAAGTCGCTCCGTAGGATGTGGGTGCTCCACATACCGAGCCATCCTCGACCAAATGAGATATGGAATATTGATGTTTAAACCCCGAGCAGCAGTGGGATGTACTAAAAGATACAAATATAGCATTCTATCCCATCGTAAGACCTTGGTCTGCATGTTTGGTAAAATGTTTTAACAAACAATGAAGTTCAAAAACCGATATTCCGGTCGCAGCTCCTTTGAAAATACCGACCGTGTATCGAGCATGCAGATCCCATCAACAACCGTCCTCCATACAATCGATGTCATAATTTGACCCTTCATATAATGGGTCCCTTCAAGTTGAGCAAGCATTCCCAATACCTCTCCAATCATTTGAGGGGTGATAATAAGCTTGATGTTCCGGACCATGGTTTTGAATTCCATTGGTCCACCCTCAATCTCTTGAAGCTGAGACGCACACATGTAGAACGTACGCACAAGATGAAGTCAATATCGGTGGTCTCTGAAAATTTGCAAATTTGCGAAAGACCGGCTCTATCAAACAAAGCTCCAAAAGCCGCAGAGCGATCTCTGAGAGCCTCAACATTCACATGACGTTCTCCTATGCACTCTCTATTCTCAAAATCCTTCATCCTTGCCGTGTTGATGTGTACAAAGTCCTCAACAGGTGGAGGTGGCGCACTCGCAAGTGGCTCCTCAATTTGAATTCCTCCTGCTCGTGTTTTCTTCCTTTCAACGCTTTTCTTTTTGTAGAAATCGGCTCCATCGGAGCTTTCCCTCTTTCAGCAGCAGAGGGAGGTGTCTTTCCCTTAGGTGCAGCAGGGGTACCAGGAGATTTCCCTTTTGTTGTTTGCTTGGCCCTTCCATCGTCTTCTCCCAATCCTCTGATTCGGTCTCTGATTCGTCCAGAGGAACAAAATCTTCCTCATCCGTGTTCTTTCTTGCTCGCTTTAGTTTATTCGCGACACGGTTGCTTACCAAGGCTGAGACAAAGATGATGATCCAACCGAAAACCATCTTTAAGTTTTTTGGAAAACTTGCCCTGTCAGAGAGAACTCCAAAATACATGAAAAAGTTGTTTAATTCCAAAAAATTGAAAAATTATATACAAACAATTCGCATGTCATGTAGAAGCTAGAAATCAAGAAATATTTGCAAAAAGAATTTTAAAAATAGATCAATTCTATGATTTTCGAAAATTCTTAAAATATGCTCTAAATCCGAAATTTCAAAAATCGAAGCCCAAAAATCCGTTTACAATGTAATAAACAATCATAGAAAGGTTTCTAGTCATTCAGAGTTCAATTTTGCTCCACAATTGTGACATACCTTATTTGACATTGAATTCTCTCGAGATGTAGAAGGTTTGTCAACATTGTGAGAATTGTTTAGAGTCGAAGGAGGAGGAGAAACCAACTAAGGCACCAACTTCGATCCACTCGAACTTGGGTCCTCACAAGTTCGATTGTATCCGAGGCCCAAACGATTCGTTTGACCAAGACCAAGCAACTTGTCCAACTTACTCCTTCTCGATGAAAATCTCTTCAAATCTTTTTTAAATTGGAATATGGTTTTCGTCATCTCCAAATTTACTTGACGAGCCTCGGAGTAGAGCTTCAAGAAGTAATTTGCTTTATCCACCAATTTTATATGTTCCTTCTCGAAATGCTCATTTTTCTCTTGAAGGAAAGTGTTTATCTTGATCAAATTGTTCCTTTCCTCTTCAAGAGCTTTTGAGAGAGAAGTTGCCTTGTTGGATTATTCTTCAAGATCCCACAACTTTCTCCTCAAATTTTTGTTATGCTTCGCCAACTTCTTAGAATCCTTTAATAACTTTTGGTAGGCGAGAGCAAAATCTTCACCTTCGGAATCGCTCGGTTTATCATCCGATAATGTTCTTTCATTCAAGGAGGAGATGGACAATGAACCTGAGGAAGTCGATGACAAGTACATGAAGGGTGAAGGTGTGGACGCAAGAAATGCCGTGGCGTTTGTATCCTCATCACTAGAAGACGACTCGTCGGAGGAGGAAGAGTCATCCCACGTGACGGCTTGCATAGCCTTCTTCTTGGACGGATTCTTATTGGGACACTCCGTTGAGATGTGACCAAAGCCTCTACATTTAAAGCACTGGATTTGTCCCTCGTTGTTCTTCTTTTTCTTTGAAGAACCCTCTTGCTTTCTTGATTTTGAACTTGAAGTTCCTTTTGCCTTTCTTGGACTTAAAGAAGGATGATGATTTACTTGAATTACCCCTTCTAAAGTTTCGGTGAAATTTTCTTGTCAAGAATACAAGTTGTTTCTCGAAGTCCTCCATTGATAGATTATCATCTGCGTCTGAGGAGGACGAATCCGTGTCTTCTTCTTCTGTTGAATTCAAAGTCATACCTGAACACTTAGAAGAAGAGGAAGGCTTTCAGAAGAATAGTTAGTAGAAAAAGTCATTTCATAAGTTTGAAGTGCACCAACTAATTTTTCTACTTTGATCTCGTCCGGATGTTTTACTGTTTCAATGGTTGTAACTTTAGGGCGAAATCTCTCGGGAAGGGTTTTCAAGATTTTTCCTACAACCTTTAATTCTGAGATCTCTCCCAAGTTAGAACATGTATTTACGATGTCTTGCAATCGTGTATGATAGTCAGTAAAGGTTTCATGTTTGTCCATACGAATTGAATCAAATTTGCTCGTAAGCATCTGTAATTTTTGAACATTTACTAAATTCATTCCTTCATGTGTAACTTGTAGAGTATCCCAGATTTCTTTCGATGTCTCACAAGCCGAGACGCGAGAGAATTCTGTTTGGGACAAGGCATTAAATAAAGCATTAATTCCCTTGCCATTGTAAGAAGATAATTCTATTTCTTCCCTTGACCCCTTCGTCTTAGGTTTAGGGATTTGTGCATCAACGACAATTTCAATAGGATGTTTCCATCCGGTTTCGATTGATTGCCACACCCGTTCATCGATGGAAATTAAAAACGCTCTCATGCGTACTTTCCAATATGCATAATTGGTTCCATCAAAGAACGGAGGTCGATTGATGTTTCCATCATCAACCATTGTTTACAACTCTATTCCCGCTCTGATACCAACCACGGAATTATTGAATAAATCAAATATTCTATTTAATATTGTTTAAAATAATCATTAACACCATGCTTTTCAAAAACATGTGGTACCTGCACACACTACTCGGACGACCGAGGTGGTAGCTCTTTTCTCCATGTGGTGGTATTTTTTTTCTTCACTAATGGATGTAACTCTTTTCACATCTTATGAGCATGAAAAACTAAAAATACTCTCCTTCAATTGGCTATTAATTATGTAAAATATTAAGTATTCAACTAAAATTTGATTTCGTGTTCATACTTATTTCAATCATTAAATAAGATAAAAACAATACCAAGAGATCATTGAGTGAAGTATTGACTTTAATTGCATCCTTTCAAATCTTTGCGTAATTGATCAATATAGAAAAAGAAACTCAGGATCTGTTTTGTCACGAAGGATCTAAGGAAATATCCGGGTGACTAACCGTAAGGTAGATTAGACTCTCAATCATGCTCTGATACTATTTGTGGGTTATGGGATCCAAGGATCTAAATAGGAAAAAAACCACCTAGAGGGGGGGTGAATAGGTGTAAACAATAAAACTCAGAAATCTTTGCGTAAAAATAGCCCAATGCGGAAAATAAAAATATACGCAAGATTTTACGTGGAAAACTCCAATCCAGGAGTAAAAAACTACGGGACCGATCACACGGAAAAATCCACTAAGATTAAAACACGTACAAGATGATGTAACGCACACTACAACTCAATCTTTTCCATACGCTCTTAGTATATTTTCTCCGCAGTCCTCAACGCGTTTCGATCACACGATTTGCGTCCAACTTCGAATCCACGAAGTCCAACGTCGAATCCACGACGTCCAACCGAATCCACGGTCATCACCAATATAGCACGAGTCGATCATACGAACGCGCCTAACTCCGAATCCACGAAGTCGATAGCACATTGAATCACAAGGCTACGCGAATCCACGCGCCGATGTTTCTTTCGGAAATTATTGTTTGTTTATTGGTGGTGATGGAATTGAATACTTAGATAATCATATATGGACAAGAAAACACCGTCTAAGTATTCATCAATTTAATTCTACAAGAAATAAAGAGTTTGAGAAATCCTAAAATCAAATTGATCAATATAGAAAAAGAAACATAAAATAAAATGTGCTTTCCTTTCTTTCCTATATGTGGATTATCTTCGGCTTATTTTTTCATTAATTCTATTGCCCTAAAAGATGAACTTTTGGGTCTATTTATAGGCTAGAAATCTTTTGGAAACATATAAGAATAAAAAACTGCCATAAAAGAATTTTTTCTGCACGGCGGCCCGGACTGGAATGAGTCTGATTCGGACTGTCGTCACAACCAAGAAAATTCTCAGAAATATGGTTCGGGGTCCGGACTGGATGGGGTCTGATCCGGACTGAAATTGCGCATGAACCAAATCATGGGTCCGGACTGGATTTGCCTGAGCCGGATCCAGAATACTAAAAATGTCCAGTTTTTGATTTTTATGTCATTAAAATTATTTTAAGTGTTTCTAAACTATAAGAATGTATTCAAATCACCAAAAATATTTAATTTAACGTATCTGAATATTTTGAATCCATTTTTCTTGAGATTGAAATTTGTGATTTTCAAGTCTTCTTCTTTAATCTTCAAGACTCAAATAACTTCACGAAATACGTCAATACAAAAATTCTTAACAAAAAAAACCAAAGTGGTACCAAACGAGGCTTTCTATAGAGAAACAAGGACTTGCCAGTCAGCATGGTGGACATGTGCCGACCTTGCCATGTCTGTTGCATGCCAAATTGCTAGTGCATATAAGGGCCTCCGTGCATGTTCTGTGCCATTCTACTTGGCACTGTTGTAAATTATCATGATATATATTGTTGAAAATCCTTTAAAAGAACTACATAAATCTTTATGAGGCTGTTATCTATATTTGCTAGTTGGATTTCAATGCATGAGCAAACAATCCATATCAGATGATTTCTTATTTTTAGGTAGTGGAAATACTTTAGATTATAATGAACATTGTTGCTTTCTATATGATCTATATTTGGATATTCATTCATTATAAAGGCTTTAAAGTTTATGCCAAAACATTTAACCTACAGAGTGTAGTACGACTCATCTATACAAATATAAATTAACAAGTACGTAGGTATTTATGTGTGTCTGTATGTATTTGTATTTGTGTGTCATATAAGTGAATGTTCTCATCAGTTTTTCACATGGGCTTTTGTTAGTGCTTCTATGCTGGATATTCCTCTTCTGAGTATTGAAATATTAGCTTCCTAGGTTATGTGATATTTATTTGATGATGCTTTTCGATGAACTTGCCATATGTTGCACATTGGCAATGTATGTCTGATATGGGCAGTACAATTTTTGCTGCGTTTGAGTACGAAAATTCAGGTGTTGTTGATTTGTCTTTTTCCCCGAGCACTAAGAAATTTTATGAGAGTTTCATTAGGCAATTACAATAATTGTGCAGTGTAATCAATCGTCTGCCCTTATTAAAGTAAACCTACTATTTTTGGTTCTAGGTTCGGAAGAATGTGGCTAGTTCCACTATTTCTTGTATGGATTCCCATTCTGAGAAGATGCAGTCAAAAAGAGTAACAGTGATCTAAAATATTTCTTTATTGGAATTTAAGATATCAACAATTGAACTGCTAGAAGTTCTTTCTGTTGAACCATATCTTATAGTTTCTCATGGCATATATTTTTTTATACTATTATTTGAAGGTTTCAGCGAAAAATGTAATGATGCCCGGAGATGTGATCCTTTTACCTGCTACTGTTCAAAAGTCTATTATTGGGAAGTTTGATTATTCTAGTGGTGAAGATGACATGAAATTCATGCGCAGCATTGAATTGTACCGGGTATTCAATTCTCACCAACATATTGTTCTTCATTCCACTTTGTTTTGGTTTATTTATCCTGATGAGTGGGTGAAAGATGATAACCATTCTCTCCATACTGTTCTATTTGATTGTTTCAGGACACAACCATCATCGTTCTCAATAAACCCCCAAGCATGCCTGTACAAGTTGGTGTCATATTTGATTTTTAATTGTTTCTTAACATTTTATATAAGTTATTTCATAGTTTTTCTTTTTCCTTTGAAAAGGGTGGCATTGGCATTAAATACAGCATCGATGCTTTAGCTGCCATTTCGTTGAAATATGAGTACTCGGAGTCACCTCGCTTGGTAAGCCTAAAGTAAGTTTACTATTATTTGATTTTCCTCTTTTCATTTTATTTTGTGTGCGCTTTCAAAACATAAAATAGTAGAGCACTTTCTTGTATATTATTAAGTTTCTAATATACCTATTCAGAACCAACCTGGCAACATTATTTATCAGAAGACCATGGATAATCTGTCATTGTTGATAGTGGCATTTGAAGATGTCATATACCTGTGTCATTGTAGATAGGCCATGGCATGTTAAGCTTTGATATTTCTTCGGCTGGCTCTTAGCATGTGAATCTTTTGATATATCGTTACCCAAACTTTAGTCATCATTTAAAGTTTCAGTTGCTTTCTTAAACTTTTGTGTAGCCTCGTACTCTAACACCTCAAGTAGCCTAAATACCTGTTGCTTCTCAGCGGGTAACTTACATCCAATTGTATAACAATAATTTTTTTATTCAGTTGCTAATACATTTTTTAAAATTCTGCAAGTAAAAAATAAAATATTTGTTGAAAAGAGCATAAATAGTTGGTTAGAATACATTATCTAGATATTAAGTAAATTAAAAAGTTATCGGTACAAAAAGAAATACGTTTTATATTAGATAGATAACAACAATGTATGAATCTTAATACATGTGGCTTTTAAATGATGCATGGACCAGTTCCACAGTGGATCATTTTTCAAAGCTCACTCATAAGATATTATTTACAATTTTACACTTTTGAATACAATTTGTAACACTTAAAAAAGTTTCATACCAAAATTATAATATTGGAATATCTTTTTTCTAAATTTATTAGTATTAGATATGTAGCCTATGGTAGACCAGATTTAGGCAATAATTTCTCTCTGGAAAAAGATGAGTGCTGAAGAGAGCGAGAAAAGATTGGATGGAAAATTACTAAAATATCCAACTGTGTGAGAATAATAAAGGAGTAAATAAGAGTAGTTTGGTCATAACACATTATTGAGGTGCACGTGTCAGCACCAATATCCTTCCCACGGACTTTAGTGTATTAGTAATAGATAATCGATAGCCTCGCCGGGTAAACCAACTTAAGTGGATGTGATGTAGAATGCTGAAAGATAGGCTAAAAAGCTTAGACCTTTAGGGTTTCAACATTCAGGAGAAGAATGAGAGTTTTAGAAGGTAAGTGGCAAGTGAACATCGAGGGATTTATTGTGCTGCCAATAAAACCAATCTCCAAAAGAAAGAAGGTAAAATGCTAAAACCAAGCCCGAGGTGCCTGCTTAAGTCCATAGATAGCCTTATTCAGTCGACTGATATGATTAGGAAAGAAAGGATGTACAAAGCCAGGTGGTTGTTTCATATAAACTTCTTCAAAAAGAGAGCCATGAAGAATGGCATTTTTCGCATCCACCCAGAAGAGAAAGCAATGGAAAGAACACTACGAATAATAGTCGATTGTGGCTTCACTATCGGAAAAAACATTTCATCAAAGTCAGCACCCTATCATTGCTTGTAGCCCTGAGCTACCAGCCAAGCTTTAAGACGCTCAAGAGAATCATCTGCCTTCTGTTTGACCTTGTGTACCCATATGCAATTAATAAGATTGATTGATGGTGGAGAGGGAACAAGATTCCAAGTAGAATTTTCCAATAGGGCATGAAACTCCTCGGTCATAGCTGCACACCAACCTGCATCTTGAAAAGCCTCAGTAAAGGAGTTAGGCTCGTTGGGAAGCAAAGACTGTTTAGAAGTCAGGAGCGAGGTAGACGCAGTCAAATTCTTTGTCATTGAGTAAGCATAGGGTGTATGCGAGAAGGGATAGGTGGAGCTATAGGTGAATTAGGTAAAGGTAGATGACGAAGTGGGTAATGCCGTATCTGTATGAGTGAAGGCTGAAGGGTCAGATGGTGGTGGAGCAAGTTTAATAGGAGGATTGGGTGTTGTAGTCCTGGAGAGGTGTCGTCGGGTGTAGACACAGAGCTTTTGGTGACCAGCAGCACATGTATCATTCTCATCTCCAATCTGTGCACCATCTGAGTTCAAGTTGGTAGGAAATTGAGGTGAGCACTCAGATGGTGGTGAAATAGGCTGAGGAAGGTGATCAGTACAAGAAGCACTAGTACCATCAATAATGCTAGAAAGCGTAAAACTGAAGCCATAAATGTCATCAATAAAAGACGGACTCTCACGTAGTAAAGGAGGATTAGAGTGAGTTTTGAAACAGTTGAAAGTTTGAATTCGCAGGTATTGAAAAATTAGAAAATTTTGAAAGATAGGAAAAAAAATACTGTTTCAACAAAGGTAACATGCCGAGAAATAAAGATTTTACCAATGCTTGGGTATAGGCAGCGAAACTTTGTATTTATCAACCAGTTCCAAGAATACACAAGAAAGGGATCGGGGGAGAGAGCTTATAATCAACAACATTATGCAAGTCGGGATAACACAAACACCCAAATACCTTAACAAGTTGCAAGTCAGAGAGAGCACAGTCATGCAAAATATCGTATGGTGATTTTTCTTTCTAAAACAGCAAGCAAAGGAGTGCACTTATAAGAAAAACAATAGTTTGAAGCATATCGACCCAAAAAAGAGAGGGCATGGAAGCTTGAAGAAGCAGACTTCAGATGATGTTAGTTAAATGTCTATATTTCCTCTCTGCTATACCATTTTGTTGTGGTGTATGAGGATAAGAAAATCTATAAATAATCCAATTCTGTGAGAATAAAGTAGAAACTTTATCATTCACATACTCCGTACCATTATCAAATTGAAAAGTTATGATTTTTTGATAAAAAATATTTTCAACCATCGCCTTGAACTCTAATTTTTTTTTAAAAAACCTCGTGTTCAAATTTTAAAAGATAAAGCTAAGAATATTGAGAATAATTATCCACAAAGATTATATAATACTTGTAGCCTGAAACTGAAGGAATAGGAGTCTGCCACATCAGAATGAACAAGTTGAAAAGGAAAAGCAGATTTTAAGTCAGAATCAGTTAAAGACAATTTGACATGTTTTCCCATGTAATATGCATTGCAGATAGACAAATTTGTTCCAGAACTACTATCGGAAATATTATTTGCTTTAACAAACTTTAAAAGAAAAGGTAAACTAGTGTGATCTAAACATCTATACCAACTATCTCCACTAAACTTAGATGCAACACAAGCTAATTGTTGCTTATTCTTTATACTTTCAACTCGAGAAGAAATTGGATAGAATGAAGTGCCCGAATTACGACATTTGAGAAGCTCCTTCCCTATTTTCTTGTCCTTCACAGCAAAATCAGATTAGTCAAATTGAAAAAGAGTGGTTATCATGGCAAAATTGACGAACATAGTAAATTTTGTTTAATAGAAGGAACAATAAGAACAATCTTGAGAGCAAAAGAAGAGGAAGAAGTTTTCAAATGTGTTTCACCTGTCTGAGTAATATTCAACAAATTTTCATTACCAGCTAGAATTTTATCTTGCCTAGTATAAGGTTTAGAATATGAGAGAATATCAGGATTAGTAGTCATATAATTGGATACTTCCATGTCTGGGTACCAAACCTCCTTATCGGGCTCATGGAGGCTCATGATATCGAAAGTTTGTAGGATATCTTCTATAACGAAGGAATGATTGAAATGATGCCTGCATTGAAGAGCAGAGATTTAGTTTTTCGCGGATCTGACACTCTGTGCTAGATCGGGAGACAATAGACTGTTGGTTAAATTTGTTATGACTAGGTTGAGGATGTGGATATACTCCATAAGATTCACGGCTAGGATTAGTAATGCAGGCTGGATAAGAGTAGGTCGTAAATATTGTAGCACGGGTAGAAAAGAGGAAGAGTAAAGAAAGAAGAAGAATAAGCCACACAGGCTAGATATAGGCCACACAGGCACTAAGGAAGATCACATAGATCTAAATTAAATTTTTATTAAACAAAAACTCTCCCTTTACAATAGATATCAAGACTATTTATAATAAAGCAAACCCTAATTCTAATTCTAACCAAATCTCGTGATTTTAGAGATTTTCCTGAAACAAATATATCTAAATCTAATTAAAACTTTCAAATCCATATTCCTAATTTTTAGAAATTTATTTCACACGATAAATCCTAAAAATCATTGAAAAAATGACTAAAACAAATTAACAATAGAATAATTCCGAAAATTAAAAAATAAAATAAAATCTAAACGACTCAATCAACCCTAATGCAAATATTGACTCAAATAAATAAAAGATGACTCGACCAAACCCTTTTGAATATGGTTTTGCATCATTCGCTTCCGTTGCGTAGGATTTCGCGCTCGAGATCAACATAATTAAGAGAAGTTGGTAGCACCAAATCATTATACAGATATGATGATTTAGTCCGATGCCTGAATGTCAAAGAATATTCATTAACATCATTTCAATCACGATTGCTATTTGAAATTCAAGTCGTGGTAGAAGAGGGGCCTTCGGTAGTAGTAATAGAGGTGGAATAACAGGCGCCTTAGTAATCTGCTTGGATGGCTCTAAAGTTTGTAGAGTCGTTGAAGGTGGTGAAGAGTCAGATATGATTGGATGCGGCTGCATCGACTTCGACTTCGGCTTCTTGACTCTTGGAAAAATAGCATATCGAATGCCATTAATTGTGAAAAATATAATTATTTTTTTCCACGGTTAGAAAAGCATTTTTTGCTTATGCCATGATTGTCCAAGTATTATGACACATCCCTTAATATCAATCACGACGAATACAATTTCTTCTTTGTATTCATCTTGTATAGTGACTATGCCAAATTTAATATATTTGGATTTGATAATAGTGCCATCATAAAACACAAGAAAAGGAGAAAAACAACAGTACGGAATAAGATCTAATTTTTCTACAAATGTCCTTGAAATAAGATTATCAAAAAACTGATGATTAATTTGTATCCGACAAGAAACACCATCAAATCTCATAGCAGTTTCGAAAGAAGTAAAAGAAATAGAATACTGGCTTTCTATATTTTTTTTGAGTTCCGCATTTGTTATCATGATGAAGGAACCTTCGGCTTTGATACCAACTGATGCAGGCTGGATAAGAGTAGGCCGTGGATGTTATGGCGTAGGGGTAGAAAAGAGGAAGAGTAAAGAAAGAAGAAGAGGAATAAGCTACACAGGCTAGATATAGGCCACACAAGCACTAAAAAAGATCACATAGATCTAAAATAAATTTTCATTAAACAAAAACTCTTCCTTTACAATAAATATCAAGCCTATTTATAATAAATCAAATCCTAATTCTAATTCTAATCAAATCTTGTGATTTTAGAGACTTTCCTAAAACAAATATATTTAAATCTAATTTAAAACTTCCAAATCCAAATCCTTATTTTTTAGGAATTTGTTTCACATGATAAATTTTAAAAATCATTGAAAAAATGACTAAAACAAATTAACAATAGAATAATTCCGAAAATAAAATAAAATCTAAACGACTCAATCAACCCTACTGCAAAAATTGACTCAAATAAATAAAAGATGACTCGACCAAACTCTCTTTGAATATAGTTCTGCATCAATTAGAGTTATGTCTACCATACTGTCCTCGGCCCCCGCGATATTTACCCCTGCGACCTCCGCAGTTGCCTCGACCACGATTTGCATAGAAGGCTTCATCATCAGTGTCACGCCCCGGGAGTAAACCAGAACCCAAGCCCGCCAACAGATTCTCCGTATACACTGGAACCTCCGCGCATACGAAGTGTCAGTAACCTGCTCAAGTATAAAGAACCATACAACCGAGCACAATAGAGTTGGAACTAAAGATAAACATCAGACTAAACTATACAATAAAGCTCCAAGATACAAAATACATATCCCAGAAGTAAAAATAATAATAATATAGACAACTGGCGAAAAGTCAAACCCAAAAGAATAGTAGTGTGAAAAGCTAAAAAAACAACAACGGGTCCTCAGCTACAACCCTCAACAAAAAAGAAACTAAAAGGAGATGTATTTAGCCCGCGATCCCCTTCATCGATCCGCTGTCGTTGCAACAACCGCGAAGGACTCTGCAAAAAGTGGGTCAATAGAGAGCGCGAGAACTACTAAAAACCAGTAGTCCTCAGTGGGTATGTCATCGATAACTCCGACCTACTCACTAAGTCTACTAGAGGTAAATAAGAGAAAGCAGTAAGAACTGAGGAAAGTAAACTGCTGAAATATAAATCTACCACTACCATGCTTCTAATGCTGTGAATGAACAATATAATAAGGATGTATGCATCAACTACAATACCGCCAAGGATAAACTAATCAACCGACCCGCACGAGGCCCAGTCCTGCCTGCACTAGCAACTCATGGATCACCGACGTGGAACCATACCCAAAAATAAATCAAGCAGCCTAACTCTGGAGTGGCACTCGAGGGCAGTGACCTGCTCGAGGAAAGTAACCAAGTCGAGTATGTAGCAGGCTAAAGTCAAGCTCATGACCAAAGTGGATGACCCTAACCACTAAGATAGAATCTCGGCTCGAAATCGATGCATTACTACTACTCGGTCCAGCCGTTCAAAATCCACGGCTGCCAAACATCTCAAGAGTCCAACAATTCGGTGCTATCCCACCCGACTTGAGAACAACTACACTATCTCTAACCTATGCTCCAAACTCCGAGCAAACATGAACCACATGGCAAAAAAGAAAATGTTTTCTTCTAGGTCCAATTCTAAACAAGATAGTGTAAATAATAGAAATGATCTATCTAGATGGCCATACAACTCATGCGATTGTCCCAAGCAAGATAGGTTCAGTTATAGATGTCAATCAACATGTTTAAGCATGATTTATTCAAGAATTAATAGCAGGGAATCATACACATCTCATGCTGGAATTGGTAAACTCAATGTGCAGGACAAGTTTTGATATACTTGATCAACCTACCTGAAACGCGCCGATCCGGCCTCCGATCGCGATGAAACTTGGCGTGCACGTGTCCCAGGTCTCAAACCTTTAAACGGATCACTAAAATCCCAGAGATCCTTGTCGGATCAAGCCGGAATGAAATCTTATCAATTTCAGCCCAGAAATTCTAGCCAACAACAAACGGTTGACGGAGATGGAGATTCAGCGATACATACCTCAAATGGAGGGCTCAAACTTAATTCCTAGGTTCCTCTCTACCTTAGGAACACCCAAGAACCTCTGAATTACAACCACCAAGCCCCAAACAAAAGGAAAAGTCCAATCTTCTCAATGCTGTCCGGAAAACTGCAGAATTCTATCATGCTAGGTTCTCCAAATTGGGGGGCTCAAATTCAGCAAAATCACAAGATAAAACAAATAGGGAAGATGCTCACCACACCTCTGAGAATGTATCCAAGCTCCTAATCCATCATAAAAACTCAATAAATGCCATGAATTATATCTATAGGTGACTAAATGCTTAAGAACGCCAAAAATTGGCTTGTTGAGCCTAAGAAAATTCATATTTCACCTACAACATACCTTCCAAATCACAGAAACAAAGTCCCTACTTGATCAAAATGAAGTCAAGAACATTCCCATCCACTTCAAAACTCAGCTCAAAGAGAGAACCAAAGAAATCCCATAAAAACCTCAACATGTCCAAAAAACTCAGCATTGTCACAAAAGCTTCAAGAAATCCATAAATACCTGATATATGGATGCAAGGAGGCCTTCTACCAGCTCCAAACTTCAAATTCCCTTTAAGAAGAATTCTCCCAATAAGTTTCAAGTCAAGATTCCACTCCTAAAGCTCAGGGAAAGAAGAGGAAGCGAAGTGGTTGCTGCTGCCAGGAGCTGTTGGAGAGCTTAAAGGTGGCTAATAGAGGAAGATGATGGAGAAAAGGGCTCAAGACTTAGCAAAAAAACTCAGTTCAAAGGTTGGAGAAGGTAAAAGAGCTCACCATGGTCGCAAGGAGTCCTTAAATAGCTAAAACCATAAAGTAAAATAGGCCCTCGGATCAGAATAAGGAGCTGCTGTCCAGCCAGCAAGATTGCAAATTCGGGCGCCCGAAACCTCCAGGAGTGCCCGAATCACACAGCCCGAAACCTCATAAACTCTGCGAAGCGGTCTGCTACCCCGCACATGCGTCCGAAACTAACTGGGCGCCCAGAACCCTACGCCCAAAACCTCAAATCCACTCTGCCAAGATAGGGAAATGCTGCCACATGTCAAGCCAAGGCGATACGCACAAGGTTGGGGTCCGGAATCACTTTCGAGCTATCCCCGGAGATTCGAACGCCCGCCACCAACTGCTCGAACTGCCTTATTTAGTCAACAGTCAACCGCGCAAGGCTAGGCGCCCGAATTCCCTTGTTCGGGCGCCCGAATTCCCTTGTTCGGGCGCCCGAATTCCCTTGTTCGGGCGCCCGAATCCATCAAAACCATAGTTTTGGCCCTAAATCGCGCTCCGATTCGGTTTTCACGTCCATTTTGCATGCAAACGTCTTCGACTCATCACGACATTCGAAAGAGGTGTCGTCAAGCTGCTGACAATGAAGTCAATTCGTCGGCTAGGATTTGGCTCTCTACAATCAGTGATAGAAGTAATATGTGGTGTCGTCAAGATAACACAACGTAGACACCTCAGTTTCTTCTTGCATAAGGAGTGGGTGAAGCTGTTCGAAGGTAGGTTTTATTATGTGTATATTAAGAGTGCTTACAAAGCCTCTGTAGTCCTCTAGTAGCCCCAAAAGAATAGTCATGACCAAATTATGATCAGACTAAGGTTTACCAATTGCCTGAAGGGCATCACCTATTGACTTGACTTTTTGCAAACTTTGATTTAGCCCTGCAGATTTGTTATACTTTGGGCAAACGAGGTCAATTACTCTTAAATGCTGATATGTTCCTTTTGAGAATCTAAAAGAAACTCAGTTATGAATCCTTGTTTACCTATGGTTTATGTTTGTTTAATGTGTATGCCAAATTTCTAATATTAACCTTTTGTAACTTCTGTCTTCTTATTATAAGATACGTGGTAAATTTTTTGCGGTTTACAATATAATTTTCCCGAATCCGGCATCTCCTTCTCTACCAATTTGAAAGATAAATTCTGTACAACTATCTCCATCCTTATTGATTTTGCTAAATTAAGATGGAAAGCAATGAGAAAGGTGAAGCAGATGAGCCCAGAAGTAGATGTAAGGAGTCTAATTATTTTATAATGATTGTGACAAATTTTAGTGCAAAGTTTGGTTCTGCAGCATCCTGGTGAGGACGTGTTGCAAATTATCAAACTCTATTTATCTTGAATTTTCAAGAGGCAGGCTGAATCAGGATAATAAGCTATCATTAAGCAGTTCCTAGACATTAGTTGCAGCTAACAAAATATGCATTTAATGAAAAAGTTACGGAGATAAATATCTCTAAACATATAGAAAGGCTGATGGTCTCAAATGTACTCTTGCAATACATATCTCACTTACATTAGTCCTAGCGCACCATCATAAATGTAAAATGTTACCCATTGATGAATATTCTCTTGTATTGTAAATCATTTTTGACATGCAATAGATGAATGCTACTGTGTGATACAATGAATTTGCATTTCTACCTCGATTTTGAGTAAATCAGCAAGGAATTATTTCCATCTGAAGAAGAACACTAACTAGTTTCCTTGGTTCCTGTGCAAATTTTTCTTTGTTAACAATACTTTTAATATGTTAGGTTCACAGGCTTGATAGAGATAGTAGTGGTGTCCTTGTGCTGGCTAGAAATCAATTTAGCGCTTCAATTCTTCATTCCCTTTTCCGGGAAAAAACTACTGAAGCTTCATTTAATGTAAGTCTAATTGATATTATCATGAGTTGAAATGCTATTTATTTGGAGAGTAATCAATCTATCACCTTTTTTTAATCTGGTATTTCTTCTTCTCAAGGATATTAAGAGTGCTAGTAGAGTACTTCAAAGAAAGTATTTGGCACTTGTTATTGGAATCCCAAGACATAGCAAAGGTCTAATATCAGCTCCACTTGCAAAGGTTGGTATTCTTTCGCATTTAGAACTTGGTTATACTATCTATTGTACTGTTTTCAAGCATTGTAATATGTTGCAATGACCTTTACCTGTTTGCACAACAACAATTGTCATGAGACCTTTGATTAGAATAAATTACACTAGTAGTCTATAAGCTTTTCAGTGCAGCTTCAGTTTGGTCCCTAAAGTTTTAAAAGGGTGCATTTGACACCCCCAAAACTCTTTGTACTTCATATTCGTCCCTAGCATCATCCTCTGTAAGAGGAGAAATTATTTCCTGCACTTGGTCTATTCATACAGCATTGCAATGTCCACTCATCAACCCTATGTCCTATCTTTACCTTCAATCTACATTCCAATTCTTAGATAATAAAAATGATCTAGCTCAGTGGACTGTAGGATTGACATATGGTATTGTCACGCTCCGAGACCGCCAGTTTGGTCAGGTACGTGCATAGACCCGCCAAACGGACAGAGTTTCCGCTGTTCGCCCAAGGCGTCACAATTTGTACAATTTAGCGAGAGTTCCAACCAGGAACATAATTCATACACGGATTGCAAAAGAAAAGTACAAAAAATATAAAACTTCTATTCTATTACATGCATTCGTTACATTAAATACATTTACATTTCATTTTTCTTTTCCTTTTACAATCCAAAATATTAATACAATTTATTTCTTTTACCCTTTTCTATACAATGTCGAAGGTACTTCTAATTGGATCCAAAATAGAAGGGCCTCTAGCTATGGTGCTATGCTCTATCCTCACTCTACCACTGTCGGCTCAGCTGGATCTTTAAGACGTCGTGTGAAAACTATAAAATAATTTCCAGTGAGTGAGGCCACCCAAGTAATAAGCTCGATCCATCAGGTCCATGAGAGGCACTGTAAGTGTAAGCAAATAAGATAAGCTGTAATCAAATAGGTATATAAATCTATACTACGTGCATAAAAAAAAACACTAGACTTATGCCTCTCTACATATGCGGTAGTGAAATCTTTCACATAAGGTAACTATATGTTACACACTATCCCATTACCCAATCTGTAGGTACTCTACTATAGAGAAGTCCTACTTTGCCCAACCACTAGACCCACACGTCCTGCTAGTCCTGCTTGTATCTCGAGGACAAGATACAAGCAGCAGGACCGAATTAATGCAGCCAGAAAATCTTTTAGAAATTTTATTATTTTTTCTAATTTTTGAAAAAATTCTTTTAGCTAATTTGTTTTACACTTTTTTAATAGATTTTTAGGATTTTCTATATGCAATAAATCTAATGCAGGTCGATAAAGCTGTGTGTTAAGATGAAGAAGCACAAGGACAAGAGAGGGGATACACGAAGAACCCAGTTCTTCAACGAATACTAAATAATATTGTTCAATTCATAAAACTCTGTGTTTACATTAACCAAAACTCCACCTATTTACAGAGGCAATACTTGAATCCTATTGTAAATCAAATTCCTGAAATCTAGTAATTTTTCTAATTATAACTAATTCAAGTATATCTCTAAACCTCAACAGATTTGAAATAACTAATTAATCGAAATCAAAATAGGATGAATACAAACTTTCCTAAAATATCTTAAATACCAAACGAAGGCTTGAACAACCGAGTGGCACTAAAGAGCCGAGGGCCAAGAACCGAACTCAACCGAGACCCGAATGTGACTTAGAGCCGAGAACTGCGAACTGAGCTTAACAAGATTTTCGACTCAGCTTAGCGGAATCGCGTTTCTCCTGGAACGCAATCGCTAAACTAGCCACATCATCCTCCCCTGGTTGGGAAGAACTCGTCCTTGAGTTGAACCCTTCGTTCTCCGATGAATCTCTATTGTAAGGGATCAAATTCTTCACATCAAAAACATCTGGCGTCTTTAGGTGACTCGGTAGCTTCATTTGATGTGCCTTGTCGTTAATCCTCTTTAACACCTTACAAGGATTGATTTTTCGTTCGCTAAGCTTGTTGTATTCGCCCGCTGGATGACGATCCTTGGTTAAAATAATCCATACGTAATCGCCCTCATCAAACGTCAACTTTCGTCTGTGTCGATCTACCGTTTCTTTATACTTTGCATTGCTATTCTCGATCTGCTGTTGAATCTCATCATGAATAGATTTAAGTTGCTCGACAGTAGCTTCTCCCGGAACACCTTGCTTTCCTACATATGGAATAGAAGCTAAATCGAGAACACTGTTTGGGTTAAAGCCATAAACTACCTCGAAAGGACTCCTGCCGGTAGTACGATTTCGAGATTGGTTGAAAGCGAATTTAGCTTGTGGAAGGACTAAATCCCACTGCTTCGACTTGTCCCTAGCTAGTGCACGCAATAAATTACCGAGGCTTCGATTCACCACTTCAGTTTGCCCATCAGTCTAGGGATGATATGGCGTGCTGAATTTCAATTCGGTTCCTAATTTCTTCCAAAGGCTTCTCCAAAAGTGGCTTATGAACTTTGTGTCCCGATTCGATGTTATACTTTTCGGTACACCATGCAACTTCACTATCTCTTTGAAGTATAAATCGGCTATATTGTTAGCATCCATGATTCTTCTACACAGAACAAAATGTACTATCTGGAGAATCGATTGACAAACACCATAACCGAATCTATACGCTACTGCGTCTTTGGAAGCCCTAGCACAAAATCTATGCTGACATCCTCCCACGGTGCTTCCAGTACGGGTAAAGGAGTATACAGTCTTGCGTTCGTCGCAACCCCTTTCGACACTTGGCATATATGACATTGGTTGACAAATCTACCGACGTCTCGCTTTAGCTTCGGCCAGTAATAATCGCTTGAGACCAGTGCCAACGATTTATCTCGTCCGAAATGCCTTTCACCGTGTAACTCCTTAATAATTTTCTCACGTAGCGAATATTCGAGAATACACGGTTGCATACCTTTAAACAGTAAACCCATCTCGCACCTGAAATTCGGCTGATCTGCCAGACTCGGCTTCGGTACTTTGTTGAAGTATGGATCTTCCGCATACAACTCTTTTAAGTTATTGAACCCAGCAACCTGAACCCTCATTGTGGTAAGTACTTGGGTTTGCCGACTCCAGGCATCAACAACTTGGTTGATGATTCCTGATTTATGTCGGAGCACAAAATTGTACTATTGCAAAAGACTCGCCCACTTCGCATCTCGACTGTTCAACTTTTCTTGACCATTGATATACTTCAACGCCTCTTAGTTGGTATGTAATATAAACTCTTGATGCAACAAATAGTGTCTCCAATGCCGTAGCGCTCGAACCACCGCATATAATTCAAGATCGTATGTTGAATACTTGGCTTTTGGCTCCGATAGTTTCTCACTAAAGAAGGCTATAGGACGCCTTTCTTGACTTATCACATCGCCTATTCCACGACCCGATGCATCACAATCCACTTCAAAAACTTTTGTGGAATCAGAGAGACTCAAGATTGGCGTGGAAGTAATTTTCTGTTTAATAATGTCGTAGCTCTTTTGCACCTGTGGAGTCCATTTAAAAACCTTTAACTTTAAACAATCGGTTACCGGCGCCATTAGGTTGCTAAAATTTTGAATGAATTTCTGGTAAAACGATGCCAATCCATGAAAACTCCTTACTTCATGAATATTTCTTAGAATCGGCTATTCTTGTATCGCTCTCACCTTTGATGGGTCTACTTCCACCCCTTGTGCCGAGACGATGAATCCTAAGAATATTAAGCTCTCGGTCATGAGGTGACATTTCCTTGGATTAGTATAAAGTTGTTCTTGCCGTAGTGCTTCAAGAACCTCTCATAAATGCCGACAATGCGCCTCATTTGTTGGGCTATAGATCAAGATGTCATCGAAATAGACAACTACAAATTTACCAATGAACAGTTGTAGCACATGGTTCATCAATCGCATAAATGTACTCAGTGCATTTGACAAGCCGAATGGCATCACCAGCCACTCGTACAATCCATCTCGAGTCTTGAATGACGTCTTCCATTCGTCTCAACTGATGGTACCTGCTTTTTAAGTCGATCTTTGAGAACACCTTTGCTCATGCCAATTGGTCTAACATATTGTCCAGTCGAGGAATCGGAAAAACGATATTTGATTGTAATTCGGCTGATGGCTCGGCTGTCGATGCACATTCGCACAACCTATCTTTCTTTGAATCAATAAAGCTGGTACCGTACAAGGGCTGAGACTCAGTTGAATGAATCCCCTGTCCAGTAACTCTTGAACCTGTCGTTGTAGCTCTTCATAATACTCTGGGTTCATCCGATAAGCTAGTTTGTTCGGCAAACAGACTCCCGGAATTAGATCGATCTGATGTTGGATATCCCGTATCGGCGGCAATCCAGGAGGTAAATCTTCTAGGAAAACATCACCAAACTCCCGGATAACCATCTTCGCTTCTTCGGGAATCGTGATTGGTTGATTTTTTGTCGGTTGCTTGATCACGGCAAGAACCACCCCTGATTCCTTAGCCTCTTCGATAAAACCCTTCAAAGACAGTGTGCTAACACCTTTCTTTGGTTTAGGTATCGGTTGTTTCTCCTCTTTCATAGGCTTCAAGGAAATCCGCACGTTGTCCTACCAGAAAGTGTAGGTGTTATTCTTTCCATCGTGAATCGCCTTTCGATCAAATTGCCATGGCCTGCCCAACAGGATATGGCAAGCATTCATAGGTACTACATCGCACCAAATATGATCGAAGTACTTGTTTCCAATCGATAAGGAAACTAAGCACCGCAAGTCAACACTTACTTCGCTTCCTTTCTTAAACCAACTCAACTTGTACGGACGAGGATGCTTCTCTCACGTCAAGCCGAGTTTCTGTACCGCCTCCTATGTGACTATATTCTTGGTACTGCCACTGTCGATGATCACCTTGCATACCTTATCCTTCACGGTACAACGCGTATGGAAGATGTTAGTTTGTTGCCAGTCATCATTCTTTTCTTGCCACGACGCCAACAACATCTTTATAATTAAGGCTGTTTCTTGATCACCATCTAAGCTATCAGGATCCTCCTCGTCAGCTTCCTCGTCGTAGAGAGGTTCACCGAACTCATCCGGTTCATCCTCTATATTTTGTTCAATGTAGAGTTGCTTTTCGGGTCGGCTGTTATTCTTTCGACAGTTTCGGGCTAGGTGACCCAACTCTTCACATTGAAAACAACGGACTCTTGTTTTATTGCTCGGTGCGACTCTATTTGCTCCTGATTCGACTGAAGCGGGACCAGTTTCCCATTTTGGCCCCTAGCCGAACTCCTTGTCGTCCTGGATCAGAGTAGTTTGCTTCTAAACTAGCTCGGTTCGTTCGCGACCCAGCTCGGCTTTGTTGCGCCTCTACCACCGAGGCACGTTGGTACGCCTCGGATATCGTCCAGATCGTGTGCAAGCTTAACGCGTCCTGAATCGACTGCTGTAGCCCACCAATGTATCTCGCTACTTGTTGCTCTTCTGATTCAGCTAGATCATTCCGAGCGATCAGTTGATAGAACTCCTTGGTATAATCAGCCACTGTTCGATTGCCTTGTCGAAGGTTCTGAAGCCATTGGTACAGGATTTGGACATAATTGAAGGGCAGGAATTATTCTTTCATCTTCTTTTTCTTCATATGCTCCCAATTCGTTATCTTCGGCTTACCTTTCCTTTGCCGAGTCTTCAATTATTCCCACCATGCTGAAGCTCGCCCTTTGAGCTTTAAAGCGACTAACTTTACCTTCTTATCCTCGGGCACATCTTTATATTCAAAGATGCGCTCGATTGTGTTTAACTAGTCGATGATGCCCTCCTCTTGTAGACCTCCCGAATACTCCGAAGTTCCGCCTTGACACTTGAATCGACCCACCGATCTACACGGCCGATGTGGCCCGAATCTCGACCCTGCATGGATGCACCTCTCTCGAGAGCGCGACTATGGAAGGGATTTTCAAAGCCGGAAGACTCCGAATCACAATCGTTGTCTTCTTGGCTTTGAGTTTCGACCAACGCCATGCGTGTGGTCAAGGACTCGATCTGCCTTCTCAATTCTTCGATCTCGATATCACGAAGATCTCGCTGACCTCGGGGTCCAACGCTTACATGCTCGTCATCGTTCAATATACCAGCATTGCGTTCGCCAGCCTTGCATCCTTGATTCGCAGCGTCCCGGTTCGCATTCTGGTTCCTTCTCCGACCGCCAACCATGTCTTGCGAAAGCACCTCTTCAAGGTTCAACTAGCTCTGATACCAACTGACGCAGGCTGATAAAATTGCGTGTTAAGATGAAGAAGCACAAGGACAAAAGAGGGGATACACGAAGAACCCAGTTCTTCAACGAATACTAAACAGTATTGTTCAATTCATAAAACTCTCTGTGTTTACATTAACCAAACCTCTACGCCTATTTATAGAGGCAATACTCGAATCCTATTGTAAATCAAATTTCTAAAATCTAGCTATTTTCCTAATCATAACTAATTCAAGTATATCTCTAAACCTAAATAGATTTGAAATAACTAATTAATCAAAATCAAAATAGGATAAATATAAACTTTTCTAAATTGTCTTAAATACCAAACGAAGGCTTGAACAGCCGAGCGGCAACAAAGAGTCGAGGGCCGAGAATCGAACTCAACCGAGGTCCAAGTGCAAATTAGAAAGAGCCGAGAACTACGAGCTGATAACCGCGAACCGAGCCTAATGAGATTTTCGACTTGGCTTAGCGGAATCACGCTTCTCTAGGAACGCAATCGCTAGACTAGCCGCATCAAATCCTTAAAAATTAGGGATATGATTTAGAGTCTCTTCAGATATATACGAATTAGAAAAAATTTCTAAAATTGTGGGATTTGTTTTAAACTAGATTATTTTTTTATGACTAAATATGGCCTAGGGATTTGTAATCATAGGAGAATTTGATGGAATTAAGAAATATGGCTTAAGAGAAGCTTCGTATTTCGATCTCTCTCCCTCTGATCTTTGCCTCATCCTCTCCATCTCTCCTCCCTTGCTACACATCCTAAGGTAATTTATCATCTTCAACCTTAATCTCTTGTTTTCCTATAATATTATCCTAAGCATACCTTAATTTGCTTGTGCTCGACGATGTTAGGCAAACCCTAATTTTGTCCCACATCACATGCTCTCAGCACTTAAAAGTAACATGAAGAACACTTAAAATATTTTTGGGCACAGGATATTGGTGTATTAGTTATAAACTCTGATGCACAGATATTTGATTTTAGCTGTCGTCTCCATATGACATATTAAATATTGATACGTACCAGATACATGCCAGATGCTCTATAATAGCGCAATGATTTATCAAAATACCCAGATGCATGATGGATACAGAAGGGATATACGAGGGATAAGGGAAAGACATCGGAGGACCTCTTTGGGTCAAAGTCGGATAGGAATTGTTCTTATGTGGCTTGGATCCGAAACCTTGTTAAGTTGTTATATAATTAATCTTATTCATTTGTATCACTCTTGCATTGTGGATTCATTATTGGTAAAATTATTGTTTTGTTAAGTAAATTATCTTTCCTGATGAAGTTCCAAGTAGTTTTATATTGTTTTACAACTTTGCATTAATTGCTACAAGATCTTACATAGCGAAAAGATGAGTTCAGCTTTTTCTGCAGAGTGCTACAGTATTTGTGCTGTGCCATGGCATGGGTGCTGCTATGCTGGGCCGGGCAGCCTTTGGGTTGCCTGGCCTTTTTACATCCCTAATTGGTGTGATTCAAGCTGTGGAGTAAAAGTACTTCCCATATATTTACATGCAAGAATGTAGAAAATTTTCGAACATCACTATGAATTTCTTCCTGTCTGATCTGTTTGTTGCAATAATGAATATTTATTCTACGTTAATGGTATTGAAATTAGGATTTATTTCGCTGCTTCAGGTTGTACAAGAAGATGGCAAAGCCGAGCGAATAACTATAGCTGATGATATGAAATCTGCATCAGCACAACATGCTTTGACGGAGTATAGAGTGATTGAATCTTTCCCTCATGGTTAGTGAGAAACTTAGCTCGGCCTGTATGTCATTTTTGTTGTTAAATAGTTGCAAATATATTCTTTTCAAAGAAGGGAACGGATATATGCTCCAATAATCGATCCTCAGTTAGAGTTTGACAGAGTATGCAGAAGACGTCTTTCAGTTATAGCTTTGAAGATTCATATCATTACCATATTTGTGTGAAACCTTTTGTCCCCTATTTCTCTCTTCTTCCCTTCCTATTTTCCCCTTTTCTCCTGTCCCTTGAATTCTAACCTACTTTCTTTATCTCCGCGAGATGATTCCAGTCCCCCAGCTCCCTATTGCTGTTCCGTCTCTAAATAATAATTGGCTATTTCAATTTCCACTATTTGAGGTTTCATCTAGTTCTTGACTTTATCAAGTGATGAATGTTGTTTGACAATTATTACTTGGATAGAGCCATTGTGGCAATGGATAGGGAAGCACTTCCATTGCATAATATTGAGATATTTTTTATGTCATTTACTTTATTGGTTGAACCATTTTGCTGTAATGGGACTCTTTCTAACATATTTCTAGTGAATGCAGCTCAACCAAACAACAGCATAACGATGCTCTCTTGTTTATTGTAGCTTCAAAATTTTGATAGAAGTTCAGAAATTTTCAGATGTGAATGAGCTGTATATCACAACCTATTACTACGTCATTTTAGTCGATCCCAATTCAGCTTGTTTTCCTTTTGCGGCTTTTGCTTACTTTGTTTTAATCTTTATAGGTTACACATGGCTAGAACTTTGCCCACTAACTGGAAGGAAGCATCAGGTATGTCAGTCAAAATGTAAAAATGTATAGACTCAACTTTTAGTTTTCAGAAATTTTTTACGGAAGTTTTTTCAAATTTTGTTAGAATTTGGTAGTTTATGATAAACAGATTAGAATATATTTAATCAAATGATATAATATTTTGTTAGATTGCAAAATCTTCTGTCGAAAAGTTGAAAATACCATTAAATTTTGATACGAACATGCTTAAATCAAGCATATTATTAAGTTCCGCAGTAAAATCAAACTCTTTAAAGTTCCGGTACCCATCTAAAATTTGCAATATTTTCGGTTAGGTCCATGCATTTTTTTACTATGTTGAAGGTATTAGCTGTGCAAATAACTCCCACGCTGGTGAGAAATTATTGGATGGCCTTGCAATGTGCAAATGACTGATCAAATTTCTCTCTGTATGACTGAAGCTCCGAGTCCACTGTGCAGAGGTTCTACGAACACCAATTGTTGGGGACTACAAATACGGCTGGAAGTCACACCGGAAATGGAAACCTGTGCCCTTTCCGCCGATGATTGATCTCGAGAGATTTCCCAAGACTAAGCTTCCCTTCGGGCTCGAGTCTGGTGGTGGGAGTATAGCGGAGAAGAAGCCGTGGTTACATCTGCATTGTAAGCAGATGACTCTGCCGAATATATCCGCTGCTTTGGAGCACTTGCAGTCATTGAATGATGATGACGGCCACTTCTCAAAGCTTGAGAAGCTCAGCTTCGTCGCACCCTTGCCAATGCACATGCAAATGAGTTGGGATATTTTGAGTTCTTGATCCTGATTAAATGAAAGGAATATCCACGTATGTGTTTTTCCTTTGGTGGCTTTCTTTTCACCACTAGCATAGGGATGCAGAACAGACAATGATTTTAGGGTGTGTTTGAGAGAACTGAAAGTGCAGGGTGAACTCGACAAGCCCGATGTAAGTCATGCCGCTTTACGAACTTTGTGGGGGAACTACGCTGCATTCCACTGCACATGAGATGAGGTCGCGAACCTCAGTACGATTGGAGCTCCCGATTTTGCCTCCCACCTGTCCGATGTTGATCCCGCACAAATGGAGGTTCATTGGTTCATCGTGGTTGCAGCTTTCGACGAAACAAACAAACCCCTAGTGTACCGTATAAAACTCAAAAGCAGTAGACTTTTTCTCAGGGGCTGAGCTTGATGAATGCTAGCTAGAAAAGTTAATGTTGTATGGCTACATAAGCAAAATTGTAGGCAGCACTGTACTTGTAGGCTGAATTTTGTGTAAGATTGGAGTGCAAGGATAAAGAAATTTTGCAGGCTAGAGCTGAAAATGATTTTAATAGCCTTTGGAATGCACTGCTGGTGAGCCCAATCCGCTGGCTTGGCATTGAAACTTCTTTTTCGGTTGGGACGCTGATATTATTAGCAGTTTATCACCTTTGTAGTTAGGGTTTATCCTGGAAGTAAACTGCATGCTACATTTTTTATTGAATAAGCCCCTGTTTCGTTCGGGAATAATAAATATTGGCATAAATTTTGGTCTCTGAAATAACTTGTTATTTTAGGATAATAAAAAATAAAAGTAAAATTATGTTTGGTTTGTAATGTTGTTACTTTTATGAATAACTAAAATTGTATTTGATTAATTTTTATTGAATAGAGATTAGTGAAAAAAAAAGTGATGGTTGAATTTATATAAAATATAATTTTATTTTATTATAATGTTAAATAAAAATAATTTATTATAAAATGCATATATATATTTTTTTAAATTCTATGTAAATTTAAATTTAATAAAAATAATTTATTATAATATTTAAGTATAAATAATTTGTATTAATATAGTATCTTCTATAGAATCTATAATTTGAGAGCTTTTTCGGACTGAGGTGTCGCTCTGTCAGCTCTTCCGCTGACGTGTCACTCTCTGCACTATCCTCTTCTCTCCCCTCCTCTTTCTCTCTCTTACCGATGGCCCCTTCCTACTCTTTTCTTTTTTTTTTCCACTTTCTCTTTACTTTCCACCTGGCTACTCTCTCTTTTCCCCTCTACAGCTGGCCTCTCTTTCTTTCCCTCTACCCCTCTCTCTCTCTCTCTCTCTCTCTCTCTCTCTTTTTCTCTCTCCCCAACGCCATTGATCCTCTTCGACATTGGTGACATGGGTTCTGTTCCTTTCGTGCTCTTCTTCCTCCTCCACTAGTGCTCGGCGCAGAAGAACCCAGAGGTGGGCGCGCTCATCTATACAATCTATAATTTGAGAATTTCTTCGGGCTAAGGTGTCGCTCTCGTGAGCTCTCCCGCTGACGTGTCACTCTCTGCACTATCCTCTTCTCTCCCCTTCATCTTTCTCTCTCTCTTACCGATGGCCCCCACTCTCTCTCTCTCCTCCTATCTTTTCCACTCTCTCTTTCCTTTCCAGCTGGCCACTCTCTCTTTCCCCCTCTACAGCTGGCCTCTCTCTCTTTCCCTCTACCCCTTCTCTCTCTCTCTCTCTCTCCAATTGCTTGGTGCTATGGATAGTATTCTAGCCGAACTCTATATATAGAACTAGGCTGGAATACTATCGATAGCACCAAGTCATTGGTGCTACCAATTTTTTAGCCCTTGGATTAAAAGATGTGCGGTTAGAATGATAGTGGTCCCCTAGGATTTAGTGAGTGATTGGTTGAATAATAAAAATTTTAGAAGACCACTATAATCCCAATCGCACATCCTTTCATTCAAGGGCTAGAAACTTGGTAGCACCAATTGCTTGGTGCTATCAATAGTATTCCAGCCGGACTCTATATATAGAACTAGGCTGAAATACTATCGATAGCACCAAGTCATTAGTGCTTCCAATTTTTTAGCCCTTAGATTAAGTAATATGCTGTTAGGATGATAGTTATCCCTTGAGGTTTAGTGGGTGGTTGGTTGAATAATAAAAATTCTAGGGCATCACTACAATCCCAACCGCATATCTTTTCATCCGACGGCTGAAAACTTAGTAGCACCAATTGCTTGGTGCTATCGATAGTATTCTAGCCGGACTATATATATATATATATATATATATATATATATATATATATATATATATATATATATATAATTTTAAATATGTTTAATTTACAAATATAAATTAAATAATAATATATATAGTATGTTAAATTATTATATACCAATAATATATAATATACTTAATAAAAGAAAATAGATATAATAATATTTTATTTATCTTTTCTTTTCAATTAAATAAATGTGGTTGAAATATATATATATATATATATATATATATATATATATATATATATATATATATATATATATATATATATATATATATATATATATATATTTCTCTTACAAAGCAAACACTAATTAAAAGCAAAAAAAAAAAAAAAAAAAAAAAAACTCTTTTTACGCCAAAACATCTTTTCCACTGAAAATTATTGTTCACACTTTTACAATAATTGGATGAAAATCTTTCCTGGAACTATTTTAATTCTAATACGCTCATCCCTCTTAATCTCTGAAGCCTAAGTATCATCCAATATACTATAGCCGAGTTAAAAATTTAATCATATTATATTATTTATATATATGACTAATTTAAATTTCGGAGATATCATATTTTTTTTCTTTTTAAGTTCTGACGTCCACGTGAAGCTCAAAAACACTCACAAATATAGGCGATGTACGATGTAAAATTTGTCTCGCTAATCTTAGCCGACGTTATGAAAAATTTCACTCCACCCACAACAGTCATTAGACGAAAAATCTCGCTCTACCCGCTATATTATTCTGCCTCAGTCAAAATTTATTTCACATTTTCGACTGGTGAATACCTCTTTGATACCAATCTTGACACCCCAACTTTCCATAAACTCACCCATCCTAAAACTACTAATTCTAGCACGTTCAATCCTCTTAACCTCTTAAACCTAACTATCATCCGATATGCTATAACGGAATTAAAAAATTTAATCCAATTATATTATTTATATATAGAACTAATTCAAATTTCGAAAACGTCCTCTGCTCCAACTATTGAGAGTTACACACGTCAACTGTTTAGCAGTGACTGCACAACGGATACCGTGAATGGCATAATTCGTTGCACAAGACAGAGAGAGAGAGAGGAGCAAAACAATAAACATGATGATTTGCACTGGTGGCCTAAATGCCTAACGCTAAAACCAACTTTCACAAAATTGATTAAATTAAAAAGATAATGATGCATCAATCTTCTCCAACACATGAAATGTTACAATTTATCACTCTAAAGAGTCGCCGACTGCGGTAGTACCCCGTATCATTGTTTCAGTTCCTCACCTTCCTCGGAATCGCCACTATCGTCTGAAAACCCATCCATGTTGGGTTCTTCGACACCATCATCCTTGTTGGGTTCTTCTACATCATTATTTGGTTTGGCCTTCTTCTCCTTCTTCCTTTGCTTTTTCTTTTGTCGTTTGAGCCGTTTCTTTGCTGTCCGTTCCTCTGCAGCTTTTAGCCTTTCCTCTCTCCTCATATTAAACTCGGCTACTGTTTTCCTCTTTTGATAGTCTGTATCCATCCTGGAAAGTCGATCCTGCTCCCTCCGTCTCATTTGCCGGTACTGTCCAATATATAGTAGAAAAATAAGAGACGGCACTACAAATCAGCAGATTACCGGTACCATTCAGTGTTCTGATAACATGAAATGGGGGACGGAAAGGTAAAACTTTTCCCTGCCACTAGCTCACAAGCTTCAATAGCTGTTTGTATAAGCCTTTATCCTCTCTACATAGCAGGCCAGGAAACATCATTTTCAAGAATTCAAGGCTGTTCGAAATCAAAGAAAGAAAATACCAAAAAAAAAGTCTTGGTTTAAACCTACAGTAGTAAGAAATCATGGTGCAAGAATATTTTGACGTTGTGACTACCTCAATCTCAAAGGAAAAGATATTAATCAATCCAGCTAAAAAGTACAATTAAAAACTTGAAAGAGCGAAGCAGTTGGTTCTTCAAAGGTGTAAACAATCATCAGGTGAAGGAAACAAAAGCGTAGAGCTTGAGAAAGATACTAATGAAGCTGTAGTTGTAAGAAACAAACAACCAAATCTTTCAACGAGAAAAAAAGCAAAAGAAAATCTTTTTCATTGATAGTCAAAAGATCTTTTGGAGTAAACCATTTATGTGGATTATTAATCATGATAAACTATAAAATGGAAAATTTTGAGGAAATTACCTTTTTGTAAAGTAAAAAAACTAAAATTTTAAGATAGAGTTATCATTTACAATTGAAGCCAAGAGTAATTGTATGTACTAATTGATTAAATAAATATTGCTTGCTATACCATGGCAAAGGACTGCAGGGGCATATTTCATATCGTGAATGTGGAGAAGCCAAGAAATACCACAACTCATAATTATATATGGCCGTTTGGTGCCACTTCCTGCATGTTTTGGAGTAAAGTAGGGCCAGATAGAGCAATTAGCAGCAAACACTTCGCACCATTTCAGCCTCGGAATTCATCCCACTGCGAACTTGTTGCTGCCAAGAGCAGCTCGGATTTCAGTGCTACTCTGACATGGCCCATTGACAAATCATGCCATCCCTTCAAGTTTAAAAGAACCACTAGTACTAGACAAGCTCACAAAGAAATTCTAGCATAAGAAATAGGGGCAATTTCAAACGAGTCCCTCAAAAGTAGAAAAATATCATGGATTCCCCTTCAAAATTGTTAATGTCAATTTTGCCACTATAAATCAATAAATTATATCAAAAATACCCTCCATCACATTGACTAAGAGTTTTGGGCGATTTGCCCCTAGTTATAACTAATTATAAATAATTGTGTGGTATTACGTGGGGGTAATAAATTTATTTCGCATCCAAAAATGACTCGGCTGTTGCTTATGATTTAGTTTATGAATGTTCTTTGTTTGTCTACTTAAGTTCTTTTTTTTTTTAACTCGGATCTCATGTTGAGCTTAATTCACAAATAATTAAAACTAAAGATATATTATATTTTTCTGTGAATCCATTATCTATCTTGTCTAAATTAGGATGATTTTTTTTTTTTTTGTTTACTATTTGTGTAGTTTAGTTTGTTCCAATTAAATAGTGTCAATTTAGTATACATTCAACTGTATTTATAATGTTTGAAGTAAAAGATCCAGTTAATTAAAAGGGCATAAATAATGGATGTTGGGCAAAATGGAAATGTTATTTAGTTTTTAGATGTATTGTTATCAACAATAGGTACTTATGATAGTTTCTCTAAGGTGATGTTTAGTTGTTCGTAAGTGAAGGGGCGAAAGTAGCTTTTTCAGAAAGTGAGATTACCTCAATAGTTTGTGTGACACTGCCAAGATTTGAAATACTCCTATAAATAAAGTATACTAGGGCAATTACATTTGATACAGACACAAAATTTGTTAGTCATTTTTGGAGAACTTTAATGCAAAAGCATAAAGCAAATTGAATTTCAGTAGTCCATACCATCCACAAACTGACGGGCAGACAAAAATAGTAAATCGTTCTTTGGGTAATCTCTTAAGGTGTTTAGCCGGAGAAAAACCAACACTAAGAGATTTAATCATACCTCAAGCTGAATTTGCTTATAATAGTCCCATAAATCGAACCATTGGAAAATCTCCTTTTGAAGCTTTATATAGCAGTCCTATAGCCCACTTCCTTGACCGAGCACCCATACCTTACCCTAATAGAGTTAGTGCAGATGTCGAATTTGATCTAAAACAGATTCAAGGGTGTAACAACAGGTTCATCAGAGGTTTGCGGGATTCCACATTCAAGTACAAAGAGTCGACGGATAAAGATCAACGAGATATGACTTTTAATGAAGGGGATAATGTCTTAATCTATTTTAGGAAAGAAAGATTCCCAACTGGAGGCTATAGCAAATTGAATAGGAAAAAGTACGGGCCATTCAAAATTCTAAAGAAGTTGGGGGCAAACGCATATCTAGTGGATCTGCCCCCGTAAGTACCAACATCCCTAATCTTCAATGTCAGTACGAGTACCATGGAGAGGCCCCTTCTACTATCGATATTGATGGCTTGACATCTCGCACCGACACTGAAACACCATCAGACAGGGTGGAGAATATTCTGAATGTGCGTGAGTCTGTGGCACGTCGTGGTAACCATCGCTGATACTTAGTACGTTGGTGTGGACGACCATTGCCAGATAGCAATTGGATTTCTGAGGCAGAGTTGCGCCAACTTCGAGAGGACTTGTACTAGAGCTATTAGGATGCCATCTCGACGGGGTCGAGATTTCTCCAACCCAGGGAGAGCTGATATAGCAAATAAATCTTTATTTTATTTTTGAATGCATTTTTTTTATTTTGTAAGTTCGTGTTTGATTCGAGCTTAAATCGATTAGTTTTAGTTGATTTGGCTAACCCAACCCTTATCACCCATAAGCATAAGAATTATCCCAAAAAGATTTTTCGTTTTCCTCAAAATTGCTTCGTCTTCTATGCATGACCCTTGGGTGACCCTGTGGTGTTGATAACGAAAAGGCAATAATTTATTATAGGATAGGCTCTTCACACTATAAATACTTAGGCTCTTGATGATTTGGGGGAGATTTGATGAATAAAAATTTCTACTACTGTTCTTTATCCTTGCTGTGGTGTTCTTCTTCCCGATGTGATCATCGATACTGCTTCCTCGCGCCAAGGTCATCTTCTCATCTTCTTCCTCAACTTGATCGTTATCGCTTCTTCCTCATGGCAAGATCGGCTTCTGCTCCCACCCCTTCTCTTCTTCTGAGTCCCTACCTCTTCTCTTCTTCTCCATTGCCGAAATTATACTCGCGGTGTATTGCCCTCCTCGTCAATCATGGATCTCCCACAATTGTGTGATCGGTGCACCTTTTTGTATCTCATCTTCTTTCTCATTTCGTGATCTTCCATTATTCCTTTCAACATAGTCTTCCATCATTATCAACCATTTTTGCCAAAACAATCAAATCTAAAAGCTTTAACCCCGATAATATCGAATTTACCTTTTTATTTGGAACTATTATATGTATTTTCAGTTGGTTGTTTTCATGTCATATATTGAAGGTTTATCATCATCCGGTGTTACTTCAACTCAATTTTAATTTTCTGTCTTGCCGAACTTTCATTGCTTCCTTGCTTTAATTTAATTAAAGTTCAACGGAATTGATAAATTGAACCAAGTTTATTTCGAGGAATACCTTTAAACAAAAAACAGAGTTGAAAATTTCAAATTCGGCAACCTCTCAGTTTGCATCATGCATCCAAGAATTTCATCTCCTTTTCCGGTTCCTTTCCTTGTCCTCCACCCCAAAATCAAATTAAAATAATGAGAGCATGAAAAAAACCAAAATGGAAAAAGAAAACTTCCTCTTCATCTCATCTCTTCTTTTCTCCCTGAATTTTTCCGTCCAAACAGTGTAATACGCAAGAAGCAGTTCCATTCTTTCTCTACAATGCATCTTCTATGAGAAACTTTACTTCAACAAAAGATTCAGTTAAGCAAGAAAGAAACAGGTCTTCATCAGAGAGAGAGAGAGAGGTGTATTCAGCAGGCAGGCACCTGATGGAAGTCTCCGGATCCGGAGCCAGCGGAGCTGCCGGAGGTGTTGCTAACTCGGACGGGGACGTTGTCCATGATCCTGCGTAGCTTCACCTCCAAGTCCTCCTCCTCCTCCCGCAGCACCACCCCGCTCCTCCTCCCGCCCTCCGCCACCACCGCCACCTCCCTCCCGCCCTCCGCCACCACCGCCACCTCCTTCCGCTGCTCCCTGCGAGATCGCGCCCCCATCCCTCGCCGACCCCGACATCACGCCTCCCAAACCCTCGATTGCTGCCGCGCCTAAAAGCGGGGTTACTTAGGTTTGTTTTGTTTGGGAGGGCAATCCCGACATGGGGATATTAATGAATTTTTTTTTGAAAAATATTTTTTGTACACTTCCAAGTGATGTGTATATTTTACACTCTATCTATTCAAGAATGGCATAAATTTTATCGGTCCCATCTTTAAATGAGGTGGAATATGTGATGTATATGGGATGTACTAATAGTATTGCCTTTTTTTTTTTTTTTTTTTTTTTTTAGGCCGCAAATAATTCACCCTCGCTTTCACTTTTAAATGAAATGACCCAAGACTTTTTTATAAAATTTATTCACGCTTTTATTTAAAATTTATAATATTAAATAATTTTATTAAAAAAATATTTTTAATTTATTTTTTTTTAATTTTTTTTCTAATTTAATTTTATTTTGATAAATTAGAAAAAATATATATATAACTTAATAATATTTATATAAATTTATATGTTAATTCAAAAATGAAATTTATTTTTTTTCTCTCTCCTTATTCACAATACATTTTTTTTCTTTTATAATTTTTGCATCATTTTTTTATTTCAGATAAAAAATATTACTGTGTACAATACTATTATAAAAAATTTTTTTATTTTATTATGAAGTATCTGTATAAAAAAATACATATTATAAATAATATTTCATAATATTTTTATTAATAAATAAAATAATATGGGTAAACTTAATATTAGTTACTTGATCTTGGATGGAGACATTTTCGATTATTATTTTATCACTTTTATTTATAAATATTATATAATTATATTATTTTTATATTATATTATATTTAGTTATATTAAATCCAATACAAATTTCAATACATATCCAATGATAAAAAATTCACAAGTATGGATTGTCTTGTGCTTTTGAAAGCGTATAAGCTCTACTATATATATATATATATATATATATATATATATATATATATATATATATATATATAGTAGAGTTTATATATTTTTAAAAGTATAAGTCCAACTATACTTGTGAATTTTTTACTATTGGATTTGTGTTATTGTAAAGTCAACTAAAAAGAGTAAGAGAAAGTACAATAGCACAAATCTTAATGCAAATCCAATGATAAAAAATTCACAAGTATGGCTGGATTTGTACTTTTGAAAGTATATATATATATATATATATATATATATATATATATATATATATACTATTTTTTTAAAAGTATCAAGCAATTTGTGTTTTTAAGTTTTCTATCGTTAAATCTATCTTTCTAATTAATTTCACTCTTTAAATCATGTTATTTTACCAACCACCCACTAAATCTTAGGGAACCATTATCATCCCAACCACACATTCCTTTATCCAAGGATTGAAAGCATAGGAGCTCAATTACATATATATATATATATATATATATATATATATATATATATATATATATATATATATATATATATATATATATATAGCTTATATATTTTTAAAAGGGTTAATTGCATACGGCTCCCTGTAAACATATCAAATAGCAGATATATCCCTACAAAGTTCAAATTTTCATATTATCCTTTTAAAAATCCAACGTTATTCATATATATCCCGCCGGTTTATTATCGTTAGTTGACTGTTTATTTTTTAACAGATTATATATGAAATGATAATTTTACCATTTCAAAAATATCCTTTCAAAAAATAATACAGAAATATTTGGAAGGGTAAAAGGATAAATTTACCTCACTAACTAATCAAGATTAAGTATTTAACCTATGGTTAACTACATTTTTCTAACAAAGATAGACGGTAGGGATATATATAAATAATGTTGGACTTTTGAAGGGATAAATATGAAAAGTTAAACTTTGTAGGGATATATCTGCTATTCGATATGTTTACAGGGAGCCGTATGCAATTAACCCTTTTTAAAAGTACAAGTCCAACTATGTTTGTGAATTTTTTACCATTAGATTTGTATTAGGATTTGCGCTATTGTAAAGTCAACTAAAAAAAATAAAGAGAAAATACAATAGCACAAATCTTAATGCAAATTCAATAGTAAAAAATTTAAGTATAATTGGACTTGTGCTCTTGAAAGTATATAAACTTTACTTTATATATATATATATATATATATATATATATATATATATATATATATATATATATATATATATATATATATATATGGCTAAATTACAGAAAACCCCCCTATAATATACCGCTTTTTCACTTTGTCCCCCTGTCTTTCAAAAGCCTACATTTTGCCTCGTCGTGATAACAAAATTATTTTTGGGGGCAATGGGGTTAACATAATGGGCAAAATGACGTAAATGCCCTTCTCTCATTTCTCGTCCACCGCTTCCCCCACGCGCTCCGGCACGCCGCGCCGCAGAGCCCCCCGCGCTGCTCCCCTTCGAGTCCACCGCCGCCCCCGCCCTCGTCCCCATCCCCGTCCCCGTCCCCGTCACCGCGCTCTCCTTCCTCGTCCTCCGTTCCCCCCACGCGCTCCCGCACGCCTACAGAGCCCCACGCGCTCCCGCACGCCGCGCCGCAGAGCCCCCCGCGCTGCTCCGAGTCCACGGCCACCCCCGCCCTCGTCCCCGCCGCCCCCTCCCCCGTCCCCGTCACTGCACTCTCCTTTCCCGTCCTCCGTTCCCCCACGCGCTCCCACATGCCGCGCCGCAGAGCTCCCCGCGTTGCTCCCCTCCGAGTTCTCCTCCTCCTCCCTCTCCCTGTCGTCGTCGTCGTCGTCGTCGTCGTCTACGCTACCACATGTACAGAAATCTCGTTGTTTCGAAATCAGTTTTTCGCTAGTCTTATTATTAAAATAGATAAATTATGTGCATGTAGCGCCTCTACCCACAGAAAGGTTGAATTTATCTAATTTAAAGATTATTGTTTCATAGTATGCGATAAAGTTTTATATTTATTTTATTGTTGCAGCTTCTTCCTCTACTGCATTTCTTAGTAATATTTCTCGTATTCCAATGCTCACTAGGGACAACTATTTTGATTGGAAAGTAAGTATTCTTTTTACTTTGGAATATATGCATCTTGACTTGGTTCTGCGCGTTGAGCAACCGCCTAAGGTAGTGGGGATCAATCCACAAAAGAAATTCGTGCAGGATAAATGGAAACAATCCAACCGCTTAAGCTTGATGCTCATAAAGTCTAGAGTGTAAAAAAGTATAAAGAGATCAATCTCGGAATGTGATAAAACCAAAGATTACCTAAAGGCCATTGATGAGCAATTTGTTAGCTCCGATAAAGCTTTGGAGAGCACGCTGATGAAGCGACTTTTGAGCATCAAGTACAATCGAACCAAAGGTGTGCATGAAAATATCATGGGGATGTGGAACATAGCAGCTCAACTAAAAGATTTAGAAGTTGAGATCTCCGATACCTTCTTAGTCCATCTGATTCTAAGCTCATTACCATTTGAGTTTGACCCTTTTAAAATCTCCTACAACACACATACGGATGAATGGTAAATAAATAAATTATTGACCATGTGTGTTCAAGAAGAGAAAAGACATAAGTAGGAGAAGCCGAAAATTATGACAGAATTTGTCAATTTGGCTACTCAGTGCATAAGGGAAAAAGGCAAGAGTGTCTCCAATTCCAAGAAGACAACACAATTGCCAATAAGGAATTATAGCAAGAAAGATCAATGCTACTTCTGTAAGAAAAAGGACACATAAAAAGGGACAGTTTCAAGTATAAAGCTTGGCTCGAGAAGAAAGATATTGAAACTATCTATATTTGTTATGAATCTCATTTAGTTAATGTTCCTAAATTCACATGTGGATTGACTTTGGCACTACTGTACATATCTCAAATACCATGCAGTATTTTCACAACCTAAAGACGCTGAAGCCAAATAAAAAGATTTTGATTAGTGGAGAAGGAAATAAATCTCAAGTTGAAGCCGTAGGAAATTATATTTTAGAACTTAGCACTAGTTTTGTACTTGAACTTGAGGATACTTTTTATGTTTCTAAATTTTTTAGGAATTATCGACCATCCCTAGCGCAAAGGACTTGGTGGTTGATATCCGAGGTCTCGAGTTCGAAGCCTAGTTGTTTTATATTTTTAGCTAAGTTTATTTTAAAAATAAACGAAGCGGGTAGCATGCTACTTTTCTCTCAAAAATAAATAAATAAATAAATAATTTTGGCTAAATTACAGAAAACCATCCTCTATAATATACCGCTTTTTCACTTTGCCCCCTTGTCTTTCAAAAGCCTATATTTTGCCTCCTCGTAATTACAAAATTATCTTTATGGGGCAACGGGGTTAACAGAACCGGCGAAATGACGTAAATGCCCTTCTCTCCTTCCTCGTCCACCGCTCCCCCCACGCGCTCCCGCACGCCTGCAGCTCCCACACGCGCAGGGCTGCGTGGCACGCTCAGCCTGCTCTTCTGCACCGCCGCCGCCCTCCCGATCGTCGTCGAGCTCCACGATGCTCGGCGATCGCAGGAACGACCGTATCGGCGTCTCGGCGGCTGCAGCTTCGACCATGTCCCCTCAGCGAACGCGTCCCGCAGCGCCGCGTACGCCTCGGTCCACAGCCGCGTTACAGCCGTGCCCGAGTCCACGATGACCCCGCCGCTTCCCCCATCGTCCACCACAAACGCGGACCCCAGGATCGAGAGCATCTGCCCGCCTACGCTGATCCCCCGCAGCCCCACATAGTAGAAGGTCTCCATCTTACGGTTTCGCAGCAGCGGCGCCCTCACCGCCGAGGGCTAGTCGTGGTCCACGAGGCAATAGGAGAAGAACTTGGCGGAGATCTGGGAGGGGAACGAGAGCGCGCCGCCACCCAGGGCCAGCAGCCCCGTGGCGCCGACGAAGAGGCCCTCGTTGTCATGGCCGCACCCGAAGGCGACGTCGCGCACCGGCTCGGAGCTCCCGAGCGTGAGGAGAAGGAGGTGATAGAGTTTGAAGGGTATTTTCGGTATATCACCTAAGAAATTGACGATTCACTCACGGAATGCTGACGGCGGGGGGTAAATGCACAATTTCGTAATTATGAGGGGGCAAAATGTAGGCTTTTGAAAGACAGAGAGGCAAAGGAAAAAAGCGGTATATTATAAGGGAGTTTTCTGTAATTTAGCCAATAATTTTTTTAGGAATTTAATTTTTATTTCTAAATTGAGAAATAAAGGTTTTAAGTTTTTATTTGAGAATAAATCTTTTACTATCTTCTCTGATAATGTTATTGTTGGCAATGGTTGTTTGGTAGATGATTTGTACAAATTTAATCTGAGTCAATCTTGGGAATAACTTTAATGTTAATCATAGCATTGGTGTTAAAAAGAACATTCTTAAGGAAAACTCCTCTTCTTTGTGGCACAAACGGTTAGCTTATATCTCTTTAGAGAGAATAAAGCGATTGGTGAAAGAAAAGATTCTAAAAGATTTTGACTTTAACGATTTTGGTACTTGTGTGGAATGCATAAAGGGAAAGCATACCAACACAAATACCACTAAAGGTGTAGTGCATCGACTTTCGCTAAAGTGGCAAAACGCGGATAAGTCACCCTAAACATATTTAAAATGTGATTAAAATGAGTTAGATCAAGTTTGGTTCGAAGCAAAAGGCATCTGAACCAAAGTTGAGTTGGAAAACGGAGTTCGAAGGGAGTTCTGTATTGTACTTCGGCTTAAAAGAGACCTCGGAATAGTCAAAATGACTGTGGGCATGTCAGAGATTACATGGGGGTTAGAGCTTCGTAGAGCGAAAACACGCTTTTTGAGATGATGAGTTTTTGGGAATTTGGCCTTCAGGGTTCAGACCTTTTGGGGAAAGTCCGGATCTTAGCAGCATGGTCCCCGCACTGGAGAAAAGGACCGGACCTTTCTGCTGAAAACTGTGGACCCAACATTCGGGTCCGGACCTTTTTTGGAAAAAGTCCGAACCTTTGCCGCGCACAGGAAAATCAATGTTTGGGATCCGGACTTTTTGGGAAAAGTTCGGACCTTCTGCAGAAACAGTGAGGACACATGTTCGGGGTTCGAACTTTTTGAAAAAGTTCGGACCTTCCGCGGTCTGGCAGCCCAAAGAGAATGGCAAACTTGTAAATAATAGAATGGGCTAGGGTATAAAAGCTAGGGGACTTCTCCCCCAACCCAAACAGTGCACACCCCACCCCTCTTACATTCTCTCTCTTCTCTTTCTCTCTCTAAAAGAAGAAGAATCCCTAGCTTGGAGAAGGAGCTTTGGTGGGTTTTGATCTCTTTCAAAGCCACGAAATGGAAGAGGATCACAAGGAGAGTAGCTTGGGAGGAAGAAAAGAAAAACCCTTCTCTACCTCGTTTGAGAAAGAAAACAAGAGGTGAGTTTTGAGGGTTTTTGAGATATTAGGATTTTTGGAATTTTTGAGTTTTAAAAGAGTTTCTAATAATCTCTTTTGGTTTCTAAATCTTATTTTAAGGATTTTTCTTTGGATTTGGTAGATTAAGCACGCCTCTCTTCCACAAGAAAACTACAAGGTAGGGAACTTTATCGAAAAATATGATTTCTTCTCTTTTTTCTTTGCTTTCTATAATTTTAGAAGTATTGTTGTAAGAGTAAAGTACTAGAACTCATAGGTAATGGATTAGTTAGGGTTTAGCCCTATGTGGTAGAAAGAGAGCAAGATTGTGGTTTAGCCCTATGAACTAAGTGATCAATAAACCTAGTTGTAGGTTGTTGGCAGGAAATGGACTTGGAGAAAACCTAGGTCAAGTGGGGTTGTATGTGTGGCATAAAATCTAGGAGATATCTAGGTTAATTGAGTGGCATATAACTTAGGGAAAAACCTGAGGTGGAAATATAAAGTTTACAGCATAAAGTGAATGAACTCTAAGGTTAGAGTACTTGGTGTCCTTGGGGCCATCTTGTAACCCTAGAGTAAGAACTTAGAGTTGAATATGAATGGCGAGTAAACAAGAAATCTCTAACCTAAATTGGTGTCCTAGGGGCACCAAAGTTATTCTAGAGTAAATAACTTAGGGTAAAGGAGAAAAGTAAAGCTTCCGGAAGCAAATGAAAAGTGCCAATAGGAGGGGCGAGCATATATCGACTCCTGGGGAAAGTGAGCGAGCAAGACTCGGCTTCCCGAGTGAATGAGTGCTAAGGTGCTTTAAACTCATTCGAGGCAAGTGAGAGAGTGTGTGAGAAAGACTTGGCTCTCCGTGGAAAGATGGCTCAAAAGGGGCCCAAGCAACCGCTTAGTAGAGAGGGTTTCGCACATAAGTTGACTCTTTATGAAGCACAGCTATGAAATCTAAATCATAATATGATTAGTGTGACCAGGTGCAGTCGGGTTAGTTGTAACCCTTTTATAGCGGCATAATGATATGGTTTTAGTAGCCTAGTGAGGCATGGCATAGTAGCATTGTGGTATCGAGCATGGACTAGTAGCGTAGTGATTTTCATATAAGCATGCTAGTATAACATATATATATATATATATATATATATATATATATATATATATATATATATATATATATATATATATATATATATATATATATATATATATATATATATATAGCTACTAATGCTTCCATTGGACCAAGAGGTGTAGAGCATGTTTCTCAGTGAATGAACTCACTAGAAACTATTCATAGTTCTCACACCCTATGGTTTACATATTTTTACAGATCCAGATGCCGCCAACGAGACACGTGATAGGGCAAGAGCCCTGCAGTACAGAGACCTAGATGGTCTAGTAGTGTTTACTATTTTGTATTTTGAGAGAGTGAACATTGTATTTGGTGAGGTTAAACAAAAGAAAAATTATAACTAATTATTATATGACAATGTTCATTCCAGTACTTCATTTTAGCTTTGTTCATATGTATTTATGTTTAAAGTTGAATGTTCAGTTTAGTAGTTGATTTACTCTAATATTGTATCTCGTTATACTCATTATATTGCTTGAGATGTTGTTCCATTTCCTTCGGGTAATAGAGAGGTCAAGCCCAATTGGCAGATCTGTTAGCGTGCCCGAACTGACCAAATAGGTGGTCTCAGGGCGTGATAAAAAGTGCAAGGAGTTTTGAAATTCGTGAGATCAAACATACAGATATATGTGAACCTTTTCCCTTTTCTTGTTTCAATGGTTAGAGTTATTTTATTTCATTTATTGATGACCACTCTAGATACATGCAACTCTATCTCTTATTTGAAAAAGCTAAAGCACTCAATGCTTTCAAAGCTTATAAGGTTGAGGTGGAGAAACAATTGGATAGGAAAATCAAGATTGTAAGGTTCGACAGAGGGAGTGAGTATCATGGAAGACATATAGATAAAGATCAAATGACCGATCTATTTGCTCAATTCCTCGAAGGTGAAGGCATCATTGCTCAGTATACGATGCCAGGGATGCCCCAACAAAATGGCGTTGCCGAAAGGAGGAATATAACACTCATGGACATGGTAAGGAGCATGATTAGTGGCTCGTCTTCCATCATCTCTTTGGAGTGAAGAACTAAAGACAACGATGTATGTTTTAAATAGGATTTCATCGAATGTTGTTTCCAAAACTTCTTTTAAGTTATGGAAAGGATGGAAGCCTAGTTTAAATCACCTGTATGTATGGGGATGTGTAAGGGTTTATAACCCACAAATAAGGAAGTTGGACTCCCGAACAGTCAGTGGATACTTCATTTGCTATTTGGTAAACTCCAAGATATTCATATTTTATTGTCTAAATCACTCATCCAACATAGTGGAGGTCAGGAATGCCAAGTTTCTTAAGGATCCTGAAGCTGGTGGGAGTGTTGCTCCTCAAAAGATAGAATTTGAGGAAATAAGGATTTCAACCGGTTATCCATCAACAAGTGATTATTTAGTTGCTCTTCCAAGAAATCAATTTGAACATATTGGAGGCCAACCAATCATAGAGCATGAAAATGCTGAACCAGTTGAACCTCCCTATGAAGAGCTTTTCCAAGAGGAACAGACAATTATAGAGCCAGCTGCACAGCATAATGAAAACCTAGAGGAAGTGGTTGGCTTAAGAAGATCCTCAAGGCAAAAGAGATCGGCAATTCTTGATGATTATATAATCTATTTTCAAGAGTCTTACTATGTTGTTGGGCACCATAAAGATCCATGAACATTTTCAGAGGCCATGCAAGGAGATAAATTCTCTTTTTGGTATGATGCCATGAAGGAAGAGATGAAATCTATGATGAAAAATAGAGTTTGGAATCTCGTTGAGTTACCACAAGGAGTCAAAGTCGTTGGCTGTAAGTGGGTTTTCAAGACCAAAAGGGACTCTTTAGGTAACATAGAGCGATATAAGGCCAGACTTGTTGCCAAAGGTATCACTATGAAAGAAGGCATTGATTATTATGAAATTTTCTCTTCGGTATCTAAAAATGATTCATTAAGAATTATCACGACTTTGGTGGCTCATTTTGATTTGGAGCTATATCAGATGGATGTGAAAACAATATTTCTAAATGGGGATATAGAGTTTACATACAACAACCCAAAGATTTTAGCATAGATGAGAACATCACCTTATTTGCAGACTAAAGAAGTCTATTTACAGACTAATACAGGCATCCCATCAGTGGTATTTCAAGTTTCAAGATGTAATTACTACATTAGGTTTCGTTGAAAATATCATGGATTAATGTATATACCTTAAGGTCAGTGGGGGTAAATATATTTTCTTAGTCCTGTATGTGGATGATATTTTTTTTGCTTGCAAGTAGTGATTTAAATTTGCTTAAGGAGACCAAAAATTTTCTTTCTAAGAATTTTGAGATGAAGGATATGGGTAAAGCTTCTTATGTTATCGGCATAAAAAATTCACAGAAATAGATCTCGAGGGATTTTGGGTCTATCTTAGAAAGCCTACATCGAAAGAGTTTTAGAAATGTTTAATATTGCAAATTGTGCACCTACAGCTGCGCCTATTGTAAAAGGTGACAAATTCAATCAGAAACAATGCCCACAAAATGATTTAGAGCGAGAGCATATGAAGAGTATACCTTATGCTTCTGCAGTAGGGAGCTTGATGTATGCACAAGTTTGTACCAGACCTGATATAACACATGCAGTAGGGATGCTGGGCAGATACCAAAGCAACCTGGCTTTGATCACTAGAAAGCTGCGAAAAAAGTTATGAGATATTTACAGGGAACAAAGGACTATATGCTCACCTACATGCATTCTGACCATCTTGATGTGGTTGGTTATTCAGACTCCGATTTGCAGGAAGTGTGGATTTTAGAAAATCCATTTCGAGATATATTTTCTTTTTTGCTCACGGAGCTATATCTTGGAAGAGCACCAAGCAGGATACAGTTGCTACATCCACTATAGAGGTGGAGTTAATTGCTTGCTATGAGACTTTGTCACAGGCTTTTTGGCTGTGAAATTTTATCTCAGATTTAAGAGTTGTCGACTCTATTGCAAGGCCTATCAAGATTCATTGTGACAATTCTGCTGCAGTGTTCTTTACTAAGAATAGTCGAATTACGGATCGCAGCAAACATATCGATATAAAGTATCTTGCTATGAAAGAATACGACAAGAAAAATATGGTGGATATCCAACACGTTGGGACTAAGATGATGATTGCTGATCCTATGACTAAAGCATTGCGGCAAATAAATTCAAGAGTCATGTTAATCGTATGGGTATCTTAAGTTTATTTACAGTTTAAGTTTTTTCTTCTTGTATAAAGACTGCAATGACTATTTTTATTTTAATAAAAATATTTTGTTTTGCATATTTATACGCATAAAGTTATATTTGTACACTAAAGTATTATTGTGCATTAAAGTAGTACTCTGAGTTGAACTAATAATAAGTTCATATAATTATAACTCATAAACATATTTAATTAAGGAATACATGCTTTTGATATATAGACGGAAGTTTTCATTCTATTGAAACATGATCGCTATGATCAAACTATTGCTATTTCCTGATTGAGAGGGAGATTTTGACTGTATAATTTGGTGTGTGACACCCCAACTTCCCAGGGGGTCACCAATCCTAGAACTACTCTAGCTCTAGCAAGCTTAACTCTCTTAACCTCTTGGCCCTTGCTACCACCCAAAATGCTATAGCCGAATTAAGAGATTTAGTCCTATTATATCATTTATATATAGGACTAATCCAAATTCGGAGGTATCATATTCTTCCCTCCTTTAAGCCCTGACGTCATCATCAGGCTCAAAGACACTACAAGCACCAGGCGATGTGAGACTCGTCTCGTTAGCCTTAGCCGACCTTATGAGGAGCTGCACTCTACCCACAATAGTCATTAGCCGGGGAGCCTCGCTCTACCCGCCGCTATATAATCCTGGCTCAGCCGAGACTCATCTCACATTCCCAGTTGGTAATTGGCTCTGATACCAACTGTGACGTCCCAACTTCCTAGGGAGTCACCTATCTTAGAACTACTCTAGCTCTAGCATGCTTAACTCTCTTAACCTCTTGGGCCTTACTAACATCCAAAATGTTATAGCTGGGTTAAGAGATTTAGTCCTATTATATCATTTATATATAGGACTAATCCAAATTCCGGGGGTATCACATGGTGGGTACCTAATAAATTTTATATCGTATATACAATATTGAATATATCACTAGGCCAAGTGGAGAACGTTGGATGTGGCCCACGTGATTTATTCAAGACGATCTTTAAAGATACAGTCTATCTAATTGGTTAGGATGTATCTGGACACGTTCAATTTGATATTTCATTCGCGCCGATCCCTCCATCCAACGTTTCATCCATATCAGAGGTTCGTCAGGTTGATATTATGTATCGACAGAGGTGACAATGCCATGATCTTATTTCTATTGAGCCTATAGTTAAGACGCAGGAAGGGATGCTGTCATCGATAATTGATATGCAAAAGACAAATCCAGTTGTTGAGAGCATATCTGAGCATATTGATCAGATATATGATATTGAGCCTATACACCTTGCGATAGAGGATGATGTGCATATTCCGGGACTGGTCAGCCACGCGGATGCGGACGCAGAGGCGGAGGTGGGCGAGGGTGAAGGGATGGAAGGGATACGGAGAGTAGTTGATTTTTGTTATAATATTTTGGTATTTTGATATTTATTTCACATTTTGTATATGTAAATTTTATATTATTATATTATTTAATTCATATTATAATTTTGTTGAGAACAATTTATTTCATTTTATATATTTATTGTTTTGATTGATATATTTATTGTTGTGATTGGTATATTTGTTATCAAATATTGTGATTGAAATATTAAATAAGTTGCTATTATGTAAATAAAATTTTATTTTAATACTTAGCTATTTTGAGGTGAGAATTCTATTAAAAGTGGTGAAAATTTTTTCGCTTATAAAGATGATAAATTATTCACCGCCTTTTAAAAGTAATGAACCATTCACTGCCTTACAAACTGTGGTGAATAATTTACTATTTTTATAACTTTACTCGGTTAGAGACATACATAATACCATAAAGACAATAAACCATTTATCGTTTTTATAAAAACAATAAATGATTCACTATCTTTATAATATTATTAAAATTTTATAAAAGCGATAAAACATTCACCACTTTTTTAAAAGTGATAAATAATTCACCATCTTTAAGCCGCTTGTCCTATACAAGTCTACTTTTACACATAAAATTGAGATCTAAATTAAGACTAAAATTTTTATGAGTATAGTGTTAAAATCTCCAGTTAGTGAGGATAGATGAAATAACAGAGATTTAAGGGTCATAAAGTCAATAATAATACTGTTCATTTACTATCACACACATAAACAATGATGAAAATGCAAAAAAAGGTTCAATATTTTCCATGATCTACATCGGGCGAACTATTCTTCAATGAAAAAAACCATAAAGAACACCTGAACAAAATCTTCTCACAAGAAACGAATGCTATAAGAGGAACCATAAACCCCATATTTGATTATTTAATCTTTCAAGCACATTGCTTAATGTCTTGGGCATGTGTATTCCATTTCAACATGAAGGTCAAATATTGGACCTCAAATGAGTCTCTTTGGCATGTGTACTCCATTTCAACATGAAGGTCAAACATCATTAAGCAAGAGAAACATGTACAACTTTTTAACTCTAACTAGTCGCATAGAAAATAAAATGACAGCCCCAAATTAAGGACATCTGCGGATCCGATAGAATCAGACAACAAAGAAAATATGTAGTTACTGGAAACTCATGCTGGTAAAATGATTTGTTTTCTTCTGGAATCATACATCAATTGACACCAAAGTCCAACAATATTATAGGTAGATACAGTATGTAGAGGCAGTTAGACACCCCATCGGTGCATTTGTTAAGCACGCAGTTGTTACTCTGATTCAGTTTTTCCTATTTAATATCCATCTCGTCTGTGCCTTTAGAACCATCATATGTAGAAAGAAAAAAAGAGTTTTGATTCTTCTGCAGAAACCTGAAAAATCAAAAATGAAAACAAGAAACAACATTACACTTCCTCGGTGACATAAACAAAGGCACTGAAATAGCAAAGGCGTAGCACGAGCGAAGAACAGGTTATTAAGCAATAAATGTGGCAAGAGTGTTTGAGAACTTAGTCAGCTAATCTATGCAGTGGATGACAAGGAAAAAAACACCACACAAAGGACTGACGATTCCATGGGTTTTGTAAAATGACTTGGGACTCTAGTGGTCTATTGTAACACTTCCCCTACTCATCTTTGAAAAATTAAGCGACAGCTTTTACGTGTGAACAAGAACTAGAAATCAAATGGTACAATGGACAACCTTCTAACAGCTTGCATATCCACAACAGGAAGAAAGATGGAAATATTACAGATCCAAATCCAAAAATAAACAGCAATAAAGCACTAAATTTCTTTAATGACAAAAATCATGATCACAATAAAAAGAGATGCATTTGCATCCATGGAGGTTAGCTGTATCTCCAGTTTCGGGTAAATGTTTGGCAAATAGACACCAGAGAAATTATTCTGCACCACACTAGTATGGCATGGGTAACACTTCACCAAACATTTCTGCACTACATTGTATGGTAGGGGCATCTTGTTCCTTTCAAGACAGCCGCACCAGTGTTGTACTGCCGCATGTTGCACAGCACCATGAGGGCATGACTTCATTTTCTGCTTCATTTGTTCCCTTCTTCATCTTCTCTTCATTTGCTATACTACTCACAGCATATCTCTTCGTTCTCTTGTTTTTTCCTCCCTTGTCCAAGTGAAAAGAGGTTTCCTCTTTTGCATGTGAGTCGTGAAGACTCAAAATCTATGCATTGGGCAAAACAAAAATCCATATTCTTATTTAGATCTCGGAGAAATCTAGTATAGTCTAGGAGAGTTTTACAACACCCATGGGTTCCATTGAACATTCAAAATTTTTCAGATTTTCTCTACATTTTTTTGAAATTTTGAGAAGAAAATATGAAAAATGGAAGCAATTGATGTCTAAAACGATTTGATCTGCTCATCATATACTACCTCCATGAACTCTGTGGAGTAAACATGAAATTTATCATGAAAACTTAAAGAAAAAATGACTTCTCTCCCAATTTTTTCTCTGTTTTCTGAAAACCCCCAAAATAGGTCAAAAATCAAAGTAATTTATCAGTTGATCCACTTCTACTCAACATATTGTCAGTCTATACATTTCTGTGAAGGCGTCTTGCTATTTTTCATGCAAAATCTAAGAAATAATGATTTTTCTCCTTAATTTCTCCTTTATGTTTTCTGCAAATCCGAAAATAGAAGTTAGAACTCAAAGTAATTGATGTGCAAATCCGCTAGATCTTCTTGGCAGTCAGCATATGGTCCCTCAAGATATTTCCATGGAGGGATCATGTTTATTGTCTTTGAGAATTTAAGAAATAGTGTGGGGTATTAGATCCATAACTTCTTTTGCATAAGAAAAAATTGTATAAATGAAAAAATAAGGTCTTATCTCTACTGCTAGATTAAAAAAAGAAATATAAAAATCATGTTTAGCACCAAATAAGGCCTGAAACAACAACTCAAGATCTTACTTAGACGAAGAAAACCAAGAAAAGACTGTCAGGGACTGCCCGTACATGCCAGTCAAAAACCTCATGCTTGTCAGTCCATCACTGTGCCAACATTCGAGACAACTGTTAGGAAAAGATATGCACGACACCATGCCCCTGCCATACCAGGCCAGCTAGGGCTCGACAACCATCATGCCTCAGCACCACTTTGTGCATCGTCATTATAATCCTTAAGTAAACATGAATCTTTCTTTCTTAAGCAATTTAACCTGTCTGTATGATGCAATGTGATATTCTTTCATCTACACCAGTGAACATCTGAATACTGATGATACCACAGAAACGGCTGCATTTATTTCTAGCCATCATTTGCAGATTCACCAAACGAAGAATTACAGAAAAGAATGTGCATAAAAATGAATCAACAATCAGTTCTCCCAGTTACCAAACATCATAAATTAGGTGCCTCCCCGCTGTGTCCATACATGCTTACTTCTAGAACGATTTGTGACATTGAATCGGATAAGACCAGATGCAGCAGATAAACCAACAGTAGTTGTAGAAACAATGACAGCATGGACACAAAAGCTTATATTATTAGACAACAGCATATTGAAAAGGAATTGGTACTAAACTATGCTACAGGCATCCAGACGCAGCAGATAAACCAACAGTAGTAGAAGAAACATTTGGCAGGATGGACACGAAAGCTTATATTCTTAGATAACCAGCATATCGACTAGGAGTTGATACTAAACTATGCTACAGGCATATGAGTGTGTGTTTAAGCTGGTTTATTAGGAAATAATTATGAGACAACAGTTGCATAATACTCTAGGTCGCACTTTTTCCCATTTTTCAGCTAGAACTCAAACTTAGTAAGAAGAAAAGAAAAGAAAAACATAAGATAAATTGTTTAATATAACAGAGGGAACATGTGAATTCTGTCGATTAGTTACTCTAACACACTTATAAATTCTAGAAGCAGATAATGAAATAAACAAAGTGCAATAAATTTAAAGAAAGGTCATTATACTTGAGGAAGTCGAACAACTTCTGCTGTAGTTTGTTAAGAGCCTCCTCCTCCATGTTGACATAAGCAAGTAATTCAGGCAGCTTGACTACAAACAACAAATAAAACATTGTAGAACATCATGACAGTTATAATGTGGAGTCAAAACATCATAATATGATAAGTTAGGCCGAGAAAAAGAACAAACTAATAGCATAATTGATGAGCTTTATAGACAACCTTAATTTGATATACCAAGAACATCTGACTAGAATTTAGCTAGGTCATAAATTATTTGGAGCTACATGTGCATGTCCACCACTTGAATAGTTAATGACTTTCTGGAGTTAATATTTGCTTGGCACATAAACATTTTTTTGGTCTCTACTAAACCAAAAAATTAGGTATGCAAGTCCCTGTTCTTTCCCCATATTCTATTACCAACAACATCAGCGGACAAATGACTTCAATACAAGAATTTAAGTGTCGTGGCACAGGGTCGTGCCAAAAACTTGTCGACACAGTGTACGCCGTGCCGTACCGATGCGTGCTGATCACAAAAAATATGTGTGCCGACACATAATGGTATGAAATAAGTATTTTCTTTAGCAACAAGATATTTTAATTTCTTATTATTTATCTTTACCAAATCTTTTGAACTTTATTTAGAAAATTACTTGCTAGTTTAAAGAAAATAGAGTTTTGAGTTGTGCCAACGACATGGAGATTGTATCGTATCGATATCATGTTGGCACGATAGATACGGTCCGTACGGATGGGCACTTAAATCCTTGCTTCTATACTAGGCCTAACTAGCATGAAAATTGATAAGTTATTCCCAAATATCCAAATAAATGAATGCATAAGGTGTAGGAACCGTAAATTTTGGATTTCAGAATTTAACTAAAGTCCGAAATTAATCCCGGGAATCTAAAGAGGGTATTAATTTCAGCTTTTTGAGAATTTAATTCTCGAAATTTTCTTCACTGATTTTTTTATGAATCAGCGCGGGAGAGAGTGGTCAAATCCGTTTTTGAATTCGCTGTGCTGGTTGCATCGAAAAGCGTGAAAAATGGAGTTCGACGAAAAAATCGTGAGAATCGAATTTTTCTCCAAAAAATGACCAACTTTTGAATCTGGTGAGATCTTCGAAAAAGAAGATCGTCACTTTGACGGCGTCGTCGAACTGAACGCGGTAGTGCGATCGGATTTCAAATCCGATACTAGGATCTTCCGAATCTGCACATTTTGTGGGATTATCAGACCGAAAGTGCGGATTTCGGTAAATTCGGGACAGTTGCGGCATTTTACGCATCAAGATTCGTAAAAACGGTAATCTTGAGGCGTTTCGTCTTTTGGCACGATTTTCGAGGTTATGGGAGTTCAAATTTTTAAAATGTAAAGTTTAGATATGTTAAAAAAGGGATTTGGGGATTTTTGCAAAAGACTTTTAAAAGGGATTAGTGTTTTTTTTTTTTTACAAAAAAAAAAGAAAGGTGAAACCCATCTCTTTTTCCTAACCTTCCCCCAAAATCCAAACCCCATCTCCTACCTCGTAGCTGCCGTCGCCGCCGTTGCCGCTGTCGCCGGAGACGTGGATGCAATCAAAGGTCAGGCTTCCCACCCTCAGATTCGGGCGCCCCCTCCCTGCAGCAGCCGCCACCGCTCACACGCGCGCACGCACGAGCGTGGAGGTGGCCACCGCCCGCCTGCGCCCCTGTGCCCTACCCGCGCCCTGCCTCAGCCGCACTGCCGCCCTAGCGGCCGTGCTGCGCGCTGCCTGTCCGCCTGTGCGCCACGCTGCTGCCCTAGAAACCGCACGCCCCGCGCCCTAGCCGCGCCCCTGCCTCGCCCGCGCCACCAGCCCGCGTGCAGCCCTAGCACCGCGCCTGCTGCTGCCTATGCCCGCGTCTACCGCCTGGCCGCGAAGCCAGCCGCACGCCCCTGCGCGCGCCCAGCCAGCGTGGTGCTCCAGCCTGCACGCCGCCCCAGCCCGCTGTTACCAACCTGACCTATTGCAACCCATTGATGATGAGTATGCTCTGAGATGAGGATGGCAATGGGAATGATGAAGTGATCAGATCCAAACTATAGGAGCGTACTATGCCAATTTGCGTGGTATGATGTGGGAAATGGGTGTGGATTGTGGGGGATGAGCGTGCAGGATTAGAACAGGGGAGCAAGGGAGAGTGAGAGAGAGGTAGGGAGAGAGAGAGAGAGAGAGAGAGAGAGAGAGAGAGAGAGAGAAGAAGAAAATTGTAAATTTCCATATATGCCCCCATTCTGTTACATCTGCTTCATATATAGTATTACTAATGAAATGCTACTAAATGCAGATTGGCCACTACTAGGTAAGTAATAGTATTACAGGCTTCAATACTCTTAGTGGGTAACTTGTTGAATGGGTCACTTGCTGCCTCATGGGATGGGCTTGGGCTCGCCTGAACAATTGCTACCTCCTGGGATGAGCTTGGGCTCGCCTGGATAGTTGCTGCTCCTTGGAACGGGCTTTGGGCTTGGGTGGCCTGGATGGTAACACTGCTGCTGTACTCTCCTCTAAAGTGGCTTTAAGTTCCTCTGCCACCCTGGATGCCCTAGATCCTGTCGGTCAGCCCTCTCCACTTTGGCTCCGACGTTCCTGCCTCTTTGGAAACCCACTCCTGTTCCTCCTTCCACCTCCTTCTCCACAGCCTTCAACGATCCCCCTTAGAAGCTAAGTCTCCCGACTCATCTTTATTTCTCCATGCCATGCTAAATGGCAATGGTATCTATTGTTAATCTACTTCTTATTCTTTATGTGCTGCAGATGTTACAATCCCCTCCTCCTTCAGATGATCCTTGTCCTCAAGGATCGAAAGTTGGGAACTGTCGTCGAAGACTCCAGTAGTCCTCCCATGTTGCTTGGTCGTCCGCCAGGTTGCTCCATTTTACTAGGACTTCCGTTGCCGCCCGATTTCCCCTTCGAATCATTCTCCTGTCCATGATCTTCTCCAGCTCGGCCAACAACTAGTCCTCCTTTCCCGTGATGGGAACGGTCGGGGATATCGAGGCTGTCGGTTGAGGGCTTCGCTTGAGTAGAGAAACGTGGAATACAAGGTGAATTCTTGATCCCTCGGGTAGTTGTAGCTTGTAAGCAACTGCCCCCACTCGCGCAATAATCTTGAAAGGACCAAAGTAATGTGCCAAGAGTTTGAGGTGCTTCCTTATGGCCACAGAGGATTGCCGGTAAGGTTGCAATTTTAAGTACACCCAATATCCTAGGGCATACTCCTTCTCCCTCCGATGCTTGTCCGCCTGTTGCTTCATCCTATTCTGAGCCATTAGTAGCCTATCTTTGAGCTCCTTGGTCAGCTTCTCTCTTTCCTTTGCCCAACTCTGAACTTCCTGGGAGGTAGTTGTCTCTGCCATAGCCAACAAGGGGTTAGGAGGGGGGTGACCATATAAGGCCTCATAAGGTGTCATCCCTATAGAGGTGTGGAAGTTGGTGTTGTACCACCACTCCGCTTGCGCCAGCCATGAGTGCCACTTCTTTGGGTGCTGGAAGCAGAGGCACCTTAAATACGTCTCGAGACAGCGATTCAGTCTTTCAGTCTGACCATCAGTCTCAGTATGGTAGGCTGAGCTCATCTGTAGCTTAACTCCCATAAGCTTGAATAGATCTCCCCAGAATTGGCTGGTAAATATCTTATCTCTATCGGTCACAATCCTCTTGGGGCACCCATGGAGTTTAAACACAGTTGCAAAAAATACCTTGGCCACCTCTTGAGCAGTGAAAGGGTGGGTTAAAGGGAGGAAATAGGCATACTTGGTCAGCCGGTCCACCACCACCAGCACAGTGTCCCTTCCTTCAGATTTGGGTAGTGCCTCGATGAAGTCCATGCTAATATCCTCCTATATCTGTGAGGGAATTGGCAGGGGCTGCAACAGGCCAGAGTAAGGTAAGTTGTCCACTTTATTCTGGATGCACGCTGCGCATTCCTTCACCCAAGCTTCTACCTCCTTCTTCAGACCTGGCCAATAGAAATGCTGGTTGATCCTTCTATAAGTGTGTTGGATTCCCCCCAAGAGAGGAATTGTGCATCTGTTCCAGGATCTTCCTTCTTATCCCTCCATTTTTTCCAATGTACAGTTTGCCCTTCTTCCTTAACACTTCATTTCTATAGGTAAAGTGCCCATGATTGGAAGTTGACAATAACAACCCTGCAATTAACCTCTCACAGTCTTGATCTCCTCTATAACTGTCAATTACCTCCTGTACCCATGCAGGCAGTGCAACAGTAATAGCCAAAGTGACCCCTTCTTCCAGCCTTCTCGATAATGCGTCTGCGGCCACATTTTCTTTGCCCTTCCTGTAGTGAATCGAGTAATTGAGGCCCATCAATTTCATCATTCCCTTCTGCTGCATAGGAGTGGAGATCCTTTGTTCTAGTAGATACTTTAGAATTTGGTGGTCGGTTCTGATCATAGAAGGTTCGGGGGTAAGGTAGTGTCGCTATTTTTGCACCGCCATTAGTATTGCCAGAAACTCCTTCTCATAGGTTGACAGCCACGATGCCTCTCGCCTATTGCCTTACTTAGGTAGGCTATAGGACGGCCATCTTGGGACAAGACTGCTCCAATTCCCATGCCACTTGCATCAACTTCTATAGTGAAAGGTTAGCTGAAATCTGGTAGCTTCAGGACAGGGGCCTCTGTCATGGCTATTTTTAGAGCCTCAAGCTACTTGGGTCTCTTCTGTCCACTGAAATTGGTTCTTCTTAAGCAACTCTGTCAGGGGCTTACAAATCCTTCCATACCTCTTGATAAATTTTCTGTAGTACCCGGTCAGCCCTAGGAATCCCCGGAGGCCTTTTGCTGTCTTTGGAATAGGCCAGTTGAGCATTGCTTCGATTTTTGAAGAATCAGTGGCCACTCCTTCCTCAGAGATGACATGGCCGAGGTACTCCACTGAATGCTGGCAAAAACAGCATTTGCTTCTCCTAACATACAGTTGATTTCTTCTTTAACTCCTCGAGTACTACTCTAAGGTGCCTCACATGATCTTCAAAGGTCTTGTTGTAAATCAAAATGTCATCGAAGAAAACTAACACGAACCTCCTTAGATAGGGGGAAAAGATGCTATTCATCACAGCTTGGAAGGTTGCGGGCACATTCGTCAATCCAAACGGCATGACTTTAAACTCATAGTGCCCTTGGTGTGTGCGAAATGTCGTTTTAGGAATATCATTTGGGTTGACCCTGATTTGGTGATACCCCGAGCGTAGGTCTATCTTAGAAAATCTCTGTGATCCTCCCAACTCACCCAACAAGTCATCGATAACAAGAATTGGAAATTTGTCTTTCACTGTGAGCTTGTTCAATTGTCTATAATCAATGCACATTCTCCAAGTTCCATCCTTCTTCTTTACCAATAATGCGGGTGAGGCGAAGGGGCTATTACTCGGCTCAATAATTGAATGCTCCATCATCTCTTTGATTTGCCTTTCTATTTCATTTTTTTGTTCATGGGAATATCGGTAAGGTTTAACATTAACTGGAGCTGAACTTGGTTGTAAAGGGAATTTATGATCTTGCAGTCTCTTCGGGGGTAGCTTTCTGGGCTCCTCAAATATGTCTTGGTACTGCTCCAAGAGTTGCTGTAGTTGGGGGTGTAAAGCTGCCTCCTCCATTGAGTTTTCTGCCAGGGCACACTAGCTTACAACAAGGGAGGCCAAGATCTGGAACTGCAGGGCATGGAGGAGGGGGCCAAGCTTAAGTTGATCTCGGCAGCTCAATGGTGCCATGAGGCGGAGCAAGGAGAGTGCTTTTGGAAATCAAAGGTTACCCTCCCATAAGATCTGAGCCAGTCTATTCCCAACACAACGTTTGATCCTTCCAATCTAATCACTCTCAGTTCTATGTTGAATTCCTGCCCTTGCATATACCATGAGAACTCTGGACATTTTAGTTTACTTAGGACCTTCTGACCGTTGGCGACAGTCACAACCAAAGGTGGTGCTGCTTCTACCCGAGCCTTCACTTCTTTGGCTATTTGCAAATCTATGAAACTATGGGTGCTACACGTATCGATCAGGATTATGAGTGTTTTGCCTTTGATCTCTCCCTGTATCTTTATGGTGTCTTGTTGTCTTTCCCCGCTGAGGGCATGCACTGAGACTCCCATCTCTTGCAACTCCCCTTCTGTTGTTGGTGTTTGCTGGTATGACAGGTCCCCTAAACCTTGCTCTCCTTCTTCCAGCAAGCACTCTTCATCATAGATTTCCACCACTTCCTCTATGGCTTGCATGGTGTTTAGTTCCTTCCTGGTGCACACATGCCCTGGGAAGTATTTTTCTCCACATTTGTAGCATTGTCCTGCTGCCCTTCTTTGCTCAAACAACTGCTTACTGATCTGAGGCTGGCTTCCAAGGCCTTTCTGTAGACCTTGGTACTGATACTTGTTGGATTCCGTAAGCTTCTCTGCATGTCCAGAGGGTAGGGTTCTTGTGTTGTGGGCAACTGGAGTGAACCTGCTTCTCCTATTAATGACAGCCAGGGCCTTTTCATGCAATATTGCCTGCTCATATGCCTCTTCCAAGGTCACTGGGTGAGCAATGTCCAGAAATGGAACCAAGTCCTCCTTGAGCCCATTTATGTAACAAGAAATGAAATGTTCTTCTGTCAACTGTGAATTGTAGTATAGTAATTGGGACCTTAATTTCTCGAACCTTTCTTGGTATCTTTCAACAGTGCTAGTTTGTTTTAAGTTGCTGAGCTCTCGGATCAAATATCTCTCACCCATCATTGAGAATCTCTTGCAAATTGCTTCACTGAAGTCTTCCCAAGTGACTCCATATTTAAGGTCTACCTTGCTGGCAAAGTAGCCTTGCTTCCATACTTTAGCCCTGCCAACCAAATGCATGGTAGCTACTCCCAACCACTGTGATTGAGGAACCTGGTACAAATCAAAATATTGGGCACAATTCTCTAACCATCCCCTTGGATCATCACCACTAAAAGAGGGAAATTCTAGCTTAGGATAGGGAACGTGCCAAGAATGTTTGGGGCTTCTAGACTCCCACTGTGATGCAATATCCATCTCCACACCTGTTGGCCTTGTTGGAATGGGTAGTATACCCTTCCTTTTGATTTCCTTGCTATTCGAATATAAGTTGCTGCCCCCAGGTTTGTCCCCTTCATGAGTGAGGTGCTCTGGTGGAGGCCTTGCAGGTATTGATTTGGGTAGAGATAGCTGAGCATGTAACAATCTCAGCAGCTCCTCATGCCTCCGGTTAGCCTCTACTTGTAGTGCCTCATGGTTATGCTGCCCAATTTCGTTTACTTTCTTGATATGTTGTGCCAGTCCCTCCATTCTTGCTTGATACTCAACGCTCATCTTCTGTAACCTCTCCTCCAAGGAATTGACATGGTCACCCAGGTCTATTAACCGAGTTCCTTCGGCCATCTCCAGCTCTTCTTGATAGATATGAGGGATGAATTTGAACTTATTCCCCTTTCTACCCCCTATCTTGCCGACGGTTCAGTTGATTCCCAGGATGGTTATCGAATGTACTTGACTTTCGGTATCCTCTCACCACCTCGCTATTGGCTTGAGCAACAATGGATATGGGAAGAAGTGTGGGGAATTTACCTGAGTTCCAGTGAGGGCTCCAACTGACAGCCGGTTTGGGTCTGAGGTAAGTTGCTATCTTCCTCCCTAGGATCATGGTTTCTCTGATACCAATTTGTTACCAACCTAATCCATTGCAACCCATTGATGATGAGTATGCTCTGAGATGAGGATGGCAATGGGAATGATGGAGTGATCGGATCCAAACCACAGGAGCGTACTATGCCAATTTGCGTGGTATGAGGTGGGAAATGGGTGTGGATTGTGGGGGATGAGCGTGCAGGATTAGAACAGAGGAACAAAGGAGAGTGAGAGAGAGGTAGGAAGCGAGAGAGAGAGAGAGAAGGAAGAAAATTGTAAATTTCCATATATGCCCCCATTCTGTTACATCTGCTTCGTATATAGTATTACTAATGAAATGCTACTAAATGCTGATTGGTCACTACTAGGTAAGTAATAGTATTACATGCTTCAATACTCTAAGTGGGTAACTTGTTGAATGTGTCACTTGCTGCCTCTTGGGATGGGCTTGGGCTCGCCTGAACAATTGCTGCCTCCTGGGATGAGCTTGGGTTCGCCTGGATAGTTGCTGCTCCTTGGAACGGGCTTTGGGCTTGGGTGGCCTGGATGGTAACATTGCTCTTGTACTCTCCTCTAAAGTGGCTTTAAGTTCCTCTGCCACCCTGGATGCCCTAGATCCTGTCGGTCAGCCCTCTCCACTTTGGCTCCGACGCTCCTGCCCCTTTGGAAACCCACTCCTGTTCCTCCTTCCACCTCCTTGTCCACAACCTTCGACGATCCCCTTTGGAAGCTAAGTCTCCCGACTCATCTTTATTTCTCCATACCATGCTAAATGGCAATGGTATCTACTGTTAATCTACTTACTTCTTATTCTTTATGTGTTGCAGATGTTACACCCGCGTGCTGCGCACTGCCAGCATGCGAGATGTGCATCGCGCGCTGCCAGCGCATTTCTTGCGCGTAGCTCCGTTTTGCACATCGCTCTGTTTTGCGCACCGTTCCTGTGCGCAGCAAGCACGCAGCCCGCGCCCCGTGGAGCTATCCCCTACTCTAGACTGTGGTTTTAAGCCGCCGTTGTGGCCGCACTTCTCGTTTTGGCCACCCCGATTGTCGGTGGCGTCGCCGCAAGGGAGCACGATATTCCTGAGGGTGTGTAGATCGTCGTGCTCACTTTCGTCGACATCAGTTTCGCCTCGGTTTGTGTGTTTGACTGTGCCGCCCCCGGTATCCTTGGATTTTGAGGTTTGGCTTGCCCCGGCGTGCTCCCCGGTGCCCGTTTTCGCCCCGGACAACAAGCATCGCCTTCAAAACGTCGAGACCTGTCAGGCTGTGGTGTTAGTTGGGTTCCAAAGCGTGGGAATTTTTGGTAAATGCTTAAATACTGTATTGTTATGTATTAATCTTGCTTTTTAGTGTATGTTTTGGGATTTTTGTGCAATTGTTGCATATGGTCTCGAGAAGCGTGAATGAGTTGTGTTTGACCTTTGGACTAGTCGACCTAGCTCCGTGGGCTATCGCGATGCTTATTTTGGGATTTCGGTGCGATTATCGGCCAAATTGGTCGTCCGATCGCAGTTCTGTTTCGGAATTCAATTATCTCAACTTGAACGCTTTTCGTCTGTTGTCGAGCCTTGTTGGCCGGTCATCCTTACTTTCTCGTGTGTCCAGAGGCAGTGGATGGGTTGTGGTGGGTTTCGGAGCCGAAATTGGCTTCTTTGGGAACCCGATATTGTTCGATTTTTGTTAATCACATCTATTCGCGTCGTTTGTGTGTCTTGCTGCCCAGACACCCAAATCGGTGTCTCGGGGCAGCGGGTGGTATGTGGTGAGTGTTGGAACTCTCTGGGACACTGTGTTGGTTCGGTTGTATTCCGGTGAGTTGCTGGGGATCTCCGGCTGGTTCCGGGAAGCGATAAAAGGTACTGATGGCCCAAATAGTTCGCGGAGGGTGAGTCAGCGTGTGGTTTAGAGTGGTATTTAGTATCAGGTGGTTTATGATTTTATAGTACCTTCCGTAGGTGTAGGTGACTAGCTGCAACACTTTTGGCTTTAGGTGCTTTATCGAACTTCGGGTGGGTACTTCGATTCGGAGTTGGTTCAGTGGTGCATGCTCAGTGACATTCCTTCCTCCGTGTTTCCTTTCTTGATTACACACTTTGAATGTTGAGCACTTGAGCACCACACACTTCGTTTATGTTTGCTCTATTTTCTTATTTGCATCATGACCTAGAAGTAGAGCGGTATTCTGTGATTGCTACAGTTCATATGGCATGATTATAGTACATGATCTTGAGACATAACATAATTTAGTGACTTCATGATTGTTGACATCTCATATCGATTGCATGATATTTGGATTATCTAGACCTGATAGGTCGGTGACACTGTGGCATTCCTTCGGAAATAGTGGACTTGATTGGTCGGTGACATAGTGAGACCTGGTGATATGACTTGTTGGATTCGGTTAGTGAATCCTTGTTGATTCTATCTCGGCTACTTGTCGACAGTTGGTTATTGAGCATTTTGCATCGATCGCCACAACTCAGAGTGCATTTCGCATACACCAACGGTTTGGCCATCGCAAGAGGGTGTTCTTTTCCGAAAAAGTAGTCGTACTTCCGACCCGTGAGCCCGATGCAGACCCTGCTAGGGTTATATGCCAGGGAAAGCGGCAGTGGTTTCTCCTGAGGTCTTTAGACCAATATGGCTCATGATTAGGTGATTTGGACTATTCATCGGTTTGACGCATCATCATATTTGTTATTCTCCACAGTAGCCAGTTTTTATGCATTGATTGGTAGTTGTAGTTTCTTCCTGTCTTGATTGCTGCTGTATTTGTTTATTGTCGATTGTTACTGGTTATTAGTATCCTTCTAGCTTATAGTAGCGCTTATTCTGATATGATTGTTTGATATATTCTCTTGCTACTGTATTCTGTTTACCTGTTCATTGTTATGCTTTCTTTCATTGATACTATATATGACCTTGCGATACTTTGTAGTTGTTTGTTTCTTTCGGTTGCCAGTGAGTACAGCTTGCCTTCGTAGGCTTGCGGTACCCACTGGGAGACCCTTGCTGGTTTCTCACTACCCCCTAGTTGCAGGTGAGGCGAGAGGTGACGGTCGGGACGATACGTGAGGCAACGACATAGCTAGAGAGCTTACTAATCCCGAAATTTTTGTTCAGTATTCCTTTGTTCCTTGTATTTACTTGTCGATAGGTTTAGATTTATGGTGGTTCAGTTTATGTCTGATTGCCTGTTTGGTTTAATAAGTGGATTCTTATCTTTATGATCTCGTGGTTTTATGCAAAAATATTCTCTACCTCTCATGGTAGTCGGTTTTCAAAGAATTACGTTTCCATGTGGGAAACCGTTTTGAAAAGAATTTTGGCTTTATTGTATTAGTAGATTTCAAATAAGGTTTCCGTGTGGGAAACGTTTTTAAAAGAATAGGAATGCTTAATAACTTGTGCATATGCATCATCTACGGTAAGGACAATGTAGTGTATTAAAGCATCATGTTTAAGGATCATTTAGCTGTTTGTGCATCCTTTGTGAATGTGGTAATTCTGTGTGAGTTGAAACTGGTGGTTGTGAAATTGTATAATGTGCGACGCCATGCAAATACAGGGGAGGTTCTGTCTGTGTGAACAGAGGAATTACATGTATTTGTGGCGGGTCTGTGCGCGTCTTGGGGTGTATTCAAAGATGTATTACAAAAAAAAAAAAAAAAAAAAAAAAAAAAAAAATCATACTTTTTTCCACTGTTTTTCTTAAGATGGATTTACAGAAAGGATCCCGGAGCGTAACATAAGGATAATAGGTAAAAAATCATAGAATGAAATAGCCACCTTTGGCATCCAAGATTTTTCTTCATTCATAGCACATTCTTGCTCCTACTTAATCTGAGATACTTGTACACAAAAAGCACTTAGGCCATTGAAAAGAGAAAGGTGTATCATCCCTTCTTTTACTTAGGCCCTCTTTGGATGTCGAAATAAGTTATCCAGGTTGATATGGTGATTTTCTATGATTGGAAGAGTTTAAAATTTTCTCCGTGAAAGGTCTTGCAATCCATAATTTGGAAGTATAGCATGTTTTCACCTACAAGCTAATTTATCTTATTCCAAGATAATGACTTGAAGGCTAAATATGGAATGCCAATTGAGATATTTGATCGCACTTTCCATCTACCAAATACTCCAAGCTTCTCTACTAAATAGAAAAGACATACTAAGCAGATATTCATACATCCAAACAGGGTATTATACTCAAGAAGTTGTCGTATTTGCCTACTTGGTAGACGAGAAGTATGATCAAATGTCTAGCTATGTTGCATAGATATGGATATAGGGACACAGATACGATACAATATAGAAATGGAGATACGATTATTCCTAAAAGCACTAGGATACGATATGTAGGGGATACAAAAATAAAATATTATCATTAATATATTTAAATGTACGTTGACTATGTGTAATGATATTGAGGACAAACAGGATACCTGGATTATATTAAGAGACAGATACCTTAGCTTATACAATTGTTCTATATATGTTCTTCAAAAAAGATAATCAATCGTATGAAATAATAATTTAAAAGCTATCATCCAATTTGACAAAATGATAACAATAGATATTTAGTTGCACAAACTAGATAATTAGACATTCATCATAAGGCTACTTCCAAATGGCATTAGGTTCTATCATATAAAACATTACCAAAAGAAAATATGCTATACTTCAATAAATACAGGAGAAAAGGCTATTTTCTATGGCCCTTGTTGGCTAATATTAGGTTGGCCAATTAGATAAAAAATATAAAAGCTAAACCCTTGAGGCTTAAACCATAGCTTAATACTGTGTAGAGAGAGAGTGAGAGAGAGAGATGAGCAAAAAGATAGGAAAATAACGAATTGAAGAGATTGGCATCTCCCCTACTCTTTTCCTTATTTCTAGTGGGTTAGGATGTGGGTTTCTCAAAAATTTTTAAGCTCCGATCCTTTTAGACCAAAAGAGAATATGACGATGCCCCGCCTGCCCGCCGGCCGCCGCCACAACAACCTAAGTTGTATATGGTATTTGTTTTACTTATAAAAAAGTCTGATGCTTATTAAAAGTCCGAATACTCCAATACCATATTGGACACGTATCGGGTGCGTATTGGACACGTATTCATATTTGAACCGTATCTGATACGCGAACATCATGTAAATTGAAATATCCATGTTTCATATATGTCTAGATTGGCACACCAAAGTTGCCTTTCGTGTCGTATTCTCAGAAAAAGATAAGTCACCTCTTAAGTGAAGTATACTATCCTACCAAATTATTAATGCCTAGTCATTTTGACGAGCAAAAATCAAACTCCTAACTCCCAATTATAAAAGAAATTTCTCATACCAAACAAGTAGATGCCTAAATAGGGCCTAGATGTCAGAATAATTTACCCAATGATAACTTATTGGATATGAGGATTTTCTTATGTGATTGCAAATAAGGAGTTTGATTTTTACTCTACAAAGTCTTGACATCTATGATTTGGTAGAATAATATATTTTACCTATGAGCAAGGAATAAAGTGCCGTGGCACGGGGGCGTGCCGTTGTCCACCTGGCACGGTACGGTACCGACACGCTTCCGTGCCGACACGTGGCACGCTTGCGTGCCGATGGATACACATGACCTCTCAGTGGCACGCTCTGGCACATTTTTTTTACAGTTTTTTTGTTCCTAATAAACTTTTATAATGTTTTTTTTGAAAGATTTAGTCAAATAATTATTAATATTGATTATATATAACTTACTATACTAATCAATTAATATAGTGGTAAGTTTTTTTAAATGTAAAAAAAAAATTATACCTCATAGAGAATAGAAATTAAAATATAATAATAAAATTTATTAGTAAAATTTATTTAAGAAAGTTAGAAAAAGAACAACATACTGAAAAAAAACAACATGAGCAATAAATTAAAAGACAAATAAATTAAACAAATTTAAATATCAATTGATTTAATTTAACTTTTAATTTTATTAGTATTTTTAATTTTTTAAATTAAAAAATAAAATATTTAAAGTAAAAATTATTTTTATTGCAAATCTTATATAAAATACTAGATATATCCAAAATAATTAAAAATTTAATTATATAATAATTAAATCAAGTATATCTATTTCAACTTTTTATAAACAACAGATAAAAAATTATCTAATTTTATATATATTTTTTAAAAAAATTTTACAAATTAAAAATATTCAAATAAAAAAAAACTACGTGGAGATGCAAAGGCCAATCCCCAAAAAAAAAAATCACAAAAAAAAAATCGAATAAAGAACATAAGGACCTATAAAAAAAAATCTACCAAAAAAAAAAGAAAAAGATGAGAGACACAAAACCCACCAAATAAATAAATAAATAAATCTTCAAAAAAAAAAAAAACTCAAAAAAAAAAAAAAAAATCAAAACTACTTTGAGTGAGTGAAAGAGAGAGAGAGAAGGAGCGACATAAAAAAAAAAAAAAAAAAAAAAAAAAAAAAAAAAAAAAAGAGCCGGCACGGGCGGAACGTGTCGCCCGTGCCGCGCGATATGCACGAGGGTATCGCTCTGTCTCGCGCGATACCCTCGCGGCAGGGATTGAAGTGCCGCCCGTGCCGGGGCGGCACGGGCAGCACGTACCGTGCCCCTCAATGAGGGGCACGGTACAGGGGGGGGTCTCGCACCCCCCCCGTCTCGAGCGATACCCACAGGGTATCGCTCGAGACGGAGCGATACCCTGTGGGGTATCGCGAGAAAGGCCGTCGGCGAACCTGAATCATAATATCGAAGCGATTCTGATTTTGAGTCACAACTAACAAGTATGTTAATTGGTGAGTGTAGTAAGCTATATATAGTCAATATTCATAATTTTTATTCTCTATGAGATATAGTTATTTCTATTCTCTATGAGATATAGTTATTTCTATTTAGAATTTATTTATTATATTGTTATTTCTATTCTCTATGAGATATAGTTGTACTTTATATATTAAAAACAATTATCAGTATGTCAATTGGTAAGTGTAGTAAGCTATATATAGTCAATATTCATAATTTTTTAACTAAACAGTTCAAAACAATATTATAAGAGCTTATTGGGAACAAAAAAAATAAAAAAAAGCCGTGCCAGAGCGTGCCACTGGGAGGTCATGCGTATCCATCGGCACGCAAGCGTGCCACGTGTCGGCACGGGGGCGTGCCGATACCGTACCGTGCCAGGCGGCGAGCGGCACGCCCCCGTGCCACGGCACTTCGAACCTTGCCTCGCGGGTATCGCGGCACTGGGGGGTGCTGTGGCACCCCCCCTGTACCGTGCCCCTATATTGGGGGCACGGTACGTGCCGCCCGTGCCGCAGCGGCACGGGCGGCACTTGAAACCCTGCCTATGAGGTAATTTATCTTTTTCCTAAAGATTTGGTATTCCATCCTAAAAATTTGATCATACTTCTCATCCACCAAATACTATAAGCTTCTTGAGTAAATCAAAAAGATATGCCAAACAAGATGTTCATGCATGCAAATAGGGCCTAACGAAAATGATAAATCGAAAAAGATGTTCATGCATCCAAACAAGGCCGGGTGAATGTTGTAAGGAATATCATATATTTCACTTTTTCTGATAAAATAACTCATTATCCCTAGGTGGGATATCAATGAAAATTCAGAGCAACATACAACGAGAAAGTTTAGTATGCACAAGCCAAGAGCTCAAGTTAAAAGTTGCACTAGCCTTTTGATGGTACAGATAGGGGTGGGAATGAAACCGAGTAAACCACAAAACCAAACCGAACCAACAATTTGGTTTGCTTTGATCTGCTTTTTGCATGTAAGTGATTTGGTTTTAGTTTAACCTGCCACCCGAGCTACCCCATGCTAAATGTGCTGCAAAAGAGCTGCCCACAAGAGAGCCAAACTCTAATTTGCCTTTGCCACGAGGACACACACACACACACACACACACACACACACACACACACACACACACACACACACACACGCAGAGACAGCATTTTGAGGGATGTTACATTTCCTTTGATGATCAGTGAAGTTACAATGTAGTGTACTAGGGCTCCGGTGATCAGCCGAGTGGGATTAGCCGAGATGCATGTGGAGGAGCTTAGCCGAGAGTCGGCTGGTGTGGGTTCAGACCCCGGAGTCAGATGCTGAGATGGACAGCCAAGTAGCACTGAAGCTCCGATAGCCGAGTGGAGATGTGGGTTCAACTATCGAGAGCGGATTTGTTTCAGGTCATGGATTCAGCTCCCATCATCTGAAATTTATCTCTTCCGTCTCCTAAGAAGTTCTTGGATCTTTCTCATCCTTCATCTCTTTCTTCCGCCCTACCCCTGTGGCGGAGTGTTTGCTGGTAGTGCGGCCGAGAAGGAGGAGGATTTGGATCCAGACCTGAGCTTGAACTGGGATCCGGCCTTGGACCTTCTTCCTCCCCTTCAAGATTGGTAGAGCTTTATTTTGGTGTTTTGCTTGGGTTTTGAGTGGTTCCTCCCAATCGGTTGATATGAGTTTTGGGGGCTTACTTGCAGATTTTTTTCTCTTCTTTGGTGATGTAAGGAAATATCTTGAGTTTTTGGAGGATTTGACTGTGGTGTGGTTGAACCAACAACTGAGAACCGCGGTTGAGTCGAGCTAAGCAGGGAGAACCGTTTCCTAGTAGACTTGGTGGTGCTGGCTGATTGAGCCGAGACCGAGACTGGATCTGTGCTACACCAACTTCTTGCCGAGGTTGGATTAGCATCCCAGGTGGGTTAATGTCGACCAAAACTAATGAGCTCCCCTCTATGTCTAGTTTTGTCAACATGTATCTTATTTGCTAGTTTTTCTGAGATATCATGTCGGTAGTGTATTATATGTGTAGAGGATACTCCACGGATATAATAGTATGTGATAAGAAATCTAAACTCTACATGACTCCGACCTATCCTGTTCAACCAAGTTGGCTTCACTTATATTTATAGTTAGTAGTTGTTTTTGCATTTGGGATAGTGTAGGACCTGGTTGTACTCGTGCTAGGGAGCCGAGCCGGGGTTGAGAGTGGCAGTCAGTTGACCTGGTTGTGCTCGTGCTTGGGAGCCGAGCCGGGGTTGTGAGTGACAGTCAATTGACCTGGTTGTGCTCGTGCTGGGGAGCCGAGCCGAGTTATGTGGAGCCATCCGTTGATTGAGTGGCATGGCTAGGAGCCGAGCTAGGTCGTGTGGTAATTGGCTAATTGAGTGTTTTGTTGGGAGTAGTCGAGTGGACGGTGAGACCCTGACCGTTGAGTATTCTCCGGTTTGTGCTGTGGGCATGTGTTTGAGCGAGTTGTCGATTAGGTTGATCATGTGATTTGGACAATAACCTGCATGAGCCATATGGAGCTCGACTGAGATGTGCAGCTTTTTTTCGGTGGAGTTGCTACCCTCGAGTGTTGCTCCGGAGTTGGGCTGGGCCGTTTTTCTACGTGGCGTCGATGCAACCCGATTTAGCGCCCTACGTAATTCCAATATTCCCTAGATGTAATGGTAGTAGGTGGGTGCAGGTTTAACTAGACCTGATGAGGCAGTCAGTGAGATTGAATCGATCTTGAGTATTTTGAGAATAAGTAGATGCATCTGAATATTCCCGCTGGTTTCTTCGACCATAATAGTTAGAGGCATGATAGCTGTAGTTTCCTTTCAGCATTTTTTTCCTTTTATTATTTAGCATTTGAGTTATTTGTGCCTCAAATAGACTTAGTGGGTAAATCGTTGGTCTTGGTAATGATACTTTATGTAGTTCTCACACCCACTGTTGGTACCCTTTTTGCAGAGACATCTGCACCCGTTCCTGCAACAGCTAGTTCTGCCAATCGAGGTAAGGGAGTCGTGAGCTAAATCCCTACCTATGTATTTGGAGAGCTAGGTGTACCCATTCCTGCTAGGTTATATGCTAAGTTGAGCATAGTGTGACATTTACCTAAGGTCTTTTGACCAACTTGGTGACTGATTGGGTTATACTAAGGATTTAAGTGCCGTGGCATGGGGTCATGCCGAAAACTTGCTGACACGGTACAGCACGGTGCGTGCCGAGCCATGCCAATAAGTGTCGGTCATAAAAAATACATACGTGCCGACACATAATGGCATGAAATATTTACTAGTTTTATCAATAAAATTTTCTAATTGTTTATTATGTATCTTTATCAAATATTTTGAACTTCATTGAAAAAATTACTTACTAATTTAAAGAAAAAACAGTTCTGAACTGTGCCATCGACACGGGAGCTGTATCGTGCCGGTATCTTGTTGGCACGATACGGCACGGTGGATACGGCCCGTGTAAGAATCCGAATTTTTGTAATTAAATAAATAAATAAAAATCGATTGAAGTCAAGTTAAATTTGGGTCATGAAAAGCGCAAGTAGTCTTCGTGCCCCTGTTCTGCAGTGTAAATTGCACAATTAGTGGGCCAAAAATACACTTTGCAATCCGAGCCTAATCTCGAAGATCCGAGATCACCAGCACGACCGTCTCGTCGAATCGAGTGAAAACCATATTAAGCATGTTCAGATCCGACGGTCGGATCTTCCAGAAATCGACGAAGAAGCGGGCGGGACCCGCGACTTAAGTGCACAGTGCCTTGATACTGTACATGAACAGTAAACTCGAATTTTGGATCCCCTTAGCACCAACGTTGAGCCATTTCGCCATCCAGAAGCCGAACATAGCACTTCAAATAGTGGATTTGAACGGTTTCGTCGTTCTGGACGCAATGGCACTGGCGGAATTTCCGTTTGACGACTCTAAAGCCTCGAAAAACACGAAAACTGTATTTTGACACTGAATTTTATGGACCGCAATTTTATCCAGACAGTTTTTCGAAAATCAGAAATCGCTACCTGATAGGATTCGTCGAGCCGGACGTCCTGGCGAAGTCCGTTTCTCGATCTGACAACCGAAAGACCTCGAAAAGCGTGAAAAACGAGGAAAAATGCGAATTTTGCATATAAATCCCTATTAAACGTGCCTCGGAAAGCGTGCCACTACATAGGGAGGGACCTAAGTGCAAGATCATTGATACTGTGAAGGACCTAGGGTGGAATACCAAGTGTAGAAGGACTACATCGCATTTTTCCTCGTTTTTCACGCTTTTCGAGGTCTTTCGGTTGTCAGATCGAGAAACGGACTTCGCCAGGACGTCCGGCTCGACGAATCCTATCAGGTAGCGATTTCTGATTTTCGAAAAACTGTCTGGATAAAATTGCGGTCCATAAAATACAGTGTCTAAATACAATTTTCGCGTTTTTCGAGGCTTTAGAGTCGTCAAACGGAAATTCCGCCAGTGCCATTGCGTCCAGAACGACGAAACCGTTCAAATCCACTATTTGAAGTGCTATGTTCGGCTTCTGGATGGCGAAATGGCTCAACGTTGGTGCTAAGGGGATCCAAAATTCGAGTTTACTGTTCATGTACAGTATCAAGGCACTGTGCACTTAAGTCGCAGGTCCCGCCCGCTTCTTCGTCGATTTCTGGAAGATCCGACCGACGGATCTGAACATGCTTAATATGGTTTTCACTCGATTCGACGAGACGGTCGTGCTGGTGATCTCGGATCTTCGAGATTAGGCTCGGATTGCAAAGTGATATTTTTGGCCCACTAATTGTGCAATTTACACTGCAGAACAGGGGCACTAAGACTACTTGCGCCTTTCATGACCCAAATTTAACTTGACTTCAATCGATTTTTATTTATTTATTTAATTACAAAAATTCGGATTCTTACATCTCTCCCACCAAAAAGGAAGTTTCGTCCCTGAAACTTATAACTAAAAAAAAGTCTTATTCCAGAAACCTATAACTTAAAGTCATGCTTTATGAAATGCTTATAATAGTTCATTCGAGAGCTACGAAATCAGTCGTCGGGTTTCCCTCCGTTGGCTCTCCATGAGGGGTCAGTGCATAGACGCGTCCACCTGCCGACTGATACCCTCCAGTAGGTGGTCGAGGTAAAGGGGGACGCCCAGATGAAGCAGAGCTAGGCGCCGGTTCTTGTCGTCGTTGTGAAGGTGCGGGTACAGGGGCTGTGATCTGCGCAGGTGCGGAACCCTGCGGGCACTCCGAAGCTCTATGTCCCTGTTGGCCGCATTTAAAGCATCGGCCATGCCTCTGATCACAATCCCTCGCCCGGTGGGTATCCCCGCAGAAGACGCACGGTCGGGGTGGCTTCGCCTTCTTGTTCTGGTTTGGCTGCCCACCGCCGTTTCCTGGATGCGCCCTTTTCTTGCCCTTGTCCCTGTCCTTGTCCGCTGCATTCCGCTCAGCGCGGGACATCTTGATCTCCGCCTCGATCGCCAAACACCGCTCCACGCAGTTGTCGAAGTCTGTGGAGAGGTGTGACGCGAGCTGTCGGCGGATCTCCGGCCTCAAGCCCTGTGAAAACAAGCGTACCTTCCGACGTTCCTCGCGCACCGCCTGGGGCACCAGGTCGGCGATGCGCAGGAACTCCTGCTCGTAGTCTCGGACGCTCTTGTCGCCCTGTTTGATCGTCTCCAGTTCGCGTTCGAGACCCTCCTTAGTGGTCTCCTTGAGGTGGTGCTGGTACATGGCGGTCTTAAAATCTTCCCAGGTAGGATCGGCCGGGCTCGGGAAGTAGCGCTCACGGTGTCGCCTCCACCATTTGGATGCCCGGCCATCCAAGCAGTGAGCGGCGATGTGGACCTTGTCGCGGTCCTCTGTGTAGCAGTCCAGGAACAGTTTCTCCATGTGGTCGATCCACAGTTCGACCGCCCAGTGGTCCTCGTCTTTGCCGTCAAAGATTTGCGGCTTAAACTTCTTGAATTCGAGCAACACCGCCTTTGCCCGATCGGCCTCAGTATCGGCCGCAGGACCAACAGCGGGAGCGACGGAGCGAGAGGAAGTAAACGTGGTGGAAGCAGAGGCATCTGGGGCTGCAGCAACCCCTGGTACCGCATTGGAGGCTGCGGCAGGGACTGGAGCTGGAATGGGCCACGCTGGTGGTGGTACGGGGTCTATCTCTGGCTCAGCGACAACCGGTGCAGCAAGGGGTGCAACCGGTGGTGTAACCTCAGGTACCGCAGGTGGAGGAGCAGGTGGGGCTGGAGTGGAGGGGCCAGCAGCCTGCTGCTGCATAAATTGCTGGAACATTCCAGCCAGAGTCGCCACCTGGGCCTCAAGCCGGTCCATACGGCCCTGATCGACGGGCTCGCTCGGCGTACTAGGTGGTCGGCCGACTCCACGGCCTGTGCCCCGTCCGCGTCCACGACCTGAAGGACGAGCCATAGCTGCAATACACAACCGGGTCAGAAACAGACTCCAATAACGTACTTTGAGTTTCTAACCCTTAAATTCGACCTACCCATCGCTCTCACGTAACAAGTCATCCTAGGGTTCATCCTAACCGGTTCCTAATCATCTTTTCCTAGCTACCGTATACCTATGGCTCTGATACCATCTAATCTGTCATGCCCCGAGTTTTAAAAATTCGGTAAAATTTTTTGAGAGAAAGGTAGCATGCTACTCGCTTCGTTTATTTTTTAAATAAACTTAGCTGGAAATGTAAAGCAACTAGGCTTCGAACTCGGGTCTCGGGTATCAACCAACCGTCCCTAGTGCAAGTGGCAAAGGGCTTCGAACTCGGGTCTCGGGTATCAACCATCAAGCCCTTTGCCACTTGCACTAGGGACGGTTGGTTGATACCCGAGACCCGAGTTCGAAGCCTAGTTGCTTTACATTTCCAGCTAAGTTTATTTAAAAAATAAACGAAGCGGGTAGCATGCTACCTTTCTCTCAAAAAATTTTACCGGATTTTTAAAACTCGGGGCGTGACAGATTAGATGGTATCAGAGCCATAGGTATACGGTACCTAGGAAAAGATGATTAGGAACAGGTTAGGATGAACCCTAGGATGACTTGTTACGTGAGAGCGATGGGTAGGTCGAATTTAAGGGTTAGAAACTCAAAGTACATTATTGGAGTCTGTTTCTGACCCGGTTGTGTATTGCAGCTATGGCTCGTCCTTCAGGTCGTGGACGCGGACGGGGCACAGGCCGTGGAGTCGGCCGACCACCTAGTACGCCGAGCGAGCCCGTCGATCAGGGCCGTATGGACCGGCTTGAGGCCCAGGTGGCGACTCTGGCTGGAATGTTCCAGCAATTTATGCAGCAGCAGGCTGCTGGCCCCTCCACTCCAGCCCCACCTGCTCCTCCACCTGCGGTACCTGAGGTTACACCACCGGTTGCACCCCCTGCTGCACCGGTTGTCGCTGAGCCAGAGATAGACCCCGTACCACCACCAGCGGGGCCCATTCCAGCTCCAGTCCCTGCCGCAGCCTCCAATGCGGTACCAGGGGTTGCTGCAGCCCCAGATGCCTCTGCTTCCACCACGTTTACTTCCTCTCGCTCCGTCGCTCCCGCTGTTGGTCCTGCGGCCGATACTGAGGCCGATCGGGCAGAGAAGGCCCGGGCAAAGGCGGTGTTGCTCGAATTCAAGAAGTTTAAGCCGCAAATCTTTGACGGCAAAGACGAGGACCACTGGGCGGTCGAACTGTGGATCGACCACATGGAGAAACTGTTCCTGGACTGCTACACAGAGGACCGCGACAAGGTCCACATCGCCGCTCACTGCTTGGATGGCCGGGCATCCAAATGGTGGAGGCGACACCGTGAGCGCTACTTCCCGAGCCCGGCCGATCCTACCTGGGAAGATTTTAAGACCGCCATGTACCAGCACCACCTCAAGGAGACCACTAAGGAGGGTCTCGAACGCGAACTGGAGACGATCAAACAGGGCGACAAGAGCGTCCGAGACTACGAGCAGGAGTTCCTGCGCATCGCCGACCTGGTGCCCCAGGCGGTGCGCGAGGAACGTCAGAAGGTACGCTTGTTTTCACAGGGCTTGAGGCCGGAGATCCGCCGACAGCTCGCGTCACACCTCTCCACAGACTTCGACAACTGCGTGGAGCGGTGTTTGGCGATCGAGGCGGAGATCAAGATGTCCCGCGCTGAGCGGAATGCAGCGGACAAGGACAGGGACAAGGGCAAGAAAAGGGCGCATCCAGGAAACGGCGGTGGGCAGCCAAACCAGAACAAGAAGGCGAAGCCACCCCGACCGTGCGTCTTCTGCGGGGATACCCACCGGGCGAGGGATTGTGATCAGAGGCATGGCCGATGCTTTAAATGCGGCCAACAGGGACATAGAGCTTCGGAGTGCCCGCAGGGTTCCGCACCTGCGCAGATCACAGCCCCTGTACCCGCACCTTCACAACGACGACAAGAACCGGCGCCTAGCTCTGCTTCATCTGGGCGTCCCCCTTTACCTCGACCACCTACTGGAGGGTATCAGTCGGCAGGTGGACGCGTCTATGCACTGACCCCTCATGGAGAGCCAACGGAGGGAAACCCGACGACTGATTTCGTAGCTCTCGAATGAACTATTATAAGCATTTCATAAAGCATGACTTTAAGTTATAGGTTTCTGGAATAAGACTTTTTTTTAGTTATAAGTTTCAGGGACGAAACTTCCTTTTTGGTGGGAGAGATGTAAGAATCCGAATTTTTGTAATTAAATAAATAAATAAAAATCGATTGAAGTCAAGTTAAATTTGGGTCATGAAAGGCGCAAGTAGTCTTAGTGCCCCTGTTCTGCAGTGTAAATTGCACAATTAAAATATCACTTTGCAATCCGAGCCTAATCTCGAAGATCCGAGATCACCAGCACGACCGTCTCGTCGAATCGAGTGAAAACCATATTAAGCATGTTCAGATCCGACGGTCGGATCTTCCAGAAATCGACGAAAAAGCGGGCGGGACCCGCGACTTAAGTGCACAGTGCCTTGATACTGTACATGAACAGTAAACTCGAATTTTGGATCCCCTTAGCACCAACGTTGAGCCATTTCGCCATCCAGAAGCCGAACATAGCACTTCAAATAGTGGATTTGAACGGTTTCGTCGTTCTGGACGCAATGGCACTGGCGGAATTTCCGTTTGACGACTCTAAAGCCTCGAAAAACGCGAAAACTGTATTTTGACACTGTATTTTATGGACCGCAATTTTATCCAGACAGTTTTTCGAAAATCAGAAATCGCTACCTGATAGGATTCGTCGAGCCGGACGTCCTGGCGAAGTCCGTTTCTCGATCTGACAACCGAAAGACCTCGAAAAGCGTGAAAAACGAGGAAAAATGCGAATTTTGCATATAAATCCCTATTAAACGTGCCTCGGAAAGCGTGCCACTACATAGGGAGGGACCTAAGTGCAAGATCATTGATACTGTGAAGGACCTAGGGTGGAATACCAAGTGTAGAAGGACTACATTGCACTTTTCTCGAACCCTATATATATATATATATATATATATATATATGCATTAGCTAGGTCACTAAGCCCTAAACCCTATTTCCTCAATACCCTAGCCCTAGCCGCCAGCTCCAACAGAACCACCCCTCCTCTGCCGCACCCCCCGGGACCTCCCCGCACCGGCCGCCGCCTCCCCAGCCGCCGGAGAAGAAGGGAACAAGAGCTTCTTCCTCTCGGGTTGAAGAAAGGAAGATCCACACAGAGTTGTGGGAGGTCCTAGACTGCTTCGGGGAGACCCTCGGCATGCCCGTAACCGAACTTGGCTGACCCCGGTGCAAGCCGCCGCCGCGCGCCGCCGCGGGAGACTCCCTCTCCATCCAAGTTTTCCGGCGAAGGTGAGTTCTTGCAACTTTCCTCTTAGTTTTGGCTTCTTGGCATATGCAGTAAGTTTATGACATAGAGGCGACTCCTCGGGTGAAGGCCGAGCCGAGGGCGCCGTCCCGAACGCCGGCGGGAGCTAACCCCGCCGGATTATCATTTTCTGACCGATCGCAAGCGCGGGCTTCATCCGGCCGACAAGATCGAGATCAGAACCGTTGATCTTGCTTCCCTGGACGACTGCAACACCCCCCACAAGTTGGAGCTTGATCAGACGAGGATCGGTGCCGCGCGGAGAAGCCCTAGAACCCGGTTTTCTTCGACTTCGGCCAATCACGGCCGTCCGGCGCCGCCGCGGCCTCCCGCCGCCGGCCACCACTGCACCGAGCGTCAGGGTGTTGGGACAGACCTTTTGGTCCGGGTTGCACCTGCCCGGAGCCGCCGCGCCGGAAACCACCATTAACGGCCATTAAAGGCTCCACCGAGCTCCGCCGCCTCGCCTTGCCGGCGCTCCCCGGCACCGGCAAACCGCCTGGGTAAGTCTCTTGGACCTTCTAGAGCTCTCCCATCATCTTGCATGGGTTCTTTAACGTCGGGTTTTTGCTCCGCACAGTTGCACCCGATTCCGGCTTGGATTGCTTTTCCGGCCAACTCCGGCGCTCCGGCCGTCGACCAACTACACAGGTGAGACCTAGACACCTTCCTCGTGATCCCCACGATTTTAGTTTTGGGTCAGAGGGGCTCCTGTTACGTGACTCAAAGCTTGCACCCGAGCCACATCTTTCGGGCTTAACTCCGGCCGCCGCCGTCTCCGGCCGCCGGGGCTCAACCCCACATGGACCAAGCTTCTTCTGGGACACCTTCTTGTCTGATGCTTCCCTCTGGTGCAGGTCTGAGCAGGGTTGATCCAAGAACACCCCAACCCGAGCTTGGACTTTTGGTTGGTGCTGCTCCGGCCACTGTTCCGGCCAGTCTCCGGCAACCCTCAGGTGAGCACCATGACCCTTAACAGTTGCTTAACATGATGCTCCATCTAACTTAGGTTTTGATCTAGTCTAGGTTAAGTATTAGCGAAGTTATAAATTGAACCCTAAATGTTTATGGGCCAAGTTGTAAATGGGCTTGGTCTCGGCCCAAATTTGGTGAGCACGACCTTGGTCCCGCCGTAACGGACGCGCTGAAACTCGCCGCGAAGTTTCTGGACATCTAGAAGTTAAGATCGGGGCAAAATAGTGCATTCAACATAAAGAGTTAAAGAGCTAACTTTGCTCTCGGGTTTCGCGTTGACCCAAGGTTGTGAGCACGGGGACTGTCGCATCAAATGTGACGCGCTGGAACTTACGGCGTCGTCGTTGGACTCCCGGATTGCAAGAATGAGTCGAAACAGCAGATTAATTCAATGATTTTATGCAAATTAAAACATTTTATGGACTAAAACGCAAATAGGACTTAGTGGCTGTCCCTAGACAGTGTCTACACACCTACTAGGCATCTTGTTAGAGTCCTGTGGACTTTCGTGGATCGGGAATTGGAATTTATTCAATAAATCAACGATAATTGACCGTATTAGCGTCGCGTTGTTGTTATGTCGTCGGGGATGGGTTTTTGTGAGTATTACTGATCATATCTTGTTATTCAGGGCCCAGCTGTTTAGCACCAGCCTCCCAGTAGCTGCGCGGGAGTTCGAGGATCTGCCGTCATTCAGGTGGGTTACTTTCGAACCGGGCCTCAGCTTTTTGGCCCTCTGGTTGCTTAGTTTGTCGGACCCCTGTTTTTGATTTACCATGCTGATTACACATATATAACCAAGCTGGACATACACTGATATTCCTTGACATATGCTGATTTCCTCGACTTGATTAGACCCGTGCTTGAGATTACCTGTCCATGATTAGTCTGATTATGATATGCATGCTCTATGATTGTTCCCGATAGATCCTGATCTTCTTGAGACATGATTGTTTATCTCTGATTTACCTGACTTTCAGTATACCTATCTGCTGTCATATTCCGGTATATAGATTTGCATGATTAGATGATACCTGTTGATTCCAGTCATTGAGATGTTATTTGATATATAGTCGATACGCATGATTGATTGATCCTGATTGATAGACTGATGATTCCCTGTTGGGACTTCGGCGTGTTGCCGACTACCCGGTCACTAGACCATGAGATTGATCATGATGATTTCCCATGCACTGCTGTACTTCACGAACATGGCCGGGGTAGCTTCCCGTGGAGATTGTTCTTTACCGGTAAAGTGGTCTGATGATAGACCCATGAGCCCTTGACAAGGTTATGTCAGCCGAAAAGGTGCCGAACAGTGGCATTGCCTGAGGTCCTGCGAGACCAACATGGCGCATGATTGGGTACTTGGGTTTTACCTTTGACGCATTACTTGTACTTTGTACTGTTGCTCAGTTATTCCAGTGTTATTACCTGTAGACATGCTTTTATCACTTGCAGTTCTTTATGCCTGATTATTGTCGATATCTCCTGATTTCTAGCATGTATGATCTCCAGTTTTATGATTGATTATCATTGTATACCCCGATTTACAGTATTCATATCTGCAGTTCTCTTTAGTGACTATCTGCCTATCTGTGGATTCTGATTATTAGTAGACATCTATACCTTTCAGCTTTTCCTATTGACTCTTACTATCCGCAGATTTTAGTACCCAGTAGGTACGATTAGCTGATCCTCGGCTCGTCGTGCCCACTGGGATACATGTACAGTGTATCTCACACCCCCTGGGTGACCATTTTCCAGGTCCGTCGGGTGGGGGAGATAGCGGGACGATCCAGTGAGCTTGTCACGATAGAGCTGTCCCCAGGATTCTAGACAGAGATGATTGAGATCCTTGATGATTTACGCAGACTTTTATTTTCCGTATGTATTTCAGTTTCTGTTTAATTTAGACTTGTAGAACTGATGATGTAATAACTTATGTTGGATTATTCTTGCTGAGTAGATTAGAGTAGTTACTGATATATCTGTTGTACTCTGATGATGATTCTAGCCGTGCATGTATAGGGGAGTCTCTGTTCTTGGAATAGAGGGTTTCCTATATATGTGGCGGTCTGTTACGCCCAGGTTTGCGAACTCTGATTTCAAAAAAAAAATTTTACCGGATTTTTAAAACTCGGGGCGTGACAGCCCGTGCCGATGGATACTTAAATCCTTGGGTTATACTTTTGGACTATCCATCCAGTTGAGGCATACATTTTATTACAGTAGCTGTAGTTTTTTATACAACATTCTTTCTTTTCCTGTTATATTATGCTACTGTAGTATTACAGTTTTCATACCATTGTTTATCTTTGGTTACCAGTGAGTGCAGCTCGCCTTCGTCGGCTTGCAGTACCCACTAGAAGACCCTAGTTGGTTTCTCACTACCCCACAGTTACAGGTATTGCAGGAGGTGACGGTCGGGACGGTACGTGAGGCGACGACATAGCTAGAGAGCCTAGCAGTCCTGAGATTTTCATTTAGTACCTTACAGTTTCATTTTCTTTTGGCCATGTTTTTATTTGTCGATGGGTCTAGATATGTGGTGGTTCACTTTATGCTTGATTGTTTGATGGATCGAATAATCAGTGGATTCCTGTCATTATAATCTTGTGGTTTTATGCAAAAAAATATTTCTACCCCTCGTGGTAGTCGGTTTTCCAAAAGATCATGTTTCTGTGTGGAAAACCGTTTTGAAGAGGATTTTGGTTTTTATTGCATTATTAGATTTCAAATAAGGTTTCCGGATGGGAAACGCTTTCAAAATAATAGGAATGTTTGATAACCTGTGTATTTGCATCATTTGCGGTAAGGACACTGTGGAGCATTAAAGCATCATGTTTAAGAATCATTTAGCTGAATGTGCATCCTCTGTGAACGCAATAATTATGTGTGAGTTGGAATTGGTGGTTTGTGATATTGTACAATGTGTGACGCCGTGCAAATACAGGGAGGTTATGTCCGTGTGAACAGAGGAATTACCTATATTTGTGGCGGGTCTGTCCGTCCCGTGGAAAGGTTTAGAAAAAAAAAAAAAAAAAAATTGGGGCATTTTTCTGCTAACTATGTTTTCTAAACTGGCCCTAATTCTGAAAATAGTTTTACAAAATGGACCCCGGGGCGTGACAATAATATTAAGTACCATACTGAAACAGTAGTAGCTAATAGTATCACTGACGCACTCGACACATTTCCAATAACATAAAATTAAGGGTAAGGAAACTTAACAACACTGTCATATTTGACGGATAGATAGTTTTAATTGCACAAACAGTATTACAACTTACAAGTCATGGGTAAGCAGAATAGAGAAGAATAAAGGATTAAATTCTAGGCTAACAAGAGAGAAGCTAGACAGAAATATGCATACCAAAAAGACGTAATAGATGTTCTGCACCGTAAACAGTTGAAGGTGAGGCATTATCTCGAACTGCTTCACGGTATTGTTGCCGCTCCTTTTTATAGAGAAGCATCGCAGGCAATGCTTTGTCAAAATAGCATCTTAGCCCTTTAAGAATTTCCGCGACAGATTCAGCAATCCTTCACTCACAAAAACACAAATGTGTTATATCACCAATGAAGCTCATTAGATCCAAAGACACCGAACAGGCTAGCAAACCTAAAACCAATATATAAATGCTAAAAAAATCTTAAACTAACATAAAACTCAAAATAGCATGCTGGTAAAACTAAAACATAAAATTGTTATAATGCTCGCAACAGATTCACCAGCTCCAACCTAAAAATACAACTCACCCTTTTCCAGCCGATTTGGTAAATTTTTGGATCATATCTAATACTGTTTTAATACTTGACTTTTGTTCACATTGAAAAATCCTCAACTACTATGTCCTTCGACAAAATAAATTTTAAATTTGGCTAAATTACAGAAAACCCCCCTCTAATATCCCGTTTTTCCACTTTACCCCCCTGTCTTTTAAAAGTCGACAACCTGCCCCCTCGTAATTACCGAAATATGCATTTACCCCCCTGCCTGATATGAAAGTCCATCCATGAGCCTCTAATGGATGCATTTACCCTTTCCCCCCTGCCAGATATGAATTGGTTTCTTACCAATTTGTTACAAGCAATTGGCTCATTAGAGGCTCATGGATGGACTTTCATATCTGGCAGGGGGGTAAATGCATATTTCGGTAATTACAAGGGGGCAGGTTGTCGACTTTTAAAAAACAGGGGGGTAAAGTGGAAAAGCAGGATATTAGAGGGGGGTTTTCTGTAATTTAGCCTTTAAATTTTGCAGAGCTAGTCTTAGAAACTTTTCTATCCCTTGCATTACTAGATTCATAGCTTCTAAATTTTTGGGTAATCACATCCTTAATTGTTCTTCTAGTTGCTCACTGAGCACCTAGTCACTATATGACCACCCTATCAGAAGATAACACTAATATACAGTGTAAACTTCACTGAACCAAGAAAGCAAGCTCAACAGCATGGCACCATATTGGTAGATCTCTATAACAAACAAGGGCAATGAGCTTTCCACCTCCAATCATAAAAGGTATGATAAACAAGAGAACTTTTGAATAATTATTTTTCTTCATTCAAATCAAAAAGCTATAATGAACATGAGAGGAACTTTTAACTAATTCTTTCTCTTACATTCATGAAAAAGTAATTGACGAGCACCCCTACAAAGGATTCAGTTACTGTGCCCCCCACCCCCCCATATCCCCCAACTCTCCCGCCCAGCACCGTCCTAGTCCAACATTGGTCAAGCAGTGTTGCACCACTGACACTGCTGAAGCGGCAGAAAAATGAACTTCAACAACAACTACAGCAGCAGGCAAGTTTTAACAGCAGCAGGGAGAAATTTCTTAATTCCTTCAGCCACTTTAGGGCTTTTGAGCTTCATGAATCACAAGGAAAAAAAAGGTATCATGTCTGGTTAGCCAAGACTTAGACCAATGAGCTTCAGAGATCTACCATTTATATTACACTATACAATAGCTCTAACTGTTTCATCGATTTATTCTTTCTCTTTATTCAGCAGTGCCAAGCTATACTACTAAGCTGCAACATCACCACCTAGAGGTTACATGAACACGCAACAGACACGAGATGGACACAGCAAGAATGAGTAGGAAGATACACAATGGACACATGTCCGTGGAGGGTGCACCTAGAAGAGTCTGTCGTTCCAACACGGGCATGACAACATTATAGAAGTGTCCATGTTTCCTAGGTCAGCAATCTCCAGCTGACAGCCGACTTGATCAGTTCCCTTAGACATAGGCTCAGCACATAAAAACATATTGCAATATAAGTTAGCACATCCAATACAACATGGAATGGAGTCATACATGAAGGGGTATGATACAGAAATGGTAAATTGCCAACCTCCCTTTTGCACAACTGTACCAAGTGGAACAAGCGGTATGAAAATCCTTTATTCCTCACTTTCACTTAAGAATTTGATTACAAACTTCCCACTTACTAGCACGAAATGTTTGTGAACAAATGTAGGGACTTAGGTAGTTGAATAAATCCAAACACTAAATCTGCAATCTAGGAGCATATCGCATCATAAACACACAAGACGAGATGATATTTCCAAACAAGCTAAAACAGTATTTATAGCACGATAATAGCACAGTATGAAGCATACGAGATGGGCAATAAAGCAATGGGTTGTGTGATTGCCAAAGTAGTAACAAGATTCCTATGTGATAATTATGATTACATATATAGAGGCCCTTGTGCTGTCGTAACTTATTCATCTTTGCTCACTGAGTCCTTTGTGGTTATTTTTTACATTCTAGTCCTCTTAGTGAGCTCCAGGCAAGTTGTATTTAGCATGGGTTTTAACATGTTCATTAGGATTTTGAACCTATAATGATGGGCCTAAGGCGCCAGTTTAACTAAGGGTAGAACTTAAAAGAGTCAGCCCAAAGAGAAGTGACTATGAAGAGGGTAGCCATAAAGCAAGGGGTGCTGTATGCAAATAGACAGTCCATTGGGGGTGTTGTATGCAAATAGACAGTCCATTGTCTCGGTAATCATGGAAGGATTCAGGCAGGGTTTAAAGTGTCGCCCATGCCGCAGCGGCACGGGCGGCACGTACCGTGCCCCTCAAATAGGGGCACAGTACGGGGGGTATCGCCCCCTCCCCGTCTCGAGCGATACCCTCGAGACATGGCGATACCCATGGGGTATCGTCGTGCCGTGCCGAGCGGCACAGGTTTTTTTTTTTTTTTTTTTTTTTTTTTTTTTTTTTAATCACATGCGTAGAGTATTCTTTTTTATTATTTTTTAAAAAAATCACATATTGTACGGTACATATTTTTTGTTTTTTTGTTTTAATCTTTAAGAGATTTAGGTTATTTTGTTCACTAACTAATTTAGGTTGTTAGTAAATGTGAGTATCTTTAAGAGATTTAGTTTATTATTATTTACTAACTAATATAAAAAATAAAGAGATAAAATAAAATGAGAATGTGGTTATAAATCAGATTTTTAAAAGATTTAAGTTGTTATTATTTACTAACTAATAGCAATCTAAATCTTTTAAAGATTTAAGTTTTATGATTAAAAATATTTTTTATCTCTTTTCCTTCTTATATTAGTTAATAAATAATAACAATCTAAGTATTTTAAAAATCTAATCGGTACCCACATTCTTATTTTATCTTATCTTTCTACAATAACAACCTAAATCTCTTAAAAATCTGACTCGTACCCACATTGCCATTTTATTTACGTATCTCTCTGTAATTTTGTTTGAAATTAACTTAATCATGAAAATTATAGCTAAAAGCGGTCCACCGTCTTTAGAAGGCGGTGAGCCTTCAGTATGTGGCGCTGATATGGCAAGCTAATATGGTAAAAATATGATTAGTTTTACAAATAAAATTTTGATAAGATTATTTCGCAAATTATAAAATTTTATAAGGTTATTTTGAAAAAAAACTCCATTGTACTTTATATATATAAAAAAATATCAATATATTAATTGGTGAGTATAGTAAGTTATATATAGTCAATATTCATAATTTCTTAACTAAACATTTCAAAACAATATTATAAGAGCTTATTGGGAACAAAAAAAACAAAAAAAAAAAACGTGCCAGAGCATGCCACTGGGAGGTCATGCGTATCCATCGGCACGCAAGCGTGCCACGTGTCGGCACGCAAGCGTGCCGGTACCGTACTGTGCCAGGCGGCGAGCGGCACGCCCCCGTGCCACGGCTCTTCGAACCTTGGATTCAGGATGTCAATCAGAAGTCGGTTGTTGGCGGCTAACGCGAGAATGCCACCCCTATTGCACTTACAACTCCGTACCCCAAGCCAACTTACTCTACCACCAGTTCCACCTGCATCTCTTCCTAGAGTTGTCCTATCGCATGATAAACCAAAAACACTACAAAAGAATCGGAAAAATAGCATGCCGCAGAAGGATTCTAAATATGATAATTCCCCTATGGATTTTAAATCAGCAAATTGCTCAATGATAGCACCTGCTCCTAGAGAGGTATCTAGAATTCAAAATGTCTCAAACCCTAGGGTAGTAAAGAAGACAATGTAAACAGTTTGAAAGTCAATGAAGAGCTGAGTTAGGTTTCTATCCAGGATTCTTTACAAGAACAACAAGGCATCATTTACAAGGACAAAGGAGGTTTCTTCTTTCCTACTACCGAGAAGGCATAAAAAAGGATGTGTTAAAACTTAATGGTGTGTTTGATTCACGCTATCTTATTTGGATTCCCAAAATCCAGTAAATATTACAGCATTTAAGTAATATGGCACACCAATATGATAGGGAATTTTTGTTACAAAAGGAATAAGATTCCCCCCAAAAAGGACAATCTTATTAACGAGAGAGGGCGTCATATCTAAAATTCCTAATCACAGGTAATCTAAAATCTTTTCCAAAATTCCCAAATTGACCTCAATAAATTTCAAACCCAACAACTTAAATTTTAAATCTCAATTAAAATATAAGTTTAAATTAAACTCAAATTCAAACTGAACCACTAGAAGTTTTTTGAATCAAAAAATTCAATTCACATTTAATTTCATAAGTCAGATATAAAATTTGGAATTTGAATATAAATTTAAATTGGAATTCAAGAGTTAAAACATACAATTTGAATTCAACATTTCAGTTCAAACTTTAAGTTTGAGTTTAATATTTTTATTTTAAATTTATTTAGTTCTATTTAAATCACTAAGAAGTCCTTTGAAATTAAGCTCAAATTTGAATTCAAGAGTTAAGAATACAATTTGAATACAACATTTGAGCTCAAAGTTTAAATTTCAGTGTGCTTTTTTAATTTAAATTTATTTAGTTTTAATTAAATCACTGGAAGTCCTTTCAATTCAAAAATTAAACTCAAATTTGAATTCAAGAGTTAAGCATGCAATTTAAAACTTAAATTGAGCTTAAAATTTAAAATTTAAAATTTAAATTTATTTTTAAATTTAAATGTATTTAGGTTTAATTAAATTACTGAAACCCCTTTGAGTGACTCCTACGGGGTGTAGCGTGGGAAATTTCGAACAATGGGTGAAAGCCCGATCCATTAATATCATGTGAATGAAGGACAATGACGCCCAAAAATTAAACACAACATGGAATTTATAATTAGGTTGTAAAATTTCAATTTAGTTTACAACTTCAATTTAAATGTTTTTTTAGATTTATAATTCGAATTAAAATTTTGAATTCAACGACATTGAAATTTTGAACAAACAACATATATAATGAATTTAATGTTTGAATTCTTTTATTTTAATTTCAAAATCACAATTTTCACAAGTTTCATTTATATATTTTATTTTGTTTTCACAAATTAGTGAGGGCAATTCTGGAATATTGCATATATCATTACCTATATTACAGAAAATCTAATAATTAAACCAAACACAATAATTTATATTCTTAATAATCTAAGATGAAATTACTGTACAAACATAATGCAAGAGTACTACATTTATTGTTCCAGGAATGAGATGCCCTTTAATCTAGCAATTGATGGGAGTCTTTCATAACACGAACCAAACACACCCTAACAGCAATTATACCAAAAAAGTGAATATCACCAACGCAAAGAAGAAAAGCTCACTTATATATTATAGAAAATAAAAGAAGCCAATGCCAAAAATATACTCACATGCCATCTTTCTTTGTTCGGTATTCTAAGTACTTTTTTAGGATATCATCAACATTTGGGGAACGAGGAAGCTTGACAAGCTGCAAAAGCACAAGAGTATTGAATAGAATAATTCCATATTAAGAGAGTTTAAAATAATATGTTAGAACTTAATGATAGTATGTCCCAAGATTAAGACAAAATACTATGTCGCAAAAGGGAACACCAAAATAACTCTGAACAGTCAAATTAACATAGCAACTAAAAGTGAGAGTGAAGACAAATGTCATCTTAATGAAGAAGGCTATATCGGTAATAAAGATGACATAGTTTCAGAAATTACTAGAAAGAAATTATATCTTAAATACACTGGTTTGATGAAGACATAAGTTCATAAGTTTTTTAAAAAAAAATCTCTATTTTGATTTGCCTTGATAGCGATTAGCTGCATTATACGAGGTAATGTGTTGAACTTGTAAAATCATATATTCCTACTGTAAGTGCTATTCTGTAATACTCGAGAAAATTTAAATTTGAAATTCAATAAAAGTTTGAACTTTTATATATGCACAAGTGTAAATTAGACCCTGTGTTATATACACTGGTGAATAGTGGCTGACTTAAGTCATGAGTAAATACTCGATTTCGGATTTTGAATTTCGGATTTCGAAATCCGAAAATTTCGGATTTCGAAAAAAGTTGGCCAACCCTACTGTTCTGAGTCGAATCCGATGAAATAAATACTAGATTTGATCGGTCTCGTCGATCTGAGCGCGATGGCACGACCCAATTTTATGTTTGACGAGCCTAAAGCCTCGAAAAGCGTGCCAAACTGTAATCGCCACTATATAAGATGGAATTAAAATGGATCCAGACCTAAACTCAAAAAAGTAAGATCGCTACTCGATAGGTCTCGTCGAGCCGGTCGTCGTGACAAAGTTTGTTTTTCCGTTTGACGACTCTGACGCCTCGAAAAACGTGAAATACATTAAAATTCACCGAAATTCCTCGAAAATGTTTATATTTTATGGATCAAATCGCATGCAATCTCTTGAGGAAGGGCCTCTGTGCATAAATGATCTACAGTGAAGGAATTGGGTTAAGGCGTTAAGAGATGGAGGGTCTTTTTGCATTTTGTGCAACCAACTCACCCAAGTTGGTTCAACAACCCGCACACATGGGGGGAGGGGAAACCGCAGCCTCTCCCCACGTGGTTCTTTCTTCTCTGCCACGAAGAGTGCCTCCCCAACTTCCCCCCTCATTTGAATTCGCAAGGAGGGAGAAGAAGAGGAAAAAGAAGGAGTTGTCTTCTTGCATCCGAGGAGGTTGAGGAAGAAGCATCCGAGCCCTGGGGATTGCGCCAGACCCTTCTTGAGACCCTCTGCACTCTCAGGTGACCCCTCATGTGGAGCGCAGCCGCCTGCACTAGCCGCGGTTGGCTGGGAGAGCATCATCTCCTTCCTTCATTCTTTATCGAATTCGAGGTAGGCCACTCTCCCTCTCTTTCGATTTCTTTGCACTAGAACCATTCTCGTCGCCCTTCTGACCTCCTGAGCACCCTGCATGCACAGCCCCGAGGTCTAAAGAGCCGCCGTTGGCCGGCGAGAGCAAGGTGTTGCTAGAAAATCCAAGTCTGGCTGGATCTTGGCGTGGGCTACATCCAACCATTCAAATCAAGATCAGGCTTGATGATCCTCTCCTGCTGATCCCCAGGAAGGCCTCCACGAAGTTTCAACCACATCAGTTGAGTGTTGAGCCCGCACGGTGAAGCCCTAGTCGAGAGCTTTCTTGATCTTGGCCGCACTACTCCGCCCGGCGCCGCCACCACTCCCCACCGCCGGCCAACCACCTAGCAAACTCTCCTACACCAAGGGCAACACCCCTGTGCCCTTGCATGGACCTGAAGCCTCTTGCTTGAAGATCCACCATTGTTGTCTTCAAGCTCGGCCGAGCTCCATAGGCAGCCACCGCCGTCGCCTTCTGCAGTCGGCTGACCACCCAGGAAAGCTCCAATTGTCGAGTGTAGCCTCCCCATGCCCGGTTTCCATTGTTGCTCCTTAGGTGGCCGCAAGAGCTCCACCCCGGCCATCCACCGCATCTAGCCGCCGGAGCTGGACAGGGAGGTGACCCTACCACCTCAGTGAAGCCTCACCCACCACTGCTTGCCTTGGTTGGTGACTGGAACCCGAGGGTGAGCAACCTCGGCCAACCCGAGCTCCAACAAGGGTGGATCTTGGCCATCTTGCTCCGGCAACCACTCCGGCAGCCGCACGACATCTCGAAGGTGAGCCCTTGAACTTTCTTGAGTCCCTGAGCATGGTGCTCACCTTAATTGCCTAAATGGTTGAGTAATTTTGCGGAATTCACATGTTGGCCTATAAATACGCGTTAGAGGGTAGTAAATTTCAAAAGAATTCATATCTAGAAAATTCTAATTTTCTTCCAAGAGTTCTTGTGATCTTCCCCGGCGATCTAAACAATTCCGGAGACTCCCCGGCGAAAGAATCTAGCAACATCATCTTTCTTTCTGTTTGATCATGGAGTTAGAGGGAGGGAAAGGGAAGATTGTTGGGCGCATCTAATCGTCGAAGGACCCACAAGGCTGCAAGGCTGCAAGAATAAGGTCCCAGCCTAGGCCATACAGATCTAGGACCAAGCAAGCTTGTGGTTTTGATTCTGGTTATGATTCTTTGGCCGCAAGCTTCATATTGCTTCACCAGCAACTCCAGCAGCAAGGGAGGCTCAAAGGACATCATCTTTAGGGCGATTCTCGTCCGTTCTTGCTTGGTAGAAGGTCTCACGGCGATCCGAATCAAGAATCTTGAGATCGGAACCCGTTTCGATCAAGAAATTCAAGAAACGGTTCGTTTTTCGAGATTTTTCTTCCGGCGATCTTCCGAACAACAAGAACGAGTCCCGAAGTGTCGTACACAATAATCTAACGTGATTTGATCGTTTAAAAGAATCGCGAAATCGGCATGTTCTTGATTTTTTTATTTTGGAGTTTTTGAGTCAATAAATTTCGATTTTCGAATTCGGTTGGTGTTTTGGGATTTAGGCAAAGATATTCTTGATAAGTCACCATTGTTTGAGGTCAGCGGACTATTTGTCCAAGATCTAGGCACTTTACGGAACGTAAAACAGATTCCGAGGCAATTTCCGATAAAGTCGCCGAGCGAGAAATTCGTGTTTTGATGGAATCTTATGGTTTTTAAGTTTTGGATACTCGAGGGCTATCCCAAAGCCTTGTTAGGCTGGATTTGATGTTGTTCCCTCCTTGATACTTCGTAATTCGGACTAGAGAAAAATGTGTAGAAGCTGTTTTGTTAAGAAAGTATGTCTCAATGATTTTCCATGCATTATGGACCAAGGAATTAAGTGCCGTGGCACGAGGGTGTGCCGCTCTCCGCCTGGCACTGTATGGTACGGGCACGCTTCCGTGCCGACACGTGGCACCCTGGCATGCTTGCGTGCCGATGGATACGCATGACCTCCCAGTGGTACGCTCTGGCACGGTTTTTTTTTTATTTTTTTTGTTCTCAATAAGCTCTTATAATATTGTTTTGAAATGTTTAGTCAAAAAATTATGAATATTGGCTATATATAGCTTATTATACTCACCAATTAACATATTGATAATTTTTTTTATATATATAGTACAACTATACCTCATAGAAAATAAAAATAACAATATAATAATAAAATCACAAGTATAATAAGTATTTAACTATGTGTTTACTGCAAAACCATGTGTAAAAAAAAAAAAAAAAAAAAAAAAAAACTTGCCATGCTCGGCACAGCACGGGCGATACCCATTGGGTATCGCTCTGTCTCGAGCAATACCTAATGGGTATCGCCGAGACGAAGGGGGGGAGGGGCGGGGGGCCGCCGTACCGTGTCCCTATTGTAGGGGCACAGTACGTGTCGGGGCACGGGCAGCACTTAATTCCCAGTTATGGACTAAACAAGATATAACCATCTTGTTCCCAGTTATGGACTGAAGTATTCTAAGAGAGAGAGTAGCATTAATCCAAGAAAGTATGATGGTGTCTTTCTTTTTCCAAATTAAATATTCAGGAATTACAATTTTCTTTTGGTCAGTAGTATCAATGGCCTGAAGAAGAAGAATACCAATACCATCTACATTCGAAGAAACAACAAAACTCTCTAAGATATTGAGAAAAACTTGTTTCCACACCAGGTAAGTAGAATCAGTAAGTTTTAAAGGTATGAGAGTTTTGATGTTAACATCTGATAAAATCGAGATTGAAGAAAGCATGTTTGCATCGAGAAATAAAATACCACCACAAAGGAAGAAGAAGAGGTCGAAGATTACCAACTTGAGAGTTTCTAATGAAAGAGAAAAACAACACCAAAAAAAAATCATGTGGCACTCAGAGAACACCGAGGAAGAGTGGGCGACACCAGAGAAGTAAAGAGAGATATCAAGGAGCACAGGAAAGGCCAAGTAGCACTGGGTGGCACTAGAAAGAACCAAGCGACACCAAGCAACAACAGGAAAAGCCAAGCAGCACCAGCCATCAACAAGAAAAGTCGAGCAGCAATAGCAGGAAGGGCTAAGCGGCATTGGGCAACAACAAGAAGTGTCGAGCAGCACCAGGCGACAACATAAAGAACCGAGCGGCATACCAGGGCGGTACACCATGAGTATAACTTCGGCAACAGGGAAGGAAAGTAGGCAGGGACCCGGAAGAAGAGAAAGGGTAGGAGCAGAAGTCGATTTTGCCACGAGGAAGAAGCAACAATGATCAAGTTGAGGAAGAAGATCTTGGCGCGAGAAAGAAGTGTCGATAATCACACAGAAAAGAAAAACACCACGGCAAGAATAAAGAACTAGAATAAAAATTTCTACTCCTCAAATCTGCTCTAAAAGCATCAAGAGCTAAGTATTTATAGTGTTAAGAGTCTATCATATAATAAATTATTGTCTTTTCATCTTCTACACCACACGGTCACCCAAGAGTCATGCATAGAAAGACGAAGCAATTTTGGGGCAACCGAAAGGTCTTTTTGGGATTGTTTCTAGATTTATTAGAGAGAAAGGTTTGGGTTAGCCCAATCAATAAAAACTAATCAATTTAAGCCCGAATCAAATACAAACTTACAAAATAAAAAAAAATGCATTCAAAAATAAAATAGAGGTTTATTTGCTGCATCAAACTTGTATCAAGGAATTTATTAGGTTTAGATCTATTATTAATAAGGCACACTAGGGCCTATTGTAGTCAAGTACGACTTTTGGAAATTAGGGTTTTCCTAATTATCTTCTTCTTTCCTCTCTTCGGTCCGGCTCGGTCCACATCCTCTCTCTCCCTCTTTTCTCTCTAGGCATGGATTGGCTAAGTTTCCCTACCTCTCTCCTTTTATTATTTTATTTCTTTAAGCAATTTAAAGTTCTTTCAAACTTTGGTTTCAATCATGTCTACCACAAACTTTTCCACTATGGCACAAGTTCCAATTAACAGGAAACTACACACTGGCAGATGTACAACAAAATAAGACAAAGGTGGCTGTTGCATTACTCATAATTACAGGAATAGGAAAGGACAAGTGAAAGATTTGAACTACCTTACCCAGCTGCGTTACAAACTCCAAATCATCAACCAACTGCTTCTTAAGGGCCAAAGGAAATTGTGATATCAAAAGTTTCTCTGGTAATCTTCTGTCCTTCTCCTGAAATTAGCCAAAAGAGTGAAATTTCAACTTGACACAATTCTGTTTAATGCATATAAAAATCTCAGATCAAGATTCAACATAAGTTATGTTAAACGCTAATTGATAAATATTATCTCCAAAAATATGATACAGAGATAACAACAGAAAAGCAAAAGTTGTCCTTCATTATTTCAAACATTCTAGAAAGGTGCATAACAGTCACATCTAACCAAGGATTTAAGTGCCGTGGCACGGGGTCGAGCCGAAAATTTGCCGGCACGATACAGCACGGTTCGTGCCGAGCCGTGCCAATGAGTGTCAGTCACAAAAAATACATGCGTGCCGACACATAATGGTATGAAATATTTAATTTCTTTAGCAACAAAATTTTTTAATTGCTTATTATGTATCTTTATCAAATATTTTGAACTTTATTAAGAAAATTACTTAGTAATTTTAAGAAAAAAGGGTTTTGAACTGTGTCATCAGCACGGGAGCTGTATCGTGCCGGTATCTTGTTGGCACGGTACGGCACGGTAGATACCGCCCGTGCCGATGGATACTTAAAACCTTGCATCTAACTAGGGTGGTAATAAATGAAACAAGCTTACTCAAGAAAAATTTTGGTAAGCTTAATAAAATCCTACAAGACATGCTAAGCCCAAGGTTCAGTGGAAGAAGATGATCTTGAATACGGTGAAGTGATAGGCTCTCCTTGGTTGGAGTACTGAGTTGGATTAAGAGTGCTTGAATAGACAGAAGTGCAGATTAGAGTGGACAAATTTTAGAAACATTGTCAACAAGTAACTCAAGCCCAAGCTTGCACAGACAACATTCAGTGCAAGTTGTTGCAAGTTTGATTGTAGGAAAGCATGTATCTGTAGAACCCAAGAGTTCTAAATGAAAAATGTAAAGCCCGGGGAACCTAACTGTAATTTCCGCATAATTATTATGAAATTGAATTTTTATGCCAAGGGTTCAAGCTGTAAATTTGTGGAGATCACCATGAAAGTGAATCATGATGATTACAATTTTTTGGTCGCAAACCGAAAAGGTTTAGTCGAAAACAGAAAGTCGAAATCGAAAAATTTATCGAAAAAGCAGAAAGTGGAGGTTGTTGCTCTGGGACTACACCGGCTTGGAATTCTTGTGGTCGTGGCTCTTGTTCCGACCAAATCCGGTGCCAGCGACCTCTCGACAAATGAGCACGGTCGGTCTGAGGACTTATCAATCACCGTGCTCTCCTTCTCAGCGATCGGATTGGCCTTCTGCTACGGATCTCACAGTGTCGCTCCCAGAAGAATTAAAAATTGAGGTTCGGGTTGCTCCTCGCATTCCATGGCCATCGGTTGTACCCCGTACAACAAGCATGGGTTCCAGAACGTCAAGACCTTCTGACCCATGCTGTCGGTTTTGATTCCGAATCACAGAATCTTCGGTTTTGAACCTAAACTCTTTTATGGTTTAATTATCGCAAATAGGCGTTCGGCAAAATGCCAAGGGTAATACTTTTGCATCGAGCTATTCCAGACAAGAAGGTTCAAGTGTAGGATGTTCGAACAAGGTGTTCAAAGCCCGAGAATCCCTTGGTTCAGATCTCACGATGATCGGCACTCAAAACAGCATCTTATTTATGTAAATATAGCGTTTTTGGCTCCAATTTCGCAAAGTGGGTTTCGCTGCTAGTCGCAACGGTAGGAAAGCGCTGTCTACTAGTCGGAGACTTGCTGTTGTGAAGCACAGACCAGCGAGTGACCATAGATGAGTTCCGAAGCCAAAACGACAATTTTCGAAAACTTGGCATGGCTAGTTTTGGGGTTTCTGCACCCGTGTTGCACTACTTAGGAGCCGTTTGGATGGATATAGTTGCAAAAACAGTGTAGTTGGAAATACGTGCAGTTGTAAATGCCATAGTCCTAACTGCACCCAGTCTATTTAATTCTATATAGTTGTAGTTGCTACAGTTACATTTCTTCTGTTTAGTAGGCTGAAGTTGAAATTTGTCTTTGCGAATTCTGTCACTTTTTAAATAGAGGATAGATTACAGCTCCAAAATATAAAATAATCATGCAATCTTTTAATTATTAATTAAAACTCTATATTTATATATGATTTTACATATTATAAAATCATATATTTATAGATGATAATTAATATTATAAAATCATGTATTTATAGCTGGGTTTTAAGTGCCGCCCTGCGCCACTCGGCACGAGGTGGCACGTACCGTGCCACTCAAATGGGGGCACGACACAGGGGGGGTGCCACAGCACCACCCATGCCGCGATACCCTCGCGGGTATCACGCGAGACAGCGCGATACCCGCGTGGGTATCGCGCGGCACGGGCCACCCGTGCCGCTTTTCTTTTTTTTTTGTTTTTTTTGTGCCATTTTTTTTTTTTCTTGCCGCCCCCTCTCCCCCCTCTCTCTTTCTCTCTTTTAGTTTTGGTGGGTTTTTGTGTTTTTATCTGTTTTTTTTTTCTTTTGGTAGATTTTTTTATAGGTCCTTATGTCCTTCATTCAAATTTTTTTTTTTTTTTAGGGGATTGGCTTTTGTATTCGTAGTTTTTTTTTATTTTAATATTTTTAATTTGTAAATTTTTTAAAAATATATATATAATTAGATAATTTTTTATCTGTAGTTTATAAAAAGTTGAAAATAGATATACTTGATTTAATTATTATATAATTAATTTTTTAATTATTTTGGATAGATCTAGTATTTTATATAAGATTTGCGATAAAAATAATTTTATTTTTAAATTTAAAAAATTAAAAATACTAATAAAATTAAAAGTTAAATTAAATCAATTGATACTTAAATTTGTTTAATTTATTTATCATATAATTTATTACTCATATTATTTTTTTTCATCATGTTGTTCTTTTTCTAACTTTCTTAAATAAATATTACTTGTAAATTTTATTATTATATTTTAATTTCTATTTTCTATAAGGTATACTTTTTTTTACATTTAAAAAAACTTATCACTATATTAATTGATTTGCATAGTAAGTTATATATAGTGAATATTCATAATTATTTGACTAAATCTTTCAAAATAACATTATAAAAACTTATTGGGAACAAAAAAAATTATTAAAAAAACGTGTCAGAGCGTGCCACTGGGAGGTCATGCGTATCCATCGGCACACAAGCGTGCCACGTGTCGGCACGGAAGCGTGCCATGTCGTACCGTGCCAGGCGGACAACGGCACGCCCCCGTGCCACGGCACTTTATTCCTCGATTTATAGATGATTGAGTATATAAAATATAAAAACTAAATAACAATTCAATGAAGTGTACGAAAAAAAAATCACGCGTTTTTTTTTTGAACGAATAAGCCGACTATAATTATATAATTTTATTAATCATTTAAACTTGCTATCTATAAATAAGTGGAAATATATAATTTTTTTATTACTTTCAATAATTTTTCAACTTATCAATCAACACAATTTAAAATTTTCAATCTATTTAATTTTAATATATAAATGAAACTTAAAAAAAAAATTATTATGATTCTCTCAATATTTTATAAAATTTAATAATTATAATTAATTAAAACTTATCAAATCAACATACACAATCACATTCTATAAAAATTTACAAATAAAACTATTTTTTATATTTTAAATAAAACTAATTTTAAATTTTTTTATTTTTTTTACACAAACTTGTATTACTTAAAAACTTTTATTAGTATTTATTTATTTACAAGTATTTTTATTTAACTATATACAAGTAAATATATATTAATTATTTATTTATTTTGCTATTTATTTACTTATTTATTATTGTTAATTAGTGGGTGATCTTATCTCTTACCAACTGCAGCAGTGGAACTGCAGCCAATTTAGATGTAGTTCCAACTGCAACATTTGGACTTTCTTGTACAATTGTTACTGCAGCAGTTGGACTCAACTACACTAAACCAAACAATTCAGACTATGCATTTGCAACTGCAGTGCAGCTGCAAAGGCGTGCAACCAAACGGCCTCTTAGAGTATGGCTGTCCCGACACTCAAAAAAGAGTGACCTGGGACAGTAAGGATGGTTGGGTGTCATTCAAAGTGTTTTGGAAGACTTCAGAACTAAACCGGATCCCGATACGTGGAGATCGAGCGGTTTCGGATGCGAATTGGTGTCGTGCAGGTTGCTGCTATTCGTAGCAATGATTGGGCCTTATTGGCTGATCATTCGTTGAGGTTTGACACCTCTAGTCGCAGCAAGAAGGCTGTGGATGGTTCCAGTGCTAAAATAGGCACCCCGAGAGCCAAATCGGTGATTTTTGGAGTTTTAATTTTCCGTCCTAGAGTACTTTTCATGTGGTTGTCCCAACGACATTAATTTGGTGTTTTGAAACAGCAGGTGAGGTGTGTGCGGTGTTTGTCTTGATTCGGGATACCCCGTAGGCTGGGGTGTTGTTCTGACGAGCCGGAGAGGTGATTGGACGAGTGTTCAGTAATCAATAACGAAGCCATAATCATTTCTCTACTCGTGGTTTATGCCTTTGGTCATGATTTCCGTAGTTATGGGTGCTTGGACTTTAGCTAAGTCCGGGTTACAGCTAGGAGGACCGACAAAGGGTCAACGACCAAGGGTATATTACGGTAAAGGTAGGTGCTTCGAGCTGGTAGTTGGTGAGGCTGTATTTACTCACTTATCCTTTTACTTTATGATTTGATCATCTTACGGCATTCATTCGCACATTGCATGTTGGCTTCGTTATATTACTTACTAGCATATATATTATCGTCCATGGTTAGAGATTTGGATAGTTGACATGTAGAGTAGGCTAATACTAGTATTGGCTTTACGCCACGGTTATCGATGCCTATGTACCAAGACAGTCGGCTGTATACCGAATTTTGATTGATCATATCATGTGATTTTGACAGTGCGCTTTTGGGTATTCATAGACACCATGTCGGTTTGGCCACCGACGAGGGGTGTACTTATCCGGGAAGGTCGTCCATTGTGATGCGTGGATCAAGTCGGTGCATTACGGCAGCGGGCAGTGCCTGGGTTCAACGAGCCAATATAGTTGTGACCCCCCAATAGTCCCACATCGGATGGGAATTGGGTTGTGCTTGGATTTATAAGAGACATGAACACTAGTAATAATAACTGGGCTTAAGCATTTTAGGATGTAGTTTGGGCCAAACGAGTTATTATTGCTAGTGGGTCGGGTCGTTACATTTGGTATCAGAGCCGGTCACCAGCCGGAAGTGTGTGACGAGTCTCGACTGAGCCAGAGTCTGAAAGACAATGTGATGGGCTATGTCAGGATTTGAATGACGAGGGTAGCGAGACAAGTCTCTCATCGCCTGGTGATCTTAGGCTGTGTGTTTGTTTAGGCTGACGATGACGTCAGGCCTAAACGAGGGAGTTTGTGACACCCCAATAGTCCCACATCGGATGGGAATAGGGTTGTGCTTGGATTTATAAGAGATATGAACACTAATAATAATAACTGGGTTTAAGCATTTTGGACTGTGGTTTGGGCCCAACGAGTTATTATTGCTAGTGGGTCAGGTCATTACAATGGCAGGTTACAGATTGGGTTCTAACTTAGACTAATCGTCCTTTGAAACATATCAGTTGGTTGTCATTTTTTTACAATAGCGGCACTTTAGTTTATATTATGTTCATATTCATATCTTACTACTGTAGGCTTTATTTCCAGCTGATCATAGATGGCAGGTTATGGATTGGGTGCATGCATTGGACTATTCATCCTTTTGAGACATATAGATGGATTAGCTTTCTTTTAAAGTAGCGGCATTCTGTTTATTCCATTTCATGCATTTCTATACCATGCTACTGTAGATTTTTCTTTCCAAATTCATATTTGTCTATATCTCCTTATTGTTTCCTTTTCTGGTGATTACGGCTAGTTGTCGTGACTCTATCGTACTCACTGGGAAACCTCAGGTCGGTTTCTTACCCCACTGTTTTTACATACGGTATAAGTAGGGATAGTGAGGACGATTAGCTAGTGTGATTTAGCAGCCCTACACTTTACTCTTATGGTTTACATTTCCCGTTGATTACTTTTTATTATCGCAAAATAAATAGATAATGATGGCGGTTCAGTTAGACTAGAATGTTTGTGGATGAATGATCGCTTATGGTTATTTGAATGGTTTGGATAAATACGGCTTTTGTACATAGTTTGGCTCTGTGGCATGGTTATGTGATTTATGACACCGGTATATGTGGTTTTATGCAAGGATTTAAGTGTCGTGGCACGGGGTCGTGCCGAAAACTTGCCGGCACGGTACGGCACGGTGCGTGCCGAGCCGTGCCGGTCACAAAAAATACATGCGTGCCGACACATAATGGCATGAAATATTTAATTTTTTTAGCAACAAAATTTTTTAATTGCTTATTATGTATCTTTATCAAATATTTTGAACTTTATTAAGAAAATTACTTAGTAATTATAAGAAAAAAGGGTTTTGAACTGTGTCATCGGCACGGGAGCTGTATGGTGCCGATATATTGTTGGCACGGTACGGCACGGTAGATACGGCCCGTGCCGATAGATACTTAAAACCTTGGTTTTATGGTTTTCATGGCAAAACAGTTTTCCATCCCTCGTGGTAGCTGGTTTTCAAAACATAAAAAAACAATGTTTTCATATAGAAAACGGTTTTCAAAGAGGTTAGTGGTTTTGTCGTATCCTCAAGATTTCAAATAAAGTTCCCGGACGGGGAACACTTTCAAAGATTAGAAGGTTTTCAATGTTTGTTGTAATGTGCATTTGCATCATTTTCGGTAAGGACATTGTAACAACTAGCAGCAGGGCATGTATCATATTCATAAGAACCGATTAGTTGTATGTCTGTATGTACATATGCATTATGCTTGTATGTGTGCTGGTTGGTGTGAGTGTAAATTTATTGGTTGGATGGTGTTGTGATAGGCAGGTACGCCATGAAAATATAGGAAAGACTCTGTCCGTTTTGGCAAAGGGAACTATGTATTTGTGACAGGTCTGTACTTCCCGTGGCAAAGCAGGATTTAAATATATATATATATATATATATATATATATATATATATATATATATTGGACTTTTCCGCGAACTGTTAGATTTTAAACTACGCATCTTTTACAAAAGGCTTTAGAAAAAGGGCCCCGGGGTATGACAGTATCGCAACATGCTGTTGTCTTAGATCACATCATTTATTCAGCACAGCAATATAAAAGTGATTAAAATGTATAAATAAGAAGTAGTCAATTTTTTTAGGGTTCTTCCTTAAGAGAAATCGGACAAAAATTGCAAAAAGGCTTAATATTACCGTATATTTAGGACGAGAGATATGCCACCAAACATATGCCAAAAGTTGTTAGTAGACAAATTCTCATAGTAGAAAAGTGTGTACAACAAAATCAGAAATGAGTTGTAGATGGCTCTCTGCCTTCCTAAGTTCCAAGTATAGAATGCTAATTGCAAGTATGACTCTCATAGATAAACAAAGAATGAAAAAAAAGGGGCTAAAACTCATACTCAATAAAGTGGGATCCTGAGAGGGAGCATATGGAGATAGTCTAGCCATGTAATAACCTAGATTCCATTTTAGGTCGTCTTGTTAAATTTAGAATTTAAGGGAGGCTATAATTAGTTGTGCGCCTTAGAAATCAATTAAGTGACACTTTATATGGAGACAAATCATGTACTTTTCATTAATTATATTAATATGGGCAAGTTCTCAATTCACGATGTTGTGTTCTGTATGCACGAATCCTTTGTAGAATCAATTGTTGAGGAAACATATTCCTACGTATTTTAGGAATTTAAAATATGCATATCTCTATACATGATTTTTTTTTTTGAGAGAGAGAGAAAGGTAGCATGCTACCCGCTTCGTTTATTTTGAAATAAACTTAGTTGGAAATGTGAAGCAACTAGACTTCGAACTCGAGACCTCGGGTATCAACCACCAAGCCCTTTACCACTTGTGCTAAGGACAGTTGATCTCTATACATAATTGTTATAAAGCTTCTAGTCATAAGATCATTATAGAGAAGGTGATGATCCACATAGACTAGTGTATACTATACTTCCTATATAAAATGGCGAATCTCAAACTTATTTGTGTCAGGACGCTAGAGCAAGTAGTGTCCGTTAGAGAATAAGTTCGCCGATCCTAACCCACAAAAGAACAGTAACATGGATGTTTACTCCCTCATCAATGACTAGTTTTTTGTTTAAGTGGTATGAGTAATCCCCAAACCTAAGGCAACGTAGTTACCTTGCGTATTGATCATTGTAGTTGATCGCATATACGGATTTAAATAAGGAATGTTGGTTACAATAGGCTATGAGTGGAGATATGAGTGCACTATATGGGATCTATCGCTCTTGGCAAAGAGAAAGGATGACTATGCTGTTTGTGCGACGTGACCCAGAAGTCCTTGGCCAATGTAGTATGATTTTTATGGAAAGGAGTTTCCATGTGTCAACATAAGAGTTGTCCTCGAATAGATTGGTCATGACTGGATAATGAGATTCGACGAGTTATCCATGACCTCAGCTCAGTTAGGACAAGAATACTAGAAGGATTGAATCTTACGGTAACTGCAGTGGAAAAGTTCATTATTATATTCATTCCATTTGAGCGGTCATCATGTCCAGCGAGGTGTAACTCATGATTAGTGGGAGCCGTGAGAATAATTATTTAGAATGATTAATTGTTCTCAAGTACAGAATTGGAAGAGGGCTTCTTAGGCTACTAAGCCTGCTAAACTTTTTAATTTAAATAGACATCAAAAACTTTTATTTATAAAACTAGGCCTATTTATAAAACTAGGCTTATTAGCGGAAAGGGTTCCGATGGCAACACTAAATTAGTTTAGTGTTACTTTTCACTATGGAAAAAAATAAATCAAAGTGGTCACATACGATGTATAGGTTGAACCATGGCAAGAAAAGATGAACCATGAAATTCAAACTTTGGAGCAATGACAAAATCAACAAATTCAGACAAGGATTCGGTGTGGAAAGAGGTCTTACATCACTTTCATGGCACACCGTTCGAAGGTCATGGACTCATGGTGGATTTTTAAAAGCCTTAAAACGACTCTTAGCAAGCTTCCCTTGGCAAGGCATGCGTAGAGACATCAGGAAGTACATTTCAAAGTGCCCCGTCCATCAGAAAAATAAGTACGAGGCGACTAAGCCCAAAGTCTTACTTTCAGCCCTAGCCGATTCCACAGCACGTTTGGGAGGATATTTCAATAGACTTTCATTGAGGGACTACCAAAATCTCAAGGAAAATTCATAATTATGGCAGTAGTCGATCAACTCACCAAACATACGCACTTCGTTGCTCTCTCCCATCCATATAGCGTGGCACGAGCATTTGTCAATTTAATTACTAAGCTACCCGACATGCCCAAATCTATTGTGTCCATTCAAGATTTCTCAATGCTTTTTGGCATGAGTGTTACGCTTTGCATGAAACTAAATTTTGCACAAAGCCCATCTCACCATCCTGAAACTAATGGCCAAACAAAAGTGCTAATCGAAGCTTGGAAACTTATCTTAAATGTTATGTCGGCGAGCAACCTAAGAAATGGATCCAATTTTTGCCATAGGCAGAGTGGACCTACAATACCTCACACCATTCATCGATAAATACGACTCCTTTTGAGGCTCTCTACAGTAGACCACCTTAGACAATTCCATCTTACATCGTCGAATAATCATCGGCAAATGTTGTGCGTGTAGATTTAGTTTTGCAGGATGAACAAATGAGAGTTCTTAAAAAACAACGTAGTGTAGCGCAAAATCGTATGAAGCATGTTTATGACAAGAAGCATCACGAGTGCAAGTATGAGATTGGAGATTAGGTGCTCTTGCGACTTTCCCAAACCGACAATTGAGCATCCGTTAACAGAGATTTGGGAAGCTTTCTCCTAAATTTTATAGACCCTTTCAGGTTATCAAGAAAATTGGCAAAGTAGCTTCTCGATTGGAACTTCCTTCCATGGCGACTATTCACAATGTTTTCCATGTTTCAAAACAGAAGCCATACAATGGAGAACCTGATGCTACAATCAAACTTATAGTCGAACTTGAGGAGAATATGCTGATTCCAACAAACATTTTGGCCAAGCAACGTCGTCGAGTCGATAGGAGAATGAAGACGGAGATTTTAGTAAGATGGAACAAGCGGTCGCGAGATGAAGCTACGTGGGAGGATGAAGATGGAATGAATTGTTATGACCACCTATTCGTATTAGAATTAGGATTTTCATTTGAATTTCTTCTTTCTTTAGGATTATTATTAGTAATTATTTACCTTGATTCGAATGAGATTAGTATTCCTACTCAAATTAGGGTTTCTAGATGTGTATGGCTAAGCCCTCCTTTTAGTTTTCATCGATTAATTTGATCAATGAAGAAAAGTTAAGATTTTTACCTCACCGGTTCTCTTCTCAGATAAAGAAGAAACTTCTACCATAAAGGTTAGAATTTGGACACCTCAAAAGCAAGGATTTAAGTATCCATCGACACGGGTCATATCCACCGTGTCATATTGTGCCAACAAGATACCGGCACGATACAGCCCCCATGCCGATGGCATAACTTAAAACCCTTTTTTTTAAAATTACTAAGTAATTTTCTCAATAAAGTTCAAAATATTTGATAAAAATATATAATAAGCAAATAGAAAATTTTGTTGCTAAAGAAAATAAATATTTCATGCTATTATGTGTAGGCACACATGCATTTTTATGACCAGCACGGCACCGCACACACCGTGCCGACAAGTTTTCAACACGAACCCGTGCCACGGCACTTAAATCCTTGCTCAAAAGCCATGCATCAATACTAAGGATTTATGTGTCGTGGCACGGGGTCGTGCCGAAAATTTGCCAGTACGGTACGACACAGTGCGCGCCGAGCAGTACTGATAAGTGTCTGTCACAAAAAATACATATGTGCCGACACGTAATGGCATGAAATATTTATTTTCTTTAGCAACAAAAAAATTTAATTATTTATTATATATATCTTTATCAAATCTTTTGGACTTTATTGAAAAATTACTTAGTAAATTAAAGAAAATAGGGTTTTGAGTTGTACCATCGGCACGGGAGGATGTATTGTGTCGGTATTTTGTTGGCACTATACAACACGGTGGATACGGACTGTGCCGATAGATACTTAAATCCTTGATTAATACCATATTTAGACATTAAATAGAATAGTAAATAACAAGCTACTGATGTCCTGCATCTCAACACCTTATGCTGGTCATATTGCCATATATCGAGTATAAATGTAAATAATGGACAACGTGGCATGAATTAAGCTATCTTCATCATGCATTGTGACATTTCTTTAGCTTTGTGTCATGACATTAAATAGCTTGCTCATGCATCTTGACACCTAGCCCTTCTCTTGCACGACTGTCAAGATCTGGCAAACGTAATGCCACTATATATATGGCATGAATTTTTTTCCCTGGAGAGTGAGAAATCCAAGTACTATATACTTTCTCCCACCTTGATAGGCATTATTTAGAGTTACTAGCATAACTCTAGTAGTAGCCACCCTTTTTTATTTCTCCTTAAATTGAGAAATCCATATAAAAGAAGTTTGCCGGTTCGAGTGGCATTAGAGGCCAGGCATTTGCATGGCTGCAAGAACTAGAAGAATAAAAGAAAAGCAAGCACAACTTTAACCATTCAGTAGATCAAGACATTTTGAAGGTCGATCCATTTTCTTTCTTATATCGGATCAAGTTTTAATTTTGCATATTGAACGTGCTTGTGATTCTATGGCTTTTCGTTCATGGTTTTGGGTATGATGTAATCATACCGACTTTGTCTTTATGACGCAATCATGGTGAAAAAATTTTAAATAATGTCATTCTTCTACAGTGTACATGCATGATTTTCTTACAGATATATGCTAAGTTGCCTTAATAAACCTTAAATTATATACCCCTCTCTAACTCTCTTATCTTCCTAACAGCCCCTAACCCCCCCCCCCCCCTCTCTCTCTCTCTCTCTCTCTCTCTCTCTCTCTCTCTCTCTCATTGGGTTTGGTCGTTGCCGGCTCCTTAATCGCCACTGAAGAGATCTCTCTTCTTCACCTTCTCCTTAGATTAGCATTCGTCTCTCTTTTTTTCTTTCCCTATCTCTACAAGTTGATTTCCTCTCTAATGATCATGAACAATAGTAGTTTCTAGATATTCTTCCTTTGATCAGTTCAAATTAAATTTAATTCAAACTCCGAGATTTTTGTGCTTAATATTCATTTAAAATAATTAGGGATGCATGATTTAGTTTAGATTTTGGAATACCAATCTGATTTAATCATATAGCATCATTGGATCCCCTATGTTTTCAATATGCCTTATATGTGTTCAATAAAATGCCTAATAGATGACGAATATAATTTATGCTCACCCAGTTGTTATTAATTTTTTTCCGAGGGTAACAATATTTGACTTTAAAAGTTTTGGTTAGCACTTAATTGGCGAGCGAGGGCATTCTGGAGCTTTTGAGAACTGACATTTGCAGTAATGGTTAGTCGGTCACTTTTATCTTTGTAGTAGATGGACCATTATGGAGGTTGGATATTAAAATTATTTTCTTTTGGCTAATAACTTTGAACTAATTTGGTTATTTAAATTTATTAATCAGTCTGTGCGATGGAATATGAGACAAGCTTACATGCTTCGATAAGAAAATAGTCAGTATCAGGGCAAGACAAGAACTATGGAGTATAAATTACAAGATATATAGAACAGTCAACTAATTATAGATTACAAGACAAATTATAAAAAACATGCATATATGTTTCTGACCGTGATGGATCATATGGAAAGAAATATCAGTATTGCACAAAAATGAATTGCATAATATTTAAGAAAAGAAAGAGCACCTCATTTCCAGGATGGCTCTTACGCTTCTTGCCTTTGGCTGCTGAATTTAAAAGTTGAACAAATTACAAAAGCATTATTCAAGACCATAACAATTAAGCAATAAGAACAACCTATTTGTTTGTATTTTCGTTAGTACCCACAAAAAGAGATTGAAAGAGAGAAACAACAGAAACTTGATTATATTGCCTGCAAATCTATACAAACTCTCAATGGTTGCATGTGTTATTGAAGAGAATACACTTCTTAATATATCACGTACATCCAAAATCTCCAATACACATAAAGCTTAGAAAGATTATTAACCTTGGATATATAAGTGACGTGAAAAGAATGGCCAAACAAATGGTAAGGCATAGTAGGTATTCCTATGGTTCTGGATTCCTAGTAGCACCTACATCTTAAACTTGTCCAAACACTAGACAACATACTAGAATAATATTGTTAGACGTTGGTAAACTGAAATTTAATGCCACATTAAAGATTCTTAAATCCACCCATAATTTAGTGATTCACTTAATTATATTCTATCAATACAGTAATAGAGTTCTTGGAAACTACATACATGAAAAAGAGAATGATCATATGAAAATCTTAAGGAAAAGAACCATCATTTTGATGAAACCAAGTTCAATAAATATTTGTCCTCTGCTGCATGAATTCTTTTCCACCAGTGATGCAGAGAAGCATTTTAAGCCAGAGTCACAAAACCACTTGATATAAATAAAAGAACAAAATACTAATTCAACAGAAGAAGAATCTGGAATTATCAATTGAATCCCAAAAAAGAATATATTAACTTCATTGGAATCCCAAGCCAAAAAATAACTCAATCAAACCGCAACTCATTCGAATAACAATTTCATTAACAAAAGCAACTGAAGTAAAGAAATAAAACTTACTAACTAGTTTCAAAATAAAAATTACCATAAAGTTTTAAGTTAGATAAGTTCAGGTTTGTGGAGTGGCAAACGAAGGGTTTAGATCAAAAGTTTAGTTTCAAAGAGGATGTACAAAGGCTCAAAGGGAAGGGGAAGGCTTTACGTTTCGTTCTTGCTTGTGGAAGGTTTTGTGGCAAATACTTCAGCCCAAAGTCTTGAGATGCATCAAAACTCATTCAGCTGCAAGTAACTTCATTCTTTCACCATTTTTGGACCGTTTACAGCAGCAAATCAGCATCACAGTCACTTCAGCCTGTAATTCACTCCACTACACAACAGGGATACCAAATAAGAAGGCTACTGCAACTTATAAAGAGGTCATGGAAGCCTTCATTTTGGGTAGAGCTTCGAGTGGAAAAATCCAACAGCAATAGCAGCAATAATAAGAGAGAGAAATGGCAAATCCATGCTCACGTAGAGGAGGAAAAGAAGATCCACCCCAGGCTCAGATTGGAAGGAAAATAACAGCCAAAACAGGGCAGAAGAAGGGAGAAGTAACTATCTGGGGTTTAAATCATCAAAAACTCTCCTCCGTTTGAATGCTGCTGGCCCCTTTTGTAGACTTCCAATTCAGCTCTCGATAGCTGTATCTCCTCGAAATCTGAAGAAATTTTTAGTTTAAAATTTGTATTTCAAACTGCAGGTTGTTGCTAGTATATTTTCCCTTTGAAAATTGAATTTGAACCATCACTTTGTTGCTATCTCTCCCATTTGAATTTTGAAACTCAAGTTGCAAACAGTCTAATTGAATTTTGATCCATATTTTGGTTCAACCGTTCAGATACAGAAAAGATTTAGCTTAGGTGCGGTTGGGGTTGAATTTAAGTGGCGTTAGTTATCCTAAACCAATTAAACATAGGGATAAAATTCACTAAGGCACCTGGTCCCCGGCACGACTCCCATCTCGAAGGCTCCGAATCGGATGGCTTTCGCTGAGTTGAAGGAGCTGAAGGCTCAGCTCGAGGATCTTCTGGATAAGGGGTTCATCAGACCTAGCGTGTCTCTTTGGGAGGCACCCGTCCTGCTTGTCAAGAAGAAAGACGATAGTCTGCAACTATGCATAGACTATCGGGAACTCAATAAGGTCACAGAGAAATATAAGTACCCCTTTCCACAGATTGACGATCTCTTCGATCAACTACAGGGATCGTCGGTCTACTCGAAGATCAATCTGCAGTCTGGTTATCACCAACTGAAGATCAAGGCGAATGATGTGGCAAAGACAACCTTCAGAACTCGTTATGGCTACTAAGAGATTACTATGATGCCTTTCGGGCTTACTAATGCCCCAGTGGCATTCATGGACATGATGAACCGAGTCTTTAGGCCGTATTTAGATCAATTCGTCGTAGTGTTCATCGACGATATACTGATTTACTCACGAAGCGACGAGGAGCATGAAAATCATCTTCGTCGAGTCCTTCAGTTACTACGGGAGAACAAGCTCTATGCCAAACTCAAGAAGTACGAGTTCTGGCTTTGCGAGATGTCTTTCTTAGGACACATTGTGACTCGGTTGGGTATCGTTGTGGATCCGAAGAAAGTGGACTCAGTGGTTGATTGGCCCCGACCGACCAGCGTGACTGAGGTCAAGAGCTTCCTTGGTTTGGCGGGCAACTATCGGCGCTTTGTCGAGGGCTTTTCTAAAATTGTCATCCCGCTGAACCGGCTGACGAGAAAATGTGAAAAGTTCCAACGGACTCCTAATTATCAGAGGAGTTTTGAGGAACTCAATGATAGGTTGACACACACCCCTATTCTAGCATTGCCGAAACCTGGTGAGGACTTCGTGGTCTATTGCGACGCCTCACGAATCAGGTTGGGATGTGTGCTCATGTAGCAGGACCAAGTTATCACATATGCGTCACGCCAACTTAAGGACTATGAGAAAAACTACCCGACTCACGATCTCGAGCTCGCAGTAGTGGTGTTCGCCCTTAAGCTGTGAAGGGACTATTTATACGGGGCGCACTGCGAGGTATTCACTGATCACCAGAGCCTAAAGTACGTGTTCACACAGAAAGAGCTAAACCTTAGGCAATAACGGTGGTTCGAGCTCTTGAAGGTCTACGACATCTCTATTCAAATGGGGTGGCTGACGCCTTAAGCCGGAAGCAGTCATCGGCTGAGCTATCGTTCATGATCACCGAGCAAGACCGCCTGGTGGAGTTCCGTCGATTGGAGTTGGAGGTTATACCCACGGGGGCCACTGCCTACCTTGGTGGAATGAATTTTGCTCGGGCAACAGACAGACCCACATTTGTAGAACGTGTGGGTATATTTCGAGCAAGGAAAAGTGGGGGACTTCACGATCCACTCCGACAATTCTCTATGATTTCGAGGTCGATAGTGTGTGCCAGATGTTTCGGAGTTAAGAAAGGATATTCTATCCAAGGCGCACCGATCTCCATACACCGTGCATCCCGGCGAAACCAAAATGTACCGGGATCTCAAGCAGAATTTCTGGTGTCCAGGAATGAAGATGGATGTGGCTCAACATGTAGCTCAGTGTTTGGTGTGTCAGCAAATAAAAGTTGAACACCAACGGCCAACAGGAAAACTACAACCCCTCCCTGTGCCTGTGTGGAAGTGGGAACATATTACCATAAACTTCGTCACATGTTTGCCTCAGTCTCAGCGGAGGCCACGACGCAATTTGGGTCATTGTGGACCGATTGACGAAGTCGGCCCCCTTTCTGCCTATGCACACGACTTGGCCTAGAGATAGATTAGCGCAGCTCTACATAGACGAGATTGTCCAGCTTCATGGAGTGCCGGTGTCCATCATGTCTGATCAAGACAAGCGTTTTGTATCCCAGTTCTAGAGGAGCTAACAGCAAGCGATGGGTATGAAGCTAAATTTTCATTCGCAGAGCAACGACCAGTCTGAGCGTGTCATTCAAACTCTTGAGGACATGCTCCGCGCTTGTGTCTTGGACTACGGTGAAGGGTGGTTCAAGTATCTACCCTTGGTGAAGTTCGCCTACAACATTAGTTATCAGGCGAGTATCGAGATGGCACCGAGGCTTTATATAGACATCAATGTCGGTCCTCGATCTATTGGGACGATGTCGGTGAATGCCGGGTGATTTAGCCAAACTTAGTGGCGAATGCGGAAACCAAGGTTTGCATCGCGAAACAGCGGTCATTGACCATGCAAAGCAAGCTGAAGAGCTACGCGGATCAGCGACGACGTGATCTAGAGTTTCAAGTCAATGAGCATGTATTGCTCAAGGTATTGCCTTTCAGAGGGGATCAAGCGATTCGGGTTGCGGAACAAGCTTAGTCTGTAGTTTCTTGGACCGTTTGAGATCCTAGAGTGCGTTCGTCCGATGGCGTACAAGTTAGCTCTTCCTTCGAGTCTCGCCCAGGTGCACAATGTTTTCCACGTGTCCATGCTTCGAAGGCATATTCTGGATACATCCGACGTGATCAGCCCCACGACTATTCAGCTGCGAGAGGATCTGAGCTATATGATGAGGCTCCGAAGTGGATGTTTGGCACGTGAGGTGAATCAATTGCGAAATCGGAACATTCCATATGTGAAGGTTCTGTGGGAAAATCATGAGTGCGAGGCTACATGGGAGCTTGAATCAACTATGCGGGAGCGATATCCACAGTTATTTCTTTCGGGGGGGGGGGCAATGTAATTAAGTTTCGGAGACGAAACTTTTTGTAAGTCGGGAATGATGTAATAACTAAAATTTTGAATTTGGTAAATTTGAACTCAATTTGAAATTTGAATTTAGAAAATTAGATTCAATTTAACGATTGAGAGAGAAATGTCTAACTTCGCCAAACAGGGACCATTTCTGATGAAACAAAATTGCTACCTTGATGGTCCGACAATGCCGGAAGTCGTGGTAAGCTCCGTTTTTTGTTTCGATGTGTCGAAACCACGAAAAAGCGCGACATACGAAAAATGGTCAAATTTTTATTTCAATTTTGTTGAGAAAAGTGTGACATTTTATGTGTGGAATTGCATGAAATCGCACGTGGAGGGGCCTTTGCGTATTTTAAATGCGTTGTTGAGGTCTAGGTTGAAAATTTTGAATATCGAGGGGTCTATGCGTAATTTTGTCAAACACCCAATAACAAATCTAGGGTTCTATGTCTCCCTCTCGCTCTCTCTCACAACCCAGCCGCAACAGGATCTCCCCACATCGCCACAACTAACCTCCACCCTCTGGCGATCTCCCCCAGTCGCCAGAAAGCTGATCATATTCTCCTTCTCCAAGGTAGGATAGCCCGAGCCACCTCTTCCTTTTGGCTGCGCCACCCCTGACCCGCACCGCCGGCATCCTTGGGCTCCAAAGACCCTACCTTGACAACCCCCGACGCCCCCGTGCACTGCTGTGGCCGCGAAACCCTTTTGAAGCGGTTTGGACCAAAGTTAGCCGCGAGTTTGGTGCGACCGCCGCCGCCGCTCCCTGCCGACTCCGTCGGCACTTGAGGACACATGAGGTTCTCCTAGCGCCACCCCGTTGATCCCCAACCACCACTGTGCCGGGATCCAACCTTGAAGCTAAGGGCGGCCAAGGTTGGTCGCGGCTTCTTAATCGCCGCCGCTGTCGCCAACCACCGACCCTGCCGAACTCCCTACGTCGGCTGTAGCCCTCTCCGGCCGGAGCGCACGCCCCTAGGCTGCCAATACTCGAGTTGGGTTGGTGCTACTCCAGGTTGCCCAAGTTGGGGTAGTTTGTGGCCGAGCTCCTCTCTCCGACCAGTACGACCGCCTGCGACGCTCCGGCAGATGAGCACGACCTTCCTGAGGTCCTGTAGGTCTCCGTGCTCACCTTCGTTGCAATCCGAGATGCCTCAGATTGTGTGTTTGGCTGCGTCGCACCCGACGGCATTGGAAACTAAAGTTTGGCTAGCCCTAGCGTGCTCCTCGGCCACCGCCTGTGCTCTGGACAGTAAGCACCAACTTCGGCACATCGAGACCCATCAGCCCACACTACTGGTCGAGTTTCTAAGTGCGCGGATTCTGATAACGAGCCCTAAACCTCAACTTTTACTATATTTAATGCAATTAAATGCATGTTTAGGGGCTTATTTATAATTTGGCCAATGTAGGCTGCCTCGGGCAGCATGAACCGACCCATTGTACTGATCGTCCAAGGTCGGATGGCCTTCGTGTGGTATAAATATGAATTTGGAGCGTTAACCGGCAAAATCACCGATTTAATGTGTTTTTGGTACGGGGTTCGTGTTTCGATCAACATAAATACCCTACCTTTGCTGCTGAGACTTGTTGGCTGGTTGCCCTCACTATCTCATGCATCCGGAGATAGCGGGTGCATGGCAGAGGGTTCCAGAGCCGAAATCGACAATTCGGGAAACCCGTTTCGACATTGTTATAATTAAATGGATAAACTAGCGTCGGATCATGTGTTTGCTGTCCGGGCACCCAAATTGGTGCGTTTCGGGGCAGCAAGTGATTTACGGTGTAGTTTGGGACCTTTCGGGGCACTTCGTGGGTTTCGAAAGTGTTACAGTGAGTTTTCGAGAATTTTCGATGTTTCGGGACTCAATTAAAGGAACTGACTTTTCGATGATTGGGATTGTGATTGGTGACTTTGGGTCACGTAGTGTATAGTCATTAACTTGGTGGATCTTTTGTAGGTGTGGTCGACAATCAGGAGCACCTTGGGAGTTAGGTGCCTCGTCTGAGTTCAGGTGGATAATTCGATCCGAAGTCGGTACAGTGATGCTAGCTCGGTGACGTTCTTTTCTCTCCCTTTTACTTGATTATACACACCTTACATGTTGAGCACTTATCACGACTTGACTTCACCGTTGTTTGCTCTAACTTTACCTTATTTTTGTCCATCATGATTTAGTAGTAGAGCGGTACTTGTTTGGATGTCATCGTATGACCTGTTTGACCTGCTTGGTCGGTATGACATATCTCTGAGATTGGATGACCTAATTGGTCGGTACTTTCCATTGTAAATTTATTGTTGGCTATTTGCCGATTGTTTACTATTAATCATATTGCATCAATCGTCACAACTCGTGTACATTTCGCGTACAACAGCGGTTTGGCCACCGCAATGGTATTCTTTTCTGAAAAAGTGGTCGTATTTACCGACCCGTGAGCCCTATGTGGCCTACTGCTAGGGTTATATGCTAGGTTGAGCTGGATGTGACATTGTCTGAGGTCTTCTGACCAACATGGTGATTGACTGGGTATATATATTTGGACTATCAGTCCGATTGATGCATACTTTCAGTTTACAATAGCAATAGTTGTGCACATATTACTCTTTACTTTTCAAATATAATTTACTACTGTAGTTATTATTGTATCTCATACCTTTATTTATCTTTCGATTACCAGTGAGTACAGCTCGCTTTCGTCGGCTCGCATTACCCACTGGGAGACCCTAGTTGATTTCTCACTTCCCCCCTGTTTCAGGTGCTTCGGGAGGTGACGGTTAGGAAGGTGCGTGAGGTGACGACGTAGCTAGAGAGCTTAGCGATTTCGAGGATTATTTTTCATTTGTGCTACGTTTACTATCTTTCTTGACCATTAATTATTTGTTAAATGATTAGACTTTGGTTGGTGGTTCAGTTTACTGTGAATACTTGATTGGTTAATAAGTTTTGTTTTGGGTTTAATAAATCTATGTTGTTAATCTTGGTTTTGTGACAAAAAGTTTTCTACCCCTTATGGTAGCTGATTTTCAAAAGATTATGTTTCCGTGTGAAAAACTGTTTTAAAAAGGATTTTGGTTTTCATTGTATCTTTAGATTTTAAAATAAAGTTTCCGGATGGAAAACACTTTTAAAGAATAGGAATGTTTGATAATCCTTGCATTCGCATCTTCTTCGATAAGGACGCTATAGAGCATATCAAACATCATATCTCTAAGGATTGTTTTGTTGATTGTGCATCCGCATTATGGTTCTTGTTGTGTGTGAATTGAGATTGGTTGGTTGTGATATTATATTGTGCGGTACGCCATGCAAATACAGAGAAGACTCCGTCCGTGTGTACGAAGGAATTCCTGTATTTGTGCCGAGTCTATCATTCTCGTGGAAAAGGCTTTAAAAAATATATATATTAGGGGCATTTTTCCGCTGACCATGTTTTTAAATTAGCCCTATTTCTGAAACGGTTTTACAAAAAGGATCCTGGGGCGTGACAAAATTGTTGCAATTAAATCCCGTAGTTCAATAAAGTTGACTTGATAGTAATGCGTTGCTAATGTGGCAGTAACGTAGCGTCCTAGTTATTGCCACATTACCAATCACAATTAACATGATGACATAGTGATGATGGGGAAATGACATGACATCATGGCGATGGGGCAATGACATGGATGTCATGTCATTAACACACCATCGCCATGTCAAAAAAAAGAGAAGAAAGAAGGGAGAAATTATTGCCTGCACCTAGTGGACGAGATTGTCTACGCACCAAAAGAAAATTCAAACAAAAATAACCCATTATATGCAATAGACAACACGAAAAAGGTCAACATATGAAAAATAGTTAGTTCTAGAAAGTTACTTTTACCAAAAGAGTTTTACTTGCTATGCATGAATGATTTAGTTCATCAGATGCAAACAAAAACTCTGTTCTCTCCCACCTAGTGACGCGACGATAATGCAACTGTGATTGAGATGCCATGTCACTGCTGCGTCATCATGGTGGTTGTAGCTGATGACATGGCAATTACTAGGATGTCACATCACTATCACATCAATTATATATCAACATCCAGTCAACTTAATTGGATTGCGACAATTGCAACAACCTAGAAAGTTTGAGCCAAAATTTGGAACAAATAAAGTTTGAGGACCGAAGTGTCATCTGACTTATAGTTTGAGGATTATTAGTGCAATTTGGTCTATCAAATATTATAGAAGCATTCTTCTAGTAAAAACCTTAGAAAATTAGCTTCAAGGTGTATTTTGAGCCTATTTAGCATGAGCAAATAAAGAAATAAGATGAAACAAGCTTGTGGGGAGTGGCAAATAGGACTATCTCAATTTCTCTAGTACCATGATGATACCCCATTGGACTTACAAGTAGACACGCAAGCCAGTTATCAAGGTCAAATTAGCAACACATAGTGGCAACCTACCTGGAGTACAATATCCGCATACTATTATACAATCATATTTTATTTAATGTTCAGCATCTTGAGACCATATCAAATGACTCTACCCAAATCTTATCATGCAATAATCGTATTCCCAATACTTAATGACCATAATCGTATGTTGCATAGACACGAATACGGGATAAGGATACAACACAACACAAATACGGCGATACAACATAATGGCACATTCTGGAAATCTTAGGATATGATAAGTAGGTGATATATAATAAAAATTTATTTTTAATTATATAAATTTTTGAATCTTTAAATGATTAGTTAATGTATAGTAATAAACTGACAAACTTGTGTAAAGATATAAACAGAGCCAACATTTGTTCATGAAAAAATAAATTAATCAGACCAATTGTGAACTTCAGTTTTTATCAACTGCAAGTTGATGGTGCAGGAGTCATACCACTGCAAAATAACTATACCCCCTATCTCACAAGTATTCCTAGTATATCCAATTATCCATAAAATATTCATCAAGTATCAGATAATTTTCTGAATTTCCAAAAATGACAGATAATCTTGTGAAGTACGCAACATGTACTGGACATGTATCGCGCAAGTATCAGCTGATACATATCCAATATGATACGGCAAGTAAAATGAAGTATATGTGCATCATAGCTACAATCATTTGTTGTCTTTCACTCTAGAGGGACAGCATCTCCTCCATCTGACAATCTATTACAAACTATCCTAATTTTCTAGCCTTGTTCTGAACTACAAACAATTAATTTTAAAGTTGCTCTGGTCTCAACTTCAAAATTAACAATTTTACAAGAGAAGCCTTTACTAAAAAAAGGGCCATGTGATAATCTTGCTACTGCATGCATTTTGCCAATTTTCAATGCCACCTGCATTAGTAGATCCATTTTAATTAGCACACTAGTATTGTTTGTTTCACTTGTATCATCTAGTGAGGTGATAGGGAAAATGTTTGGTACTAATCAGATGTAAAATGATATGGAAATTACTAGAATAGACAGGTTTATACATAATGCATGAAGAATATAAACATAAATATGCTTGGCAATAAAGTGAACCAAAAGATTGGTGACGTAGATTTAAGTACTACATAGATTTAAGTACTACATAGAATCAAGAAAAAGATAGACATACCAAGGTTCTTCATATCCTCTTTATCGACTTTTGCATCTGTCAATGTTAATAAAGTATAAGTTACAGACTTGTGCTAAACAGAGAATGATGACACATTCTAAAAATTGCAGAACAATGATGAAATCAGTAAGGCACATATCAAGCAGTTAAATACATGCGTACACAAAAGATTTTACATAAAGCCAATTAAACAACCTTCACTAGACAAAAATGATGTCTGTCAGAATGATAAAAACTGTCAAAGTAGCACAAAAGGAAGCATTTGTTCTAAATGCAAGTAACAACTTGGGAATTGTCACATCAATATCAAAACCAAGCATTAAAGTGCCGTGGCAGGAAGGTGTGCCAGCCATTACCTGGCACGATATAGTACAGGCACACTTGCATGTCGACACATGGCATGCTTGTGTGCCGACGGGCATGCACAAGCTCCTATTGGCACAATTTGGCATGATCTTATTTTAATTTTTTTTCTGTCCAATAAGACTTTTACAATGTTATTTTAAAAGTTTTAGAGTAATAATCATAAATTTTGGCTATATATTGATTTGTCATGATCTAATATCAATATAGCTTACTAACTTATTAGTTAATAGTTTAATATAGTAGTAGTCTTCTTTATATGTGAAATAAAATACAACACAGCTCATAGTGAAAATTATTTTTTCTTTAAATTTTTATAAAAATTGTAAGATCCATTCGTATTGATTCGATAAAAAACTGTATGATGACTAGACTAAACTAAAATGGGACCCCAAGTGCGCTAATAGTTCCTTTTCATTTTCAAACTTTTTAAAAATATTTATGAAAATATTGAAGAAAATTATTTTTTCTAAAAATTTTAAAAAAAATTCTAAAATCTATACATGAAAATTTAATAATAAACAATACGATAAATAAATTAAACAATAATAAAATTTGATTAACTTTAAAATTTTTCGATCTATCTTTATTTTTTTAAAAATTTTAAAAATTATAAAATATAAATCGGAGAAAATTATTTTTTAAAAAAAATTTATGCAAAATTTGCAAGTTCATCCAAGAAAATTACTTTTTCTTAAATTTAACTAAGAAACCTTGTGAAATCTATTTATGAAAATTTAACAATAAACTATATGACATATACATTAAGCAAATTTAAATACCAATTGCTTATATTTAGTTTTCAATTTTATTAGAATTTTCAAGTTTCTAAATCTAATAATAAAGTTTTCAAAGTTAAGAATATCTTAAATCTCACACAAAATGCTAAATTCATCCAAGAGAATTAAAAATAGACCATATAATGACTAAATCAAGTGGATATATTTTCATATTTTTGTAAATTGGTAATAAAAATTTGCAGAATTTCATATTTCTTCACAAAAGAAACTTTACAAGTTAAATATATTCTAAATGTATGGAAAAAAAAAATAAGTTGTAAATTTCTTGACTTACCTAATAAGTGGATCTTCAATTTTGCTATTTCTTTACTTTAAAAAAAAAAAATTGAAGTGATCAAAGAATAATAAGAGATTGAAAGAAAAAATTAAAGAAAAAATTATGAGAAAAAAAAAAGAGAAAAATAGAAAGAAAAAAAGTAGAGAGAGATGTGAGAGGAAAGAAAACAGAGCATAATAGAAGAAAAGGTAGAAGTGAAAAGAAGATAAGAGATGAGAGAGGAATAAAAGTCTATGCGAGAAACCAAAAAAGTCGAAGTAAAAAAAAAAATAAAAACATTGTGTGCCTATGTGGGCACGCAGTGTGTGCCTATGTGGGCACGCAGCGGCATGTACCGTGATACCCTCTGGGTATCACTGTCTCGTTCAATACTCAAAGGATATCGCGGCACAGAGGGGCCAAGAGAGACCCCCTCCCTGTACCGTGCCACCTAATTGGCCAACAATATCCCCTGGCTGCTACTACTGCTACTACTTTCTAGGCCTCTCAATTTGGCCGAGATCCCTATTCCAACCAGTCAGCCTCCAGAAGCCTCACTTCGACGAGCACGGCACTCCCCAGTACCTCTACATGCCCGTGCTCCCCAAGGTTGCAGCCAAATCTATGTCAATTCGTAGGTTTCACGATCACTCACCTAGTGCCTATTTAAATGCATAGTTTTTAATGTTGCCTTTTTTCGGTCTACCCAATTGCCGGAGATCACAATTCTTGGGAGCACAGCAATTGTCTGGCATTCCTCTATGTCGTGCTCACCTCACTGGTGCAATTCAGATGACCCACGGCTGTGCGCACCCATTGTGTACTTGCTTGGAACCCCTCCGTGTGGCCTATTCTCGCTCTCCGATCGTCGTTGATCATCGAAATGGCTTGGTGCTAGTTTGTTGCAGCTAAAGGAGCGTCGTCGACCCCATTGCGTTGTCAATTGACTTTCGGGTCACGAAAATTCAGTATAGGTGACATCTAGAAACATCAGTCAAGTCGAGGACTCGAATACTTAGTAAGATGGGTGCTTCAATCCAAAGTTGATAAAATTGTATCTTACTCGATTTTCCTCTATGCTCATTGTATTCCATACAATTGTTTAGTACAACTTATCATGACTTCATGTTCCTAAAGGCTTGGTACTCTACACGTTTGTTCTTTTATCATATTGCTTATCGTACTGCTTATGATTATTATGATTATTTTCCATCTATAGATGATGTATGACAAGTAGAGTAGGATTCGTTCTAGTGGCTTATCCACCTGACTATGATTTGACCTAATAGGTCAGTGTTACTCATCTATCTAGTTTTGACCTGTTGGTCAGCTCATTCACTCCTATTTGACCGTGCCGATCGGCGGATTCACTCCTATGTGATTAGACCTCATCATTCGACAATCCTCCTTCATATGATTTGATCTTGTAGCCGGTGGATTTACTACATGAGATTTGACCTAGTTGGTCGGTGCCAACTTCCTGATAATTGACCTTAAGAGGTTAGTTGGCTTATTTTGTTCATGATTAGGACATTAGCATGCTTCACCTCCATTCCTTGCATTTATCCGTCTTTCTTGACACTTGCCTAGTATAACATGCTAGTCGATCTTGAGATTTGTGAATATACTTGTGATCATGGACCTATTTGATTTTATTGATGTCTTTGAGATTATTTCTTTGCTCATTACGTTGCCTACGGGCGTTGGTTAGACTGTCAAGTCTGGATTTGTTGGAGCCTTGAGCATACACACGTGACTATAGCTTGTGATGGCACTGTTGCTCTTAGAAAGGATTCGCAACCTTGAGTGCTTTAGTTTGTCAACCCAGTGAGAGGTGTTGTTCTTAGACAGGGTTCGTCACCCTGAGCACTTCACTTTCAGGTTTGATGTACACCGCTCTCACACAAAGTTAGCGACTTTGGATGCGGTATGTTGTGTCCCTCCGGAGTGAAACTTGGTTATTGCTCCTCGTGATCTAGTGGACAAGCTTAGGCCGAACCTTTATGGCGGTCTGTGGTAGTTGGGTATGACTTTAGACGATCTATACGTCCGATTGATGCATAGTACCTTTATTTGAGTTGTGCATGGCTTTCGATTAGTTGTTTTGATTACAGTAAAGGCATCTCTCGTATAGTTATTTACAATATCTGATTATATTTTACTTAGCTACTATAGCTGATATCTCTATCGCATTTATATAGTTGACTCTCGTTTACAGTAGCGACAATGGATTGTATTCCATTTCATGATCCTTACCAGTTATCTTTATGCTACTGTAGTTGATCATTGCTTATGTCTCAGTTGATTATTTCAGTTATCTCCTTATTATTGTTGTTATCTCTTTATCATACTCTTTGTTGACCAGTGAGTGTGGCTTGCCTTTGGCAGCTGGTTGCCCCCCATGGAAAACATATTTATATGTTTCTCACCCTATTGTTTTTACAGATGAAGCTGATAGTGTGGGTCAGGGCGCAACGTGAGGACGTGGTTAGCTAGCGCCTAGATAGCTCGTGTCGTAGATCTTGGTTGCTGGTTCCAGATTTACTTTTCATTCGTTATATATTTATCATGTTGAGATTATGTACCTCAGTCTTGTAGCATTGTCTTTAGAGCTATTGTTGGGTTTTTCTATTCTCGTGGTTTATGAATTCTTGGTTGAGGTTTTTGGATCATTAGTAGTTGTATCTATTATATTGACACCCTCCCTATTCAAATTGTTTGCAATTGTATTTGTCTGTGCTCCTACGCCGTGCATATATAGAGGAGACTCTGTATGCGTGGACAAAAAAAACTCTATGCGTGTGGCAGGTTTGTGCACGTCTCGGGCAAGGTTTCACAAAAAAAAATTATACGCTTTTACGCAAACTCTGTTTTCAAAATGGAAGGAATTTTTCAAAAAATGCTTTCCAAAGAGGCCCGGGGCATAACATAAAGCTGTCTAATCAGCTTATGCCTATGCAGTGCAATCATGAAATAACGCATCTAGACAAACCACCTAGGCAGCTACAGCCACTTTTGGCAACCGTAATAGCAGCAACACAAACAAAAAATCTGTCCATTGTTAGCAGAATGAATGATAAATCAACATATGTGAAACCAACTAATAATTATGTATTTTACTATCGTTCTATCAATTAGACATGCAAATGAAGACAGAAAATGAAATATATAAGCTGAGGCTCTATACACTTTCAGGAAGTTAACTAGCTACTGATGTATGAGGGGCCCAACTAGACAGTTCAAATTGACTAAGCTGAGCATGTTTTAAATCTTTGATTATTAAATTTTCCACACCAATTATTCTAATAAATGAACAAAAAAACAAAGAATACTTTAAGGATCAGAAACCATAAAAATGTACACGCGTATATTAAAGCATATCCCCTTGTTCTTTGTTAGGCATTGGGCAGAGTATAAATTGCACCTTAGTTCCACAATTTTGCTTTGTTGGAATAATAAAGTGCAATTGTATTGTCATCGAGAGCACACTAATTTTGCTTTTCTAAAACTTTGTGTTTCATCAATATCAGTGCAGGACAGAAATAGAGTAAAACAAACCATTAGAGCTTTTTGGCTTATATTGTGTTGACCGTCCTGACTTCGTAGTTTTGTCCGATAGCTGATTCTTCTCCAATGCCTGTTGCTTGCGGATATTTTCTTCAGTGAATTTCAACAAACGATCACTCCCAACCCATTCGTCCCAGCTGTAGGCATTGAAGTTCCAATATCACCAACAACTAAATTTTATAGAAATGAAAAGTACAGTGTCATGGCATTAAGAAAAGAAAACTAGATGGTTAACTCCTCAAAATACAATATTATGGTTTCAGAGGTACATATTTTCAGTTGATCCAGATGAAATCATAAAAATGAAGGAAAAAAATTAAGTAATATTCATTATTTTTAGAAACATATCCTTCTTAAAAACCAGGAAACACATAGGTTCTTATAAATGTTCTCATAGTTATTGAAGTATAATAAAAGTAAAAGAAAATAACATGAGCTCATCAAAAGGGCAAGAGCTGTTAGAGCGCAGGCGCAAACCTAAGAGAGGTGAGGTGCAAACTTCCATAAAATTTTGAAATAAACAAGAGGCTCTTTCATTTACTTTCTAACAATTGTTAAGGAGCACTAAATAGTCTTTAAAATCATATTATCACAATAAATATTCTATAACTAACCAAATAATCACATTTTTAGAAGGAAAGGATGAAGAGAAGAAACAAAACAACATATATGATAATGTTAAAAAACAAAATAACACATGTAAACGTAAAGTACAAAATACCTTTTGTCTCCAGATAAAGACCAACATAAAGATAACTAGTAAGCACAAACATATAGGAAACTTCAATGTTAAAAAAATATAAATTATAAGCACTGATCATAAGAAAGCAACATGCATAAAAAGTTAAAGTTTCAAGCCAAAGATCATCAAAAGGGCATCATATGAAAGCTAAGTGTCCAAGGCTCCGAGCCAAAATACGTCAGAATAGAAATGTTAATTAGTCCTCAATCATCAATCATCAATCATCAATCATCATCTTCATCACTTGAGGAAAAATACTCCTTTCGTCAGATTTATCATCTCCAATGTCTTCTTCTTATTCATCTTCCATCTCGAGAGTCTCATCAAAATTAGGCTCTTCATCATTTATAGTTACTAATATTCCGATATCGAGAAGATGAAGCTTTTGCCTTTCCTTTATCAACGCATTTGGTGGAACTACGTGATCTGGTATGGTGGGTAGGCTCATCCGCCCCTGCTGCTTTAGCCATAATATTCCATGTCAAGGTATCATCTTCCCAAACATGTTCTTCTTCTTCCCTTTCATCATTGTAATCTTCATCCATTCTTCCAATCAGCCATTCATTACTATCATCAATTTCACTCGTTGAGATGGGTCAATGGTGTCGAGCAATTTATATCGCCGCATCAATGCTCTATTACACCTTACATACACCAAATCATTTAAGCGTTTTTGCATGAGCCTATTTCTTTTCTTGCTATTAAGCCGCAAAATAAAAAAACAATTTTATAATAACTAAGATAATACAAAGTTTCAAGTATTAAATTTAGTAAGAACTAAGAACTATCAAATATTGTATTAGTATAAGATGATTTAATCTAGAAAACTTACATGTTCAAATACACTCCAATTTCACTATCAACTGGAAGCACTACAAGTGAGGATAAGAACCCAAATTGCAAATTTCTACAAGTCTGGTGTTGATGATCCAAACAATTTCCACTACTAATCTGTTTATTTAAATGTTATATTAATAATAAATGTATGTAAATGGCTACATTTTTTTCTTATCTAATCTTACTAATTTGTAAGTAATAACTATTAAAATGTATACTACATAAATTTATAATAGTGCTATACTAGTAAGTAGTACAGAACTAAGACACCTAGTGACTTTGTTTTTCTTTCCCGAGTTGCCATATTAGTTCCAAAGAGGCCATGTGCTTCCCGATATACACTTAGTTGATCGCATATTTTATCTTGTTCTTGAGAACTTGGAACCAATCTTTGTAAAGCTTGATATAAACCCAACATAATCTCCTCATCTCTACGGCATTTTGGATTTGAATAAAAAAAATTCCTGGTTCAAGAAATGACTAGCTGCACGCAAAGAGCGATGAAGTCGATATTCCTATCTATTAATAATCTTGAAAATTCCACTATATTTCTTCTCTCTCTCTTTAAAAGAGCTTGCAATTGCTTCCTTTGCTATGTCCATGACCTCATAAAAATAACCCATTGCTGGTCTTTTATCACCGTCAACTAGTCGAAGTACATGAACAAGAGGGCCAAAAATTTTAAGAATATAAACAATGCTAGTCTAAAATGTGGGTATCAATAAAATCCTAGCAGCATTTTTGCCCGTTTGTTCCTTTGCCCATTTACTCTTGGTCCAATCATCTGATGTGAACATCTTTTCAGAAGTTGCTCTTTTGCTAGTGTAACCGTTGAAGGGTAAGAAAAGCTGTTGCAAATCTTGTAACAGCAGGCCTAAACAACTCTCTTTGGGCTGTGAAATGCCTTATCATGTTGACCACACTTGTGCGGGCATAAATATAACCACTCAATGTTGTTGCACCTTTCAATGTTCTATGCACCTCGTGCATCTTCCCAATGTTCTCAAGCATCAAATCAATGCAATGGGTGTGACACCACTAGGATTTGGAATAGTCTTATATATAAGGTATAATAAGGCTAAACCTCTAAATCCGGCTATAACATTTTGGGTGGTGGCTAGGCCCAAAAGGTTAAGAGGGTTGAGCCAGCATAGGGCTAGAGTAATTCTAGAATGGGTGACCCCCCTGGGAAGTAAGGTATCATAGTTTATATCAAAGCCAATCATCAGTCGAAAGTATGAGATGAATTTCCGTTGATCCAGGGTCATACAGCAAGCAAGAGCGCGGTACCGCGACTGACGACCATTGTGGGTCGAGAACGACTTTCCATAAAGTCAGCTAAGGCTAGCAAGACGAGTCTCACATCGCTCGTTGCTTGTCGGTGTGCTTGATCCTGACAAGATATTTGATTTTCCTTTGAAACTCAAAGATTTGGAAGTCTTATATATAAGGTATAATAGGGCTAAACCTCTTAACCCAGCTATGGTATTTTGGACGGTGGCGGTGGCTAAGCCCAAGAGATTAAGAGGATTGAGTGAACCTAGGTCTACAGTAGTTCTAGGATAGATGGCTCCCTTGGGAAAGCAGGCGTCACAATGGGCTACAAAAGGTGACCAATATAAATTTGGTCATTTTGCTTCCAACAATTTTCCTATTAAAAATTCACATATATTTCAAGTTAAACAAATATTTTTATATAATAATGTAAAATTACAATACATACTAAAACAAAATTAATACGCATTATACAAGACTTCGTAACGGCCAATACATTTTTTGATGCACTATCAATCACAATCTACACAGCATTTGCCTCCCTGATACGCTCCACCATACTATCCAATAATTTAAACATCTCTTCTCCAGTTTTAGTGTAATTGGAAGCATCAATAGATTCGATAGACACAATGGCCTCGGCAAATTTACAAGAAAGTTTATAAGGGTCCTTTGTCCCTTGTCCATCCATCCATCGCACATTATGCTACATCCAGTCTTTGCCCATTCGTCCATGTGGACTTTCATTGAATTCTTCATTTGTTGAACCACCTTTTGAAGAAAAGGAATCTGTCACTCGTACATAGTAGATGGTTTCATGGCAGGGGCGTATCCTCCAACAGATTCAAGCGCCACATGAAAGCTATCATAATTAGTAGCATTGAAGGGTATTCCTACATCATCAAACCATTTAGCTAAATCTCTATAGGCTTTTTCTCTCAACTCTTTCCTATGAACTTCGTTAATATTCTAAATTCACTAGTAAAATAGCATTGCTATGTTGTTTCCGCCATGCAGCAGATTTCCCATCCTTAGGACTCCTGTTTGAAATTAGATAATCCACAGAATGATTCACTTATCAAAGGAAATCATCCTACCTTATTTATGAGTCCAGGTAGGGCAAATTGGTTACTGGCTAGCCAATAATCTATATTAACAATATGGAATCTAGAAGTCTGCTAATGGGGAATTGCTAAAAGTTTACAATAGAATAACTAGCCAATTAATCAACTAATTGGCACACGAAACTAGAGCAAAATGAGCAATTTCAGATCCAAAAACAGACCCGATTCAAATATAAATCTAAATAACCATAGTTGAATCTTCTTAACAAGAATTTTCCGGACTAAACTAACCAATTGACTGACTTTAACTTATTACAAACTAACTGTAAGAATTCGAATTTTTGTAAATGAATAGATAAATGAGAATTATTAAAGTCAAGTTGAATTTTGGATCATAAAAGCACGAATAGCCAAAATCCCCCTTTTCTGCAGTGTAAATTGCACAGTTAATAGGGCAGAAATATCGCTTTTCAATCCGAGCCTGATCTCGAAGATCCGAGACCACGAGTGCGACCGTCACGACGAACTGATCGAAAACCATATTAAACATGTTCAAATCCGACGATCGGATCTTCCAGAAATCAGCGATGAAGCGGACGGGACCCGCAACTTAAGTCGCAAGTACAAGTGAACAGTAACCCTATAATTTGAATCCCCTAAGCGCCAACGTTGGCCATTTCGCCATCTAGAATCCGATCATTGCACTTCAAATAGTCAATTTGAATGGTTTCATCGTTCTGGACGCAATGGCGCTGACGGAATTTCCGTTTGACGACCCTGGAGTCTCGAAAAGTGTGAAAACTGTATTTTGACACAGTCATTATGGACCCAAAATTCATCTGGGCACTATTTCGGAAAAAGAAAATCGCTACCTGATAGGATTCGTCGAGCCGGACGTCGTGGCGAAGTCCGTTTCTCGATCTGACAACCAGAAGATCTAGAAAAGCGTGAAAAGCGAGGAAAAATGCAGTTTTTGCACAAAACACCCTATAAATTATGCCTCGATTAGCGTGCCACTGGTTTATTGAGGGACCATGGTGTAATTAAGGCATGCTGTGAGGGACTATTCACAAAATGTCAAGAGTGGAGGGCTTAAGAAGCAATTGTGCAAGTTGCACTATTCAAATTTCAAAAATCGCAACTTGAATCTTTAAATCCTCCGCAGCCGCAGCCCCTCAGCACCTGCTTCTAACAACCCCCCTCTCCTCTCTGCGCACACCTCGCAACCGGAGCTAGCGCAAGCCCGCCGCTTTCCCGTCGCCGGAAAAGAGAGAATCAAAGACCACCTTGATCTCGGGTGGTTGGAGAGGGAGAGTGCTCGGGAGGGTCTGGGCTAGCAAGACTTTGCCCGTGGGGTCCTCCGGGAAGCCGCATACAAGCTTGAGGGAGCCGGCACCCCAGCTCCGCCCGGCGCCGCCGCGGGACCACTTCTTCTTCTTCCTCTCTCCGGCAAGGTAAGAGGGTTGCATGTTTTTGTTTTTAATGGGTCTAAGAATCTTGTGGTAGCCTCCTGACCTTAAGTACACCCTTCCTGTGAAGTCCGAGCCGACGCCGTCATCCCGGCCGCCGGCGGGAGTGGATTATTGCCGGAAAACCCAGTTTCGGCCGAGCTCTTTTACGGGAATAATCCGACCGTTTTTCTTCGGATCAGAACCGTTGAAATTGGTCTTCTTGGTGACTGCTAGCTTCTACCAAAATTTGGAGTGGATCGGTTGAAGATCCGGGGAGATCAAGCATGCCCTAGAACCGACCGATTTTGAACCGCGGCCGTTTCTCGCCGTCCGGCGCCGCCGCAGCCCCGAGCCGCCGTCTAACTACCCAGCAAGCACCGGGGGATCGAGAGGATCACTTTGATCCATCTTGCGCCGGCCCAGACCTCGCCGGCCGGAATCCGCCATTAATGGTGGTCATCTTCGCCGAACTTGGGAAAAAATTGGTCTCCGGCGATCGCCGGAGCTCCTTCAAGTGGGTGAAAGGCCCGGGTATGATCCTTACACCTCTAAGAAGCTCCCTATACTCTTGCATGCGAAACCTAACGTAGGTTTTTGTTTATCCTTGATTGCACCCCAAAGGATGTCCGAGCTCCACCGAGCTCCGTCGCCGGCGACCGCCGCTGCTCCGCAACGCCGGCAAGGGACCTAGGTAAGTTGGATTGGTCGGTTAGAGGCCATGCATGCTTGTGCAGGGGACTAAATGTAAAGTTGATCCATCCTTGCTGTTGCACCTTGAAGCTTAGCCCGAGCTCATCTCCGGCCGCCGCCGCCGCCTCCGGGCGCCGGCCAAACCCCTCAGGTAACCCCTAAAACTTGTAGGCTAGCTTCCCTTCCATCTTAGAAGTCCTAGATTGCCTCCTTGTTGAGAATAAAACTCAGAAATTAACATTTAGTTAATGTTATATATTATGCCCACATTATGTTCGATAAAATGCCACAATGAGATTTTAGTTGGAATTAGACTTGGACCTAAATATGAAAGTTGTTTAGAAACATCCCCTGAGCTCAGTGCTCACTTCAGATCAAACTAGATCTGTGTGGATGTGTGTGTAGTTCTTTGTCTAAGTGTTAGAGAGCAAAGGACCTGGATCTGGTTGATCCAGCCACTTTGGACTGAAAATAGGGTGAGCCCTGGGGTCCTCGCACTGTCCAGAGACACTTTCATATACAAAGTTTTTCGGTTTGGTGATCGGATTAAAAGTTGTAGTGTAAACAACCTTAAAATGTAATATTTGAACAAAATAATGTTCTGGGCTGTTGGCGAAGCCGCGACAGTGTATTCCTGGCTATTTTGGGGTCACTGGACGCGATGCTCGCGTTAGATTTTGGTTTTGAAGAGCCGGAGAAACAAAAATGCTATTTGGCTATGTTAGAGAGGAATTTTATGAGCCAAAGTTTTCCTCGGGTCTCGTGCTGCTCCCAAATGGTGAGCATGATCTTCGCCTCGTCGTTTTGGATGCGCTGGAACTTACGGCGTCATCGTCGGATTCCCGGATTGCAAGAACAAGCTAAAGCAGTAATTTAACTAAAGGATATTTATGCAAATTTAAAAGCTATTAGGGACCTAAATGCAATTTAGACACACATGCTGACTTTAGACAGTGTTTTTACACCACTGGACATTTTGTTAGAGTCCCGTGGACTCTCGTTGATCGGGAATCGGGTTTCGTTCGATAAAACGGCTGTATCGACCCGTATTAGCGTCGCGTTACTGTTGTGTCGTCGGGGATGGGTTTGTGCGAGTCTATTACTGACCAGATCTTCTTATTCAGGGCCCAGTTGTTCAGCACCAGCCTCCCAGTAGCTGTGCGGGAGTTCGTGGATCGGCCTACATCCAGGTGGGTTACTTTCGATCCGGGCTTTAGCTTTTTGGCCCTCTGGTTGCTTTAGTCCAGTCGGACCTCTGTTATTGACTAGCCTGTTGATTTTATCTACATGATCCTTCTGATTGATATGGATTTCCTTAGACCTGTCATATACCCCTGATGCTTACATCTACATGCTCTATGATTATATCTGATAGATCTTGATCTACGTGAGACATATCCTATGTACATAGATTTGCATGATCTGATTATACATGTTGACTCCTGTCATCCGATATATTGTTGATATTCCGATATGCATGATTGATCCTGATCGATAGATGTTGACTGATGATTCCCTGTTGGGATCTCGGCATGTTGCCGACTACCCGGTCACTAGACCGTGAGATTGATCATTATGATTTGCCCGCACTGCTGTACTTCACGAACATCAGCGGAGTCATGACCCGTGTAGATGTTCTTTACCGGTAAAGTGGTCTAGTGTACGACCCGTGACTCCCAGGTTAGTGCCCAAGGGTGCCGGAGTGATGACTCCCAGGTTAGTGCCCGAGGGTGCCGGAGTATGTCAGCCAGGTTGGTGCCAGGTTCGGCGAGATATCCCTGAGGTCTTGTGGACCAATATGGTGGCTTTTGATTGGATGTTGATAGTTTCCTTATTGACGCATTACTTTTAACTTATACTGTTGCTTAGTTTATTTCCAGTATTAGTATCGGTAGACATGCTTTTATCATTTGCAGTTCCTTATGCATGATTATTGTGGATACCTTTGATTTCCAGCATACATGATCTACCGCTCTTATGACTGATTATCACTGACATATCCTGATTTACAGTATTTCTTATCTGTAGTCCTGATGATTGATTACCTGCCTAGTTAGCCTATCTGTGGATTCTGTTGATTATCAGTAGATTTGCTTTATTATTCAGCTTTACCCTATGATCTTTACTATCCGCAGATTATTGTACCCAGTAGGTACGATTAGCTATTTCTCCGCTCGTCGTGCCCACTGGGATACATGTACAGTGTATCTCACACCCCCTGGGTGACCATTTTTCAGGTCGTTCGGGCAGAGGGGTGTCGGGACGATCCAGTGAGGCTGTCACGATAGAGCTGTCCCCCTGATGATAGATCGATGTCTGAGATCCTCTATTATTTGTAGCTGTCTTCCATTTAGGTTATTTCAGCTTCCAGTTTATTTAGATATTTCAGTTTGATGATAGCATGATATTTCAGATGATTCTTGAGGATTAGTATTGTTTTAGTTGAGATATGCATTGCTCTCTGATTGATGATTGGATTAGCCGTGCATGTATAGGAGAGACCCTATTCTTTTGGATAGGGGATTTCCTATATGTGTGGCGGTCTGTTACGCCTGTTTTACAAACTCTGATTTATTCAAAAAAAAAAAAAAAAAAAATTTCAGACAGAATTTTTAAACTCGGGGCGTGACACTAACAACCCAATAGGTGAAGATATACTCATATTCAATTCCCCCAATTTGGTTAGCTGCCTAGCATCAGTATCATAAGCCTCTTCAAGAAGACAAAAAACAAAACAAAAGAGGAAAAAGAATACAAGTGACCAATTGTCGGTCACGAAAATGCAACAACTTAATTTTATTGATAGAGAAGGAAAACTTCTAACTTTTTAATCTGCGTAAGACACTTGAATCTGAATATGCAATGGTGTTAGTTGAAAATTCTTCATAGTACAGAAACAATAGTTGCAAAGTGAGAAAAAAAAAATAAAAAAAATAAAAAAAAATTGCAGCAAGCATGAAGTGAAAAAAAAATTGTGCTGCTCGCGCTAACTAGATAACCAAACTTCAAGAATGCATAGTCGAACGTTAGAGAAGCAGATTTCAAAGATTTACCACTTTATGATATAGCTAAAGCAGGTCAAGAAAAATACTCATACCACTTCCACGGAAATATACTTACTTCTTGTTCCAACCCTGCAAGACAAGAGGCATAAGTTACAACTTACAAGTCATACAAATTCCAACTAATTGAGAGTATACTCATGAAAAGGAATAGTAATAGCTTCTTCAGGTGTTTTGACCATTATGGAATGGTCAAGAAAGCTCTCCCTAGTAACATAGAAGAACAAAAGAAGAAAAACATTTATAAGCTTCTACTATCTTCAAAATGTTAAAAGTACTCACAAGATAGTGAACGAAATATCTCCACTCATCGTCTCGAAACTCAACTTTTTGAACCTTCACAAGGCAAGAAAAAAACAAAAAAAGTAATTATCTATGGATGTTACATTTCATTCACAAAAGAAGAAACCATGACACCAGGCAACTAAAGACAATAAGAAAATCTTGCTGGTGCATATAACAGATTTGTAAGAAATGCAGATTCTCCCCTACTTTCTTGGCTCACATCAACACAGAAATTTGCCATTAGATATGCAAGGCAACTTGGATATCCAATGAACGGCTACTCCACATCAACATATCAAAGCATAGTCAACAGAGATTTTCCAGATAATATGTACGGTATCAGGTATCTATTCGCTTAGTGAGTTACAACATTAAAAAAGCTCTTCTTCATCTAACTTAAAATAGCTATTACAAGTGTGTATTTCAGTCTTAAATTTACCCCTTTCATAAAGTTTCATTCTCCCACATTTTAGAATAATCAGCAGACAACATCCAAGGAAAAAGATTTATTAAAGAACAGCAAACCCCCAATTCATCACCTACATCATTCCAAAGGTCATAAGAGAATGTCCTGATAGTCTAATACCGAGCAAATGAAAGTTATTTCCTATGCAATGATATATACTTGGTAATATATTGTTCTTTTAAAAGACCACCATGTACTTTTTGTCGGATCGTTGGCGCTAACCATTAATCTCAAAAGCTCGAGTTGTTAAAAATACGCAACCAATTCACCTAAAGCGTACAAACACAACGCTCACGGGTTTCAACCAGACTCAACCCATCTAGACGTTAGGTCTATTGTTGGACCTCTTGCCGTTAGGTCTATTGTGGACCGCCTATTGTCACGGGACAGGAAGTTTGATCTATTTTTAATCCATAAATAAATAGCCAACAATCCCCTTCCCAGCACATGCACCGTATGGGAATCGAACCCGTGCCACTGGCTCTGATACAACTTGTCGGATCGTTGGCGCGGGTCTTGACCGATATCAACCCAACTGGACGTTAGGTTTATTGTTGGGCCTCTTGCTGTTAGGTCTATTGTGGACAGCAGCCCCACTCAACTTATTGGGCTCACCCAACTCAACTTAGTCTTCTAGGCATATTGTCACGGGGTTGGAAGTTGGATCTATTTTTAACCCATAAATAAATAGCCAACACTTTTAAACTGCGTAAGGAAGAGCGTAGGTTAATGAACTCCTTTTTCTTTCTATATTCCTTCACTTTTCCTACGCAAAAAAAACAAAAACAACACGAAAAAATCATTCTGCTCCAATACATTATACAGGGTGTGATTCTACCTAAACGCATCTATCAAGAAATATTCCTCTTTCTTCTCGAAATCCAACGAATTACTCTATTAACGTCCACAGGTACGAACCCTATGGGACTCCAAGACCAACGCTGTTCATTCTAACTGCCTAGGAATATGATCGTGAAAAATAGGAAGTGCGAAAAGATCTAAGAGGAGTGAGATATGAAGAGAAAAAGGTGGAGGAAGAAGAAGGGAAAGAAACCCTAGGTAGGGTGGAGTGGACCTTGGCCTCGTAGATGAGGGGCCCATGGTAGGCGAAGACCTTCTCGCCCTCGGAGAAGGCGTCTCCGTCGTTTGGGGAGTCGGAGCCCGCGGGGGAGTTCTTGGCGCCGTCCATGGCGCTCTCCTCCTTGACACCCCCTCCGCCCGTATTTGAGCTTCCCATCTATCCTCGTCCCCCGCTTTTCCCCCCTCTCTCTCTCTCTCTCTCCTCCTCAGCTGCCCTTACCGCCCAGAAAAAGAAACCAGCAGAATTTAACTGCAGCTCTCCGGCTCCGGCTCCGGCTCCGGCTCAGCGAAATTAGTCTGCGTTGGGTTGGAATATAAGTAAGTGCTGTTTATTCCTTAGACTTCGCTTGGTTTATGTATAAAAGAAATATTAGTTGTATTAGGAATAAATATAAATTTTGAAATAAGCTGAGACTAATATAAATTTATGTTTGGTTGGATTTTAGATTAATATCTGGTATAAAAAAAAATAGTGTTTGAAAATAATTAAAGAATAAAAAGAATAGAGATTTAACTTTTTGTGTTAAAAGACTAAAATATCCTTTCCTTTTTAATTTTTTTTCAAAATTAAAATTTCAAAATTTATTCAAATTTTATTATTTATTAATTTCAAAATAGAATAAGGGATATCCCACTTTGTACCCAAACCAAATGCCACCTTAATAAATAAGATTAATTATGTGGTTCAATAAAAATTATATTTTTTAAAAAAATAAAATTAAAATAGTGAAAATAAAAAAAATATAATTTTAAAATAATAATATTTTATCTAATTAATTAATATAAAAATATTAATTAAATAATAATTTAACTTATTTATTTAATTTTTACTAGATAACTCTAATTATTAATAAATAAAATAATTACCAATAATTTTTGTAAATTAATAATTTAATTAACTATAAATAATTTAATAAATTAATTAGTTAATTATTTAATAGCTAGATAATTAGTTAATAAAATAATTAAATTAATTATTAAAATATTAAATTAATTAAAAAGTTAATATAATAATTAAAATTATATTTATTTTAATTAAAATTATTCTCAAATAAAAATAAGTTTGTTCGAGAAAAAAAAAAATATAAAACAGTTGTTTTAAACTTATACTAATTTATTTTAAAAATATAAGAATTACTAATTTCATGCATAACCAAATATAGTTGAAAAATAAGTCTCTGAGTATTTTTTTTTTTCCGAGTCATGCTCCCTAACCAAAAGCTGCCTTAGGCTGCGTTTGGAATCGGGTTAAGGTGAAATTGGCTAAACCGGGGATAAGTATAAAGTACGGAACTAGAGTGAAAAAGCGTTTGGGATGTTTCCAGGAATAAGAGATTTTGTGTTTGGTTTAATAATGAGGAATAGGAGGAATAAAAAGGATAAGTGGGGTAAATTATCTTTTCGCCCTCAAGAGTTAATATGTGATAAAAGTTGTTAAAATCTAATTAGTTTGTTTTAATTAATGGATTAATGGTTTAAAAAAAAAGAAATAAAATTATAATCATAATTAAATTATATTATTTAAAAATAATATTTATTTTAATATTTTATTTTCTCAAATTAAAATTAAAATTTAAAATATAAAATTTCAACATTTTAATTTTAAGATTTAAAATTTTATAATATTTATTTTAAATAATAAATTTTTAACATAATTTTTTTTTAAAATTTGGAAAAATCGTATATTTGCTAAATATTTGTAAATTTTTGCCCTCAAGCTTTATTATGTGATTAAAATTTTCTAAAATCATTTTTCTTGTTTTAATTAATGGATTAATGGTTTAAAAAAATAGAAATAAAATTATAATCATAATTAAATTATATTATTTATAAATAATATTTGTTTTAATATTTTATTTTCTCAAATTAAAATTTAAATTTAAAATATAAAATTTCAACATTTTAATTTTAAGATTTAAAATTTTATAATATTTATTTTAAATAATAAATTTTTAACATAAAATTTTTTTAAAATTTGGAAAAATCGTATATTTGCTAAATATTTATAAATTTTTGCCCTCAAGCCTTCTTATGTGATTAAAATTTTTTAAAATCGTTTTTCTCGTTTTAATTAATGGATTAATAATTTAAAAAAAGAGAAATAAAAGTATAATCATAATTAAATTATATTATTTAAAAATAATATTTAATTTAATATTTTATTTTTTCAAATTAAATTTAAAATTTCAAACATAAAATTTCAACATTTAAATTTTAAAATTTAAAATTTTATAATATTAATTTGTGATGATGAGTGTATTGGGAAGAGAGAAAGGAGCTGGGATGAAGGAAAAGTGAGAGAGGAGAGAGTGGGATTTGTGATGATGAGAGTGTATTGGGAAGAGAGAAAGGAGAGGAGAGGAGAGAGAGAGAGGAGAGAGTTTTTATTAAAATAATATGTTGGGATGAGATAAAGTAGGGGAGAAGGGTAATATGGTAAAAATTTTAATATTAAAATAATGAGCTGGGATTTGTTATACCAGCTATTCTACTTGTTTTGGGTTAGACAATACCAGATGATTCCAGAAGCGTTTGAGAGAATAAGGGGGATAAATCCGCTATTTTCGGTTCTAGACCGATTCCAAATGGCCCCTTAATGAATCCAACCGTGCACCTTGAACAAAACAAAGTTGAAACAAAGACTCGCATGTATGAGTGGAAATAAAGAGGTGTTTGAACTAGATCCTACAGAGTGGTTTTAGAGCAATTTTTTTTTTTTAAATAAAGTGTTTGCTTTTTATGTTTTAAAATTTTATTCTGATTTTTAAAATTAATTTTTTTTATTTCAGAGATCTAAATTCAAAAGTAGTTAAAATTTATCTTTCAAATTTTGATTTTAATTTTTGACTTCAATTTTAAATTTTAATTTTAATAATCTTTTTGTATAAAAAATATATTGATTTTCACCTTTTACAAATCTAGCTAATTTTTTAAAATTTTTGCAAATTGGATCCGATTTTTTAAAAAATAACCAAACTACCGCTATTTCAAAATGTATAAAAAGTATAGGCATTAAATGTCTTAAAAAATACAATTAAGAAGTCATTATTATAACTATTCTTTTCTTGAGAAACGAAATTCTCATCTAACGTATAAATAAAAAAAAAAATCAAATAATAACAAAAGAAAAAAGAATAAAATATTTTTTAAATAGTGCAATATTTTTTTCAAACTGTACAACATTTCCTTCCAAATATTGCACTATTTATATAGTTCTTTGTACAGTTTATATAATCTATACAATACAATATAGGGGAAAGCTTCAACGATTTAGAGCGCTCTCCGTAATTTCGCTTGACCGGTTTTCTCAAAGAGTACTTTCTGCTTTTCTCCCTCTCTCTCCTCTGAGACATGCTTGGCTGGTCCTCTCATGGAATACCTTTCTCCCTCTCTCTCTCTCTTTCTCTGACCTACCTCCCACCGACTCCGCCGCGAAGCCCTGTCCTGATCCTGTAGCGGAGTTGCCGCCGCGGCATGGCGACTCTCATCTCTCTCACCAACTCCGCCGCGGAATCCTGTCCTGCTGCCGAGTTTGTGCCCTGTGCCTACCCTGGCACGCCATACCGCTCCTTCTTTTCTGCGCCATACCCTCCTCTCTCCGTGGTGTGGGGCTTCTTACATTTCTCTTCTCTCTCTCTCTCTCTGCTCTGAGACGCTTCTCTCTCTCTCTCTCTCTCTCTCTCTGACCTACCTCCCACTGACTCCGCCGCGAAGGTCTGTCCTGTTGCTGAGTTGGTGTTGCAGGCGGTGGAGTTGCCGCCGCGTCATGGGGACTCCCATCCTTCTCACCAACTCCGCCGCGGAGCCCTGTCCTGCTCCTGTAGCGGAGTTAGTGTCCTCTTGTAGGCGGAGGAGTTGCCGCCGCCGCATGACGACTCCCATCCCTCTCATCAACTCCGTCGCGGAGCTCTGTCCTGCTGCCGACTTTGTGCCCTGTGCCTACCTTGCCACGCCATACCGCTCCTTCTTCTCTGCGACGGAGTTGGTGAGAGGGAACAGTTTATTATTTATTTATTTTATATTATATTATTTATTCAGGAAGGGCAACTTCTTCTTCTTCTTTGCATATTTCCATCATTGCTACTTCTTAGTTCTTTCAATACTTTTTAATTTGTTCTTCTTCCTTTATCTGATACTGATCTATTCGAGTGCAGCTAATGTTTATCACCGAGATCTCAAGCCGAAAAACATACTTGCTAATGCAAACTGCAAACTGAAAATTTGTGACTTTGGATTAGCAAGAGTAGCTTTCAGTGATACACCGACTACAATTTTCTGGACGGTAAGAAAAATGAGAAAAATCCTTTTGTTTTATCTAGCTATCTTTTTACAATCAATTGCTACCTTAATGTCTTATTACCTTCTTTTCCTTTAATATGTTTCTCTTACAGTAAGTCTCACTAGCCTTTTCAATCATTAAATTTATTTGGCAGGACTATGTTGCAACCAGATGGTATAGAGCCCCTGAACTTTGTGGATCATTTTACTCTAAGGTATCTTTGTCACTGTCATAATGCTTTACATTAATCCCAGCAATAAATCTTTTCAATGATGATGCTAATTTTCGTTCTTATCTCATTGCAGTATACCCCGGCAATAGATATTTGGAGCATCTCGTGCATTTTCGCTGAGATTTTGACTGGAAAGCCACTATTCCCTGGCAAAAATGTGGTTCACCAGCTGGATTTGATGACTGATCTTCTAGGAACACCTTCATTGGATACAATTTCTCGGGTATATTTATTAATAATGTGAAGTTGTATGAGTAAATTTCTGTTGCATACTATTCAACTGTAGTTCTCATATGGATGTTGATTCGATTCCTTCTGTGTTCAGGTGCGAAATGAAAAGGCAAGGAAATACTTGAGCAGCATGAGGAAAAAAGAGCCAGTACTGTTTTCTTTGAAGTTTCCAAATGCTGATCCTTTAGCACTAAAATTGCTTGAAAGGCTGTTAGCTTTTGATCCAAAGGATCGTCCGACTGCCAAAGAGGTGTGACAGTATTGCAGTTTTACCTTTCTGTATTTTCTGTGTGTATATTGACTACTAAATATTATTTGAGGTGCAAATATTAGTACTATTGCTGCTTACTTGTAATGTGATTATCAGGCATTGGCTGATCCGTATCTTAAAAGGGTCTTGGAAAAATTGAGAGAGAGCCTTCTTGTCAACCAATTTCAAAGATGGAATTTGAATTTGAGCGCCAGAGAGTGACAAAAGAGGACATCAAGGAACTCATCTTTCGTGAAATTATGGAATAACATCCTCAACTGCTCACGGAGTACCTAAAAGGAACTGAAAACTTTATGCTTTATTAGTGTTTAATTAATTTGTCATTTGGAGTCTGATGTTTATTTTTTGTTAACTTGCCATCTGTTGACATTGCAGGCTCACAGAAGATGATGAAAATAATTAGTCTTTTCTACTAACAACAAATAATTAGACTGCTCTACGTATTAATCGTGCATCTTTTTGAATTTAAAGTTGAAATGATACTATTAGTTAATGAACAATTAATATATGTAGTAATTGTACTTTTATGCTCCTTTCTGCTAATTTATAATGTTGAAAACCTTATAATATATAACATATTTTTATCTTTATAAATATTTTATTATTTATTGCTTATTAATTATTAATTATTAATATTAATTTACTGTAAATTTATTCGTCCGCCGCGGAGCGCGAGTCTTTAACTAGTATTGCATAATTTTTACACTAAATTACGAATAATATAATATCTTACGTACAAATATTATAATATGTTATAATATATTATAAAAATCATACAATATATATGTGTATAAATGGTGCATATATTATATTAGTTGTACAAATATTTACACAATTTAAAAGTTGGCCAACTCCATTATTCGAAGTCCGAATCCGACAATCCATAAACTCGATTTGATCAGTCTTGACATTCTGAGCGCAATGGCGTAATCGAAATTTATGTTTAACGACCCTAAGTCATCGAATTACGTGCCGAACTCTAAACATCACTAAAGTGAGATGGAATTACAAATTATCTGAAACTAAACTCAACGAATCAAAAATCACCACTTAAAAGGTTTCGTTAAGACGGACGTCGTGGCGGAGTTCGTTTTTCCGTCTGACGACTCTAATGCCTTGAAAAGCATGCCAAACTAGAAATTTCTTTATAGAAAATGGATTTGAGATCTATTCAGACACGAACTTGAGAAAGTAAGATCGCTGCTCAATAGGTCTCGTCAAGCCGGTCGACGTGACGAAGTCCGTTTTTTCTGTTTGGCGACCCGGATGTCTTGAAAAACATGAAATACAATAAAAAAATATGATAATTCCATAAAAATGTTTATATTTTATGGATAGAATTGTAATGGATCTCTTGTGGAGGGTCTTCTCGACAAGTTGAAACTACAGTGGGGGTATTGGACTGAGGGGTGAAGAGGTGGACTGTAGTAACCATGATTTTTGAAATCCAAAATCTAAGTTAAATAATTTCTTTGGATTATTTAAATAGCAAAAAATGGATTATTAGCAGTGCAATTTTAGCCCGAAAATATCGTATTTTTAATAAATAGATTAAAAGTAAAATTTGAGTTGGTTTTGAATTCAAAAGACCTATGTTGACCTATTTGGTCAATCGCCAGGGTGCAAGTTGCACTATTTACGAGACAAAAAGGCTATCTTCTAATCCGGACATGATCTTGGAAATCCGAGTTGACCGTTACGATCGTCTCGTCGAACTGAGCAAGATTCATATTCAGCACTTTTCGATCTGACGGTTGAATCTTCCAGAATTCAGCGAAGAAGCGGACGAATTACCGTGACCAATGGAACAGTGGTCTGCACACAGTGCCACTTAAGTGGATTACTGTAGATGAATAGTGACCCCTATTTTGGGACTCCCACGAATGCAATGCTGACCAATTCACTGTCGAGACTCCGAACATAGCGATCCAAATAGTCGATTTGATCAGTTTCGTCGTCCTGAACGCAATGGCGCTGACGGAATTTCTGTTTGACGACCCTAAAGTCTCGAAAAGCGTGACAAACTGTATTTTTGTACAGTATTGATGGACTGAGAAATTATCCGGGCACTTTGTCAAAAAATGAAAGATCGCTACCTAATAGATTTCGTCGAGCCGGACGTCGTGGCGAAGTCCGTTTTTCGATTTGACGACAAGAATGCCTCGAAAAACATGAAAAACAGCGAAAAATGCTGTATTTGGCACACAGACCCCTATATCTTATGCTCTGAATTGCGTGCGGCTGTGTGGTGAGGGACCTAAGTGCGAAACAAGTGTGCTGTGAAGGACTGGGCGTAAAACAGTGAAGTTGAGGGATCAAATTGCAATTGTGCAACTTACACTATATATTCATGTACTCGGGTTAGGGTTCCCTAAAACCCTAAACCACGTAGCCTCAGCCCCAGCCGCCAGCTGCAACGTCCTCCTCTCCCTCTGCCGCACTCCTCGGTGGTAGTGCACCGGCCGCCGCCGCCTCGTCGCCGGAGAAGAAGAAGATCAAGCAAGGAACCTTCGATCTCGGGTTTTGTTGGTGAGGAAGCAACCAGAGGAGAATAGATTGCACCAAACTTCCTCTGAGGGTACCTCTGTGCGTTTGAAACCCGAACCGAGACCCAGCTCCGACGGGCGCCGCCGCGGGGTCATCTTCTTCCTTGGGATTTTCCGGCGAGGTTGGTCTCTCTTTCTTCTTGATTTATATTGGCCCAAGAACCCTCCTATTCCTCTTCTGACATTGTGAGGATCATCCTGGTGTAGCCCCGAGGCCAGCCGTGCTCCGGTTAACCGGCGGAGACGTGGGTGGCCGGAAAATCAAGATTTGGTCGGTTTCGGGCGTGAGATCAATCCGGCCGTTGAACTCAAGATCAGAGACGTTAGATCTCTTCTTCTCGACGACTTCAGTATCTCTACGAAGTCTGGTGATGATCGGTTGAGAATCCGAGGCTTGCGAGCTTGCCCTAGAACCGGGCAAATTTGCATGTTGGCCGAACTTCGCCGCCCGGCGCCGCCGCAGCCCCACGTCGCCGGCCACCACCTCGGCAGGCTTCTTTGCACCAAGAGAAGTTGTTCTGTGCAAGTTGCTAGGTCTTGAGGCTTCCCGGTCGGAATCCCCCATTAGAGGCACTCGAGCTTCACCAAGCTTCGCCGCCGGCGATCGCCGGGGTTCTGCGCAGTGGGTAAGTGACCCAGGTATGTTTATTTGGATTGTAGGAGGCCTTACATGTGGTTGCATGGAGATTTTTACGTGGGGTTTTCATTCCTTGTAGTTGCACCCATTTTTAGCAACCGTGGTCACCTCCGGCCGCCGCCGCCGCCTCCGGCCGCTGGATGTGGGTCGGGCTTGGACCAAACGTCCTCTGGGAGGTTACTTTAAGCCATGCTCCATCTTGTTTCAGGTTGGAACTTGATTTGATCCAAGTTGTCCAAACCGAGCTCTTTGCTTTGTGGTGGTGTTGCTCCGGCGAGCTTTCCGGCCGGTCTCCGACGCACCCAAGGTGAGCCCTCGACATAGTAGTCAGCCCAGAGCATGATGCTCACTTTTGTTTCAGATTTGGTTAAGTATTTAATAAGTATTAGTAAAGTGATAATTGAGTGTTTAATTGATTATGGGCCAAATTTGTATGTGGGCCCCTTGTTGGCCCAAACTTGTGAGCACGGGTTCCGTCTCGTCAAACCAGACGCGCTGAAACTTACGGTGCTAATTTTGGTTACCCGGATTTAGAGAACGGATCGAAACAGTAGTTCAAAATCATGATTTTATGCAAATGTAGATTGTGTTAGGTATCAAAACGTAATCTTAACGTGTTGGCTGTCTTTAGACAGTAATTACACGCTGACTAGGCATTTTGTTAAGTTCCGTAGACTCCGGTTAATCGGAAATTGGATACCGTTCCGTAAATTGGCAAAATTGCCGGTTTTACGGTTTGCGGCGCGAGTTTCGCGTTTCGGTTTGGATTCTAGTCGTCTGTAGTTGCCTCTGGTCATCCCCGACATTGTCCTGGCTGGTCCAGTGACTTCAGTGCCCTGTCGGAAAACTCCGAAGCCAAATTGGCCTTTCCGGAAGTGTTAAAGTGATTATAGTCTGATCGAGCAGCGATTTTAGTAAAGTGGCTTAACTAGTGAGTCATTCCTAATCAGTATTTCATGATTCAGGTCCTTGCAGTCTGACTCCGGCCCACGAGCCTTCTGTTGGAGTCGTTGGATCGGCCTATATTCAGGTGGGTTATCTTCGGTCCGGGCTTTATCTTTTCGGCCCTCTGTTTGCTTTAGTCCAGTCGGACACCTGTTCTTCTATTTAGCCCAGATTATGTTTATGAGCTTTATTCTGTTGATCTAGTATCCTTCGCATATACCTGGACATATACCTGCTTGATTGGTCATTAGTTAGATGACAGTTCATTAGCTCATATTTGGACATTATATCATGCTTGCTCGATCACTACATTATACTTGCTTTTATTCAGAGATGCATATTCCTTATATTCCAGACTGCATGATATATGATTGATATATAGGCATTTGCATCCCTGTGGGGATTTTCGGCATATTGCCGATTACCCGGTCTGTGGACCGCGAGATTTAGCATTCGCATTATGATCGTTGTGCACCTGCTGTGCGTTCGCGTACGCTGTGGGATTGATCCCCCACATTGCGTTCTTTACCGGTAAAGGGTCTGGTTGACCCGTGAGCTATCCCCTCTTGCTGTATCACTGGGTACGGGGAGCCCCTTGGCTGTACCGATATGAGGAAACTCTCGGCTGTACCTTTAGGTACGAGGATCCTCTCGGCTATATCAATGGTACGGGGTTTGCTGTTCAGCTCGGCTAGGTGAAATCCAGGATGATGGTGGTTGGCTCTGCATAGATATTTTCGCCTGAGGTCCCCGTGACCAATAGTGGCATCGGTTGAGTATTGGCTATTCTTTTGTTGATGCATAGCTTATATTTCCATATTCCAGCATGTCTGATTGGTCATTTCAGTTATAGCATGATTTCCAGCATTTATTATCTGCAGTTCCCTTATGCTTGATTATCTGCCTATTTCAGTCTTATCTGTGGATTTATAGCTTGTTAGTAGACCCTATCTGTTTATTCAGCTTTACCCATGGATCTGTCTACTATCCGCAGATTATTGTATCCAGTAGATACGATTAGCTATTTCTCGGCTCGTCGTGCCCACTGGGATACACTGTCGATGTATCTCACACCCCCTGGGTGACTGTTTTTCAGGTCGTTCGGGTGTTGGGATGTCGGGACACATTGGTGAGGCTGTTGCGATAGTATCGACCCTTATGTAGTCAGTATATTTTATTTTCCGCATTACAGTTTAAACTATTATAAAGATGACTAATTTGCATGCGTAGTTAGACTACTCTGATATTGACTGATGGTGGTTAGCCGTGCATGTATAGGAAAGGCCCTGTCCAATCGGGCAGAGAATTTACTATACATGTAGCGATCTGTTCACGCCTGAACGATTTAAACTCTGATTTCAAAAAAAAAAAAAAAAAAATTAGCCTGCTTTTCAAAACTCGGGGCGTGACATGGACTTCATAGCAATTGTTGCAGCAAACTCTCTCCACCTCACTAACAACCCTGCCGCAAGAGGGGAGGGGAAGCCACAACCCTCTCCACATGCCTCTCCTTCTCTGCCATGAAAGGACGCCATCCCCAACCTCCCTCCCTGCATTTGAATTCGAAGAGGGAGAGAAGAAGCCTTCTCTATCTTGCACCCGAGTGAGGTTGGGGAGGAGATCACTAGCCTGCCCACCTTGAACCAAGACCATCTGGTTCAGTCCTCCTTTCTCTGGAGATCCCTGTTGAGGAATGCCGCCGCCGGACTCAGCCGCAGCATGCCAGGGGAACCACCTTCCTCCTTCTTTCCTTATTCTTGATCCGAGGTTAGTGAGACTCCTTTCTTTCTCGTTTTCTTGGGCTAGAACCCTCTCCACTGCCCTTCTGAACTCCTGAGTGCTCCCCATGCACAGCCCTGAGCCGCCGGTTGCCGGTGGAAGCACCATGTTGTCGGAAAATCCAAACTTGGCCGGAGCTTGGTGCGGGCTACATCCGACCGTCCAAGCTCAGATCAAGCTTGAATGTCTTCTTCTGCTGATCCCCAGGAAGGCCTCAACGAAGTTTCAGAGCAATCAGCTTAGCACAGAGTCCGCACGGGGAAGCCCTAGTTCCCAGCTTTCTTGGGTTGGCCGTGCTCCTCCGCCCGGCGCCGCCGCTGCTTCGCGCCGCCGGCCAACCACCCAGGAAGCTCTACAACACCAAGGGCAACCTATCTGTGCCCTTGCATAGGCCCGAGACCTCGCCTGAAGATCTCCCATTAGAGCTTGAAGCTCGGCCGAACTCTTCACCCAACCGCCGCCACCGCCGTCGCCGCCGTCGCCGTCTCCAACCGCCGGTTGACCACCCGGGTAAGCTTCAGTTGTCGAGTGCATCCTCCCCATGCACTTGCATGGCTCAGGAACACCCTGTATAGTGACCCTTCCATTCTTACTCTCTTGATGGCTTAGGGAGCTCCACCTCGGCCACCCACCGCTCCTAGCCGCCAAATCTGGGCAGGGCATTGACCTTGCAACCTCTGTGAACCCTCTCTAGCAGCCGCGCAACACCCCGAAGGTGAGCCCTCGACTCCTCTGACCCTACTGAATATGATGCTCCCTCTAATTTCCGAAATGATTGAGTAGTTGTGTGGAATTTATGAAATAGTCTATATGGTGTGACACCCCCAATAGTCCCACATCAGATGTGGATGGAATTGTGATTGAATTTATAATTAAGAGACATGAACACTAGTAATAATAACTGGGCTTAAGCATTTTGGGCTGTGGTGTGGGCCCAACGAGTTATTATTGCTAGTGAGCCGGATCGTTATATTTAATATCAGAGCCAATAACCAGCCGGAAGTGTGTGGTGAGTCTCGGCTGAGCCTGGGTCTAGATGACAAGGCTAGCGAGACAAGTCTTATATCGCCTGATGATCTTGGGCTGTACGTGTGTTTGGGCTGATGAGGACATAAGACCTAAACGGGGGGAGTCTGTGACGCCCCCAATAGTCCAACATCGGATGTGGATGGAATTGTGATTGGATTTATAAGAGACATGGACACTAGTAATAATAACTGGGCTTAAGCATTTTAGGCTGTGGTGTGGGCCCAACGAGTTATTATCGCTAGTGAGCCGGGTCGTTACATATGGCATGCTTATATGTTGACCCTAGCAACTCTACGAGATCCGTGCCATCTCCGAACAGCGAGCACGGTGTCCAACGTGTCGAGGCCCAGTCACTGGTGCCATCGGTTCAACCTGAAACTCCTTGGATATTATTAACGAGTCAAAACTTGTATGATATGTATGTTTTTATGCAATTTCTCGTAGACCTAGGGGTCTAAATGCAAATATAGCTCTGTGGGCTGCTTCGGGCGGCGTGTACGTGTTCTCTAAACTTTTCGTTAGAGATCCGACGGCTTCCGTTTGAGCGGATATTGATCCCCAAATCATAAATTGGCTAAATTGTCGGTTTGTCGGCGTTTTAGCACAAATCACGCTTTTCGGGAATATCAAATGATGAGTTACCACTGTCAGGTGCCCATGGCTGTTCCGGCATTGTCCTGGCTGGTCCAGTGACCTTCGTTTCGCGTCGGGGACTCCCGAAGCCAAAACCGGCTTTTCGGGAGCTGCGTTGGTATTTATGACCCAAATTAAACACAGATATTTACAAAATGGTCCCTGGCTGCCCGGACACGTTAAACGGATCATTCCGGAGCAGCGTGTGAAGTTTCGTAGTATTTGGGAACTCGTAGAATGCTGTTCGGGCCGTAGTCGTCATTCAGCTGGTTTCCGAAAATTCCAGTAAATTCCGGGAATTGTGGGAAAGTCCATAATATAGTTGTTCTGGTTATGTAGCGTCGATGGGATGGATATGAGTGAGTCTATTACTAATTCGAGTTTATTGTTCAGGGCCCAGCAGTCATGCGCCAGTACCCCAGTAGTCCAGCAGGCTTCGGGACCGCCTACACTGAGGTGGGTTTATATTCGGTCTGAATTTTATCATCTCAGCCCTCTAGGGTACTATATTTGGTCGGACCCATGTGTTTCATGCTAGCCCTGATCCTATCTTGAGCTATACTTCCATCGGTTGATTATTACTCGCTTATATTTGGACATATATCATACTTAATTGGTCATTATCTAGATATCAGTACATTAGCTTTTACTTGGACATATATCATGCTTGATAGGTCATTAGCTAGATAGCAGTACATTAGTTTATACTTGGACATATCTCATGCCTGCTTGGTCATTACTTAGATTTGCCTTTATTCAGATATATCTGTTCCTTGTATTCCATATTGCATGAGATGATCTATGATTGATATACAGATATCTGCATTCCTGTTGGGATTCTGGCTTGTTGCCGATTACCCGCTCCTTAGACAGTGAGCTTGAGCATCAGCATTATGATCGCCATGCACCGTTGTACTTCACGTACGCTGTGGGACTGATCCCCCACCTTACGTTCTTTGCCGGTAAAGTGGTTTGTTGAGAGGCCCGTGAGCCCTTATTTCACCTGCGGGTGTGGGGTATGACAGCCAACTGGGTAGCCAAAAGTGGCATTAGCCTGAGGCCCCAGTGTCCAAAAGTGGCATTAGCCTGAGGACCAAGTGACCAAAAGTGGCATTTGCTTGAGGTCCTAGTGCTCTATGGCAGCTTAGCCTGAGGTCCTAGAGACCAAAAGTGGCATCGATTGGGTATTTGAGTTTCTATTATTGATGCATGACTCTGTGGTTATTATTTGCTCCAGCATTCATTTAGTATGACTGGCACGTGATTAGTAGTACTGTTCCTTTACAGCACCGATACTTGTGGATTATCATGTTTGCCCTTATCAATATCTCTTGTGCACTGAGATTTACATGATTATCAGACTTGCCAGTTACAGCTTGATTAGCATTAGCTATCAGTACCCTTGCTTTATTTTGCTGATTAGGTACTTGGTTTCTTTTATTGATGCATAGTTTATTCTATCGTATTTCAGCATGCTCTAGCATTTATATTTCTGTATCCTTATATGCTCAGTACTGTGATTATGATTCATTCAATTTTCTGCTTGTTATATCAACCTTTACCTACTGATCTTTTACTATTCGCTGATTACAGTATGCCAGTAGGTACGATTTGCTATTTCTCGGCTCGTTGTGCCCACTGTGATGCATTTATGTTGTATCTCACACCCTTTGGGTGACCGCCATTTCAGGTCAGTCGGGTGGTGGGATGTCGGGACGTTGATTCGAGCATATCCGATAGAGCCGTCCTCTGCTGCCAGCTTCGACTGGCTAAGCTTTGACTTTACAGTTAGACCATCTATGGTATGATTTAGTTATGTTTCGATCAGCTATTGTAGTTTCGTACTCTGGTTGTGTATCCGCACTTGCCTAACCGTGCATGTATAGGGTAGACTCTGTCCAAGTGGATAGAGAATTTTCTATGCGTGTGACGATCTGTTCATGTCCTGATTTTCGAGTTTAAACTCTTTAAACTCTGATTTGAAAAAAAAAAAAAAAAAAAAAAAAAAAAATATGACTGCTTTTCAAAACTCGGGGGAGTGACATGTTGCCTTTCAACTAATGTAGACTCAGTTTTCTTGTTATGCTTTTCTTCGTTATTGCCACCATATCAGTTTTCTGTTAGCCCCAGGTGATAGAATCAGGTACAGGACTTAGATTACAACAACATCCTCTCTGCTCGAAAATTTAAAACCTGTAAATATAATGAATTGAAGTTTACAGACAAAGTCAAGTGCATGAAACTCAAACAAGTCATCACAACCAAATGTCTTCAATTAAGACTAATTATCGACTCAAACAAAACAGATCAACTAATGTAATACCAAAACATCAGTTAACAGCCTGTCTTAACACTTGCTACGTCGCGACAACAGAAACTCGTGCAGGTAAATAAACATATTGTAATTTATTTAGATCGCACAACCACTGTACAAACCATCTTAACGCTCATTTAAATGCTCTCAATTAAAATGATCAACAGCTCAACTTCATCTTGCATAAATCCAAAGAAACACAAACACAAACACAAACACGTTTCTCTTTAATTTCTTGATGATAAGAAAGAGAGGAGGTTGTATTCGGCACCTTCATTGGCTATGTCAAGGGTTGAGGTTGCTATTTGCAACATCAACAACGAAGCGATATCTAACGTCATTGCGCTCTAATCGCTCGAGCGCCTCATTCACCTGGTCCATTTTCACTATTTCGATCATGGATGTTAGCCCCTTCTTCTCGCAGAACTGGAGCATCTCGTGGGTCTCCTGCATGCTTCCTATGAAGCTTCCTGTGATCGTCTTCCTCCCTGCAACAAACACATAAAAAACATACCGACTTTCAGGTATTTACCAAAAGATAAGAGAACTGCTAATCACAATATGTAAAAGCATTGTTGTTATTGCTGCAGATCTCGTTCTATGTCGGTTTTGGTTTGGTAATCATTCACATGCTAGTTCGTTAATTATGTTTTATCAGATGTTCAAGGACTACATATGATAAATGCGTTCATAATTTTTGGTTCTCCTCATGATAGATCTCCCACTTTCACTCACACGGCAGCAGCAGAAAACGTTCAACTAAATAAATATCAGCAAATGGTTGATAACTAATTTAAAGAAAAAAGAAGCAGGTAGGCGAAAATCAAGAACTTTGAAGGTAAACTAAACGTCCAGGCTTAAAGACTTGAGCTTGTTCTTTAGCTCCAATTATATATTGTGCTGTTCAGCTACCTTAAAACTAAAAATCTTCATTTCAGCCTTGTGCAAATAAGACTTCATGTGAAGTTTCAGCTGGGTCAAAAAAGCCCTAAGATGGGTAATGCCTTTTGTTTGTTCATCTACTACTAGAATTTGAAAGAAGAATTGTAGATCAACCTCTCAGTGAAATTTTTGATTAAAAAGATAATTGTATTGCACACTGTTGATGCAATGTCTAGCTCCAGAACTTGGAAATTTTTCAATGCATCATATTTCACTTATATACTTCAATTTTTGAAATTTCATGTTTGGCCTAATTATATGATAGTTCATAATAATAATAAAAAAAAAACCTTGTGATATAACTAACACATTTGCAGCTTGCTACTCTGTAATTTAAAGTCTACCACTATAGCCTACTATCAGTTTCTTTTAGTTTTCTAAGAACTTGATCTTAAAAGGATAGAAGCTGCAGGACTCGGTTTTTAGATTAGGTGAACTTAAAGATAAGGTTTCTAATGTCACTGTGGAGAGCAGGCATGATGAAATTTGCTGGAGATATATAGACTCTATGGCTTTGTTTGGTTTGGGTACAAAGGGGGATATCCCCCCTTTGTACCCAAACACTATTGAACAAAGGGTGAACTATTAGGTACAGTAGTTCTAGTACAAACAGAATAAGCTGGAACAACAGTTCTTACCTATTATTTTATAATTTTTTTTTTTACCAAACTACCCCTTCTCCCCTCCTTTCTCTCTTTTCAATACACTCTAATCATCACAAATCCCTCTCTCTCTCCCCTCTCTCTCTTCTTCCCAATACACTCATCATCACAAATTTATAATTTAAAATTAATATTATAAAATTTTAAATTTTAAAATTTAAATATTGAAATTTTATATTTAAAAATTTAAATTTAATTTGAGTTTAAAAAATATTAAATTAAATATTATTTTAAAAAAATATATTTGATTATGATTTGATTTTATCTTAATTTTTTAAAAGCTTTAATTCATTAATTATCACATATTAAATCTTGAGGGTAAAAAAGTAATTTACCCAACTTAACCTCTTTATTCCTCTTATTCCTCGTTATCATACCAAACACAAAATCTCTTATCCCTAAAACCATCCCAAACGCTTTTTTACCCTAGTTCCGTACTTTATACTTATACCTGGTACTACTAATTCTCACTAATCCCCGAACCAAACGATACCTATATAAGGCTCCGTTTGGGAACAAGAACTAGGGGGGATAAGGGGGATATCCCTTCCTTTGTACCCAAACAATAAAAAACTGCTTGGAACAGCTGTTCCACCTAATCTCGGAATTAGGGGAGAATAACTGTTCCAAGCAACAGGTGGAACAACTAATCCCGGGATCAGTTGTTCCACCTGCAGTTTTTTTTTTTTTTTTTTTTAATTAATTAATTTTATTTTAAATTATAAGTTATTTAAATTTATAAAATTTAAAATTTATTTCACTATTTTATAAAAATTTAATTCGCTTTATTCTTTTTATTCCTCTTTAATTTACCAAACATAATTTTTTTTATACGCGGTATAACTCTTATACCCACTCAAACATAAATTAATATTAGTTTCTGCTAATATCATAACTTATACCTATCCACGTTATAACTAAATTTTTTTTATTTCCGAACCAAATGCAGCCTAAGCTGTTGGCGGCAGTAAGCGGGCCAGGTTTCTGGCAAGGTTGTGGAAGAATTTTTGTGCAGATAGACATCACTTATCTTAGTATAAAGTGTTTTGTTTGTATTTTTTTCTCTTTAATTTCTTTGCTTGTATTTTTAAGTGCATTTTTTTTGAGACATTTTTGTGTCAGTTATGTAGCTGAATTCATAAAAAAAAGAAAAGTGCAAGCTCACAATTAACATTATTACCTAACATGACGACAGGAGTGACGAACTGCAGAGGCTGGTTGATGACCCCCATTAGTATAAGCCTGCCGTTCACCTTAAGCAGCGACAGGTACGGCTCCAGTGGGTGGAAAGCTGGCACGGTGTCGATGATGTAGTCGAGCGAGTCGGCCGCAGCACCCATTTGGGCACTGTCGGAGCTCACGATGTACGCGTCGGCACCCAGATGGTCCGTGGCCTCTGCCCGCTTCCTGTCGGAGGAGCTGATCACTGTGATGTGGTGGCCCATGGCCTTGGCTATCTTCACTCCCATGTGTCCCACACCTCCCAGGCCCATAATGGCACCGCGCAGGCCAGTCTTCATTAGCCCGAAGTGCTTCAGTGGGCTGTACACAGTCACGCCGGCACAGAGGAGAGGAGCCGCCTGCTCTGCCGCTAGCCCTGCCGGAATCTTCACCACAAACCTGCGAGAAATTTCAAAATAAATTAAACAGGAAAAAAAAAAAAATGATGGCTGAATTGCGCAATTATTATTATTAATATCATAAAAGCAAAAAAATATCTAGTCTCTCCACAGGCGTCCGACGGTTTTCCTGTTTTCAAATTTATTTCTCTAATATTAAAACTACTCTTGAATATGCGGTTATCTGTGTGAAATTATTATTTTGTCCTTTCAAATATATTTTTCTATCATAACTAATTTTTTCTTATGTAAGAAAAATATTTTAGTAGATAGAGACAAAATAGATATATCTGATAATTTTCAATTCAGATTATTATTTAACTCTAGTTTAACCCTAATTAACTTAACAAAGAAAAACGATGGGAATATTTTTAATAACGGTGGAACGTATGAGGAGTATATTGGAAAGAAAAAAATAAGAGGAGTAAATCAAATATTTCTTCAGATTTCAAGGGTGCACAGGCAATTATCCCATGAAAGAATGTGCAGTTAAATTATAATGGTCTCCTAGAATTTATAGACCCTTTCGTACTCATATCTCTTTTGTCCTTGGATGAAGGACGTGTGGTTAGAATGATAATAGTCTCCTAGAATTTAGTGGGTTGTTGGTGAAATAATATAAACCTTAGAACCTGTTTTGTTGTGGAATCCCACAATTTTTACCAAAACAAAAAAAAAAAAAAAAAAAATGTCCTAGGATATAGATTTAAAATAACTACTAGGATAATCCATTAAGCTTTATTCCACCTTTATCCCTGAGAGGCAGTGAATGAGATTTTTTTTTTCTTTACTTTATCTTATCTTCAAATTTAAGGCTTTATGAATCCAAGGCTATGCGATTTTTATTTATTTCTTACTTTTCTTTTATTACTTCCAATCTGCCTTGAATTTCATTTTTTTCTAGCTTTACTAATGCAAATTAACGCTTTGTGACCACTATATATATATTTTTTTTCTATATGTACATTACTAAAATATATCATAAAATATAAAATATTATTTTGTTTAGATAAAATATAATTTATTATTTATAATTAAACTGCTTTAAATTTAATATAATATTTACATTAATTTTTCTAGGTAAGGATAAAGTTGGTATTTTAATAAAAATTTTATCTTCTTTTTTTTACTATTCTCTAATATTTCATAATTTTAATAAAACACAATTTTAACTATTTTAAATAATACCAACTTTTAAACCAAATGCAATTTAACTTTTGTACTTAATTATTCCGAAATAATAAACTATCCTAGATATAAAAATATTTATACCTATTATATTCAATTCGAACCAAACGGTGACTAAGGGACCACTATAATCTTAACCGCACATCTATTCGTCTAAGAGTCGAAAATTTATGAATACGAATGAGTCTATACTTTTAAAAATATAGTAGCCGGACTTATATATATATATATATATATATATATATATATATATATATATATATATATATATATATATAGTCCGGCTACTATTCTATTAATAGTGCCAATTTATTGGTGCTATTAAATTTTCTACCTTAGATTAATTTTTTTGATCATTTTCACCCGTTAAATTTTACTATTTCTCAACCACCTATTAAATTCAAAAGGGCCCACTATCATCTCAATCACATATTTTTTAATCCAATGGTTAGAAACTTAATAGCACTAATAACTTACTACTATTAATAATATTTCAGCCTCTCTCTCTCTCTCTCTCTCTCTCTCTATATATATATATATATTATTTTTATCGCTTAGATTATATTATTTTTTAAATTATTTATTAAATTTTAAAAAAATTACTATAATTCTAATCAAAAAAAAATTTCATCCAAAAAAATAAAAATATAATAGCACCAATAATTTAGCGCTATTAATGTTATAGTAATTTGTGTCATAGGTAGGTAGCACATTATGAAACTAGCCTTAGTAGTCCTGGCAAGGATCGCTTCCTCTTGATTAATAGTGTCTAAAGTTAGTCGTCCTAACCAGCAAGGTCAGGTCACTTGTGTTTGATTAATAATTAGCAACAGCTACAAGGAAAACGAAAAAAACAAATGATCGCACGAAATTAATCAAGCAATATAAATTAGCGAGCACAATAAAATTAGATTATAGCAATATTTTTAAATATTTCTAAATTTTTTTAAAAAATATCGACATTTATTGTAAATGTTGCTATATATGCCGTCGCTAAGTTGTATAACGACATATTTTTGTAATGTGTTCTAAAAATGTGTCCCTGTAATCTAATTTTAGATATAAATGGAATATAAATAGCACATTTATACAAAAGTGTCACAAACATGTATCTCTATAACTTAATTTTATTGTAGTGGCGATTCAATAATACACACGCATGCAGTACGTAATAAATAAAATGTTGAGCTGGGGCTATATATATTTAATTACTTACTTTTGGTCGACGATCATGGCGGAGGCGAATCCCCCATGGGTGGGTTTTCCGTCGGTGTAGACATCGTTGTAGGACCATATCTTCTTGCTGCAGTACTGCTCATCACCGGACTTACACGACCCACATTCTCTGCAGCACCCCACAATAACCCCCGCCCCGACCGTCTCCCCCACCTGGAACTCGCTCACTGCAGTCCCAACCTCCACCACCTCCCCCACCACCTCATGCCTTTATATGTATAAATGGATAAAATCACAAAGTCCATCATCCAGTAATAAATTAATTAGCATTAATTATTAATAAATTTATTTATTGTAGGTAAAAATATATAAATTATATCTGAATATTTTAGGAATCAAAATTTAATCAGGCAAGATAATTAGATTGAAGATTAATGGTTAGGATTTGATTAGTTTTGTAATTAAATTTTAATTAGATTAGAATTAATATTTAAATATGTTAAAAATAAATTAATTTACATTTAAATATTAATTAGAGTATAATTTTAATTTAAATAAATTTGAATTTATTTTAGACGAAATATATATATATATATATATATATATATATATATATATAGTCCGGCTAGAATACTATCGATAGTACCAAGCAATTGGTGCTATCAAGTTTTCAGCCGTTGGATGAAAAGATATACGGTTGGAATTATAGTGATTTCCTAAAATTTTTACTATTCAACCAACCACCTAAGAAACCCTAGGGGACCGCTATCATCTTAACCACACATCCTTTAATCCAATGGCTAAAAATTTGATAGCACCAATAACTTAGTGCTATCGATGGTATTCCAGCATAATATATACATATATATATATATATATATATATATATATAAGTATGTATAATTTTCAGCATGATTATACGATACAAAAAAGAAAAAAAAAAAAAAATTTCTAGATTTATAGAAGACGAGAGAAGAATGAAAGAGGTTCAGGAGCAAGATTCGAATTGAAGCTATTTTATTGCAGAAGAAAAAAAGAAGACGGTATAATACTTTTCTTACTTAATGAAGAAAAGATGAGACGGTGTAATTTTTTTCTTGGTTAATAAATCTTATTTTACCTGTACATTTTTTGTATTATTTTTTTTTCTCTTTGTGGTTGTATTGGTTCCTGATTTATGGTAAAAATTCGATTTAAAGTGCCGGCGTGAATGGTTGTATTGGTTCCTGATTTATGCTAAAAATTTGATTTGAAGTACCGACATGGATTGTACTATCGGAGTGGATTGCGAATTCACATAATCCGAGTACCGAATTTTTCAACACTAATCCATTCAAAAAAAAAAAAAATTAAAAATTTGAAATTTTTATACATAGAGCAGTTAAATATCATTAGATAATTAAATCCACCCTAGTAATTAAGATCTATACTATTTTAAAAATTTATAAATAAAATTTTACATGAACATAAACATACCCAGGGACCATAGGATATTTGGACATGCCGAGGTGGTTCTTGGTCTGGTGAATGTCCGTGTGGCAAACCCCGCAGTACTTCACCTTTATCACCACGTCCTCCGGCCCAGTCGTTCTGCATATATATATATATATATATATTAATACTGCTAGTTATCGTATATATACAGATCTGCTGAGTACAATAATTTACTCCGTAGAAAATATGTATATTTTGGTGGTAATTGAATCGTATACGTACCTTAAGGTGTAGGTATATGGGGACAAAATCCCACTGGGGTCTCTCGCCGCCCATCCGGTGATCTTTCTGTCCGAAGCAAGGCTCCCCATTAAAACAAAACTACTTGCTACGTATGCTACTGCAGGACGAAGAGATAAAGATCGAGAGATCGAGAGAGAGAGAGAGTTGGGGAATTTGTGGTGGGTGCTTGCTCCTATGTAAGTGTGAAGTAAAAATATAGATGTGTGGGGGTAAGAGAGAGAGGGAAAAATTATATGTGTTGGTGAGAGTGGTGGATGATGATGATGAGGACTCATGGTTGATATATTTATAGCCATATAAGTAAGAACTATATATATGGAGTATGCTTAAAAAAAAGAAAATAAAAGAAAAAAAAAAAAAAGAAAGAAAGGGTGTGTGTTGTTTTTGGTAGGGGCATTAATGCTATCCATACATACACTTCTAAGGGTGGAGCTTTCTTCATTGATTATTTCGATGTGACCAGTAAAATTCATCCCATCTTAAAATGAATAGAATGTAAGATATACATCTCTAAAAAAGTGTATACTTATATGTAACCTTTTGGTAGGGGCAAATGGGAGAGTGAGAGGAGACGGAGACGGGGAAAGAAAAGTTTGGACGGAAAATAAATGATCGCAGTGAGCGGGTGAGTGCGGTAGTAGGTGGGGGAGGTTACTTGGTAGAAAGCAGATGACGTCAGGATGACGTCCTTTTAGGGTTTTTATTTTTATTTTTATTTATTTTTTTTAATAAGAGAAATAATACTTTTAAATATTAATTAATGCTAAAAAAATGTATAATTAAAAATAAAAAAAAATAAGATTTTTTTAATGATGTAAAATTTATATTCAATTGCTGAAAATATGGCTGATTTTCAAATTGGGCAAGAATTACTTTTTCAATATGCACAGCCGATTTGTTGCTGAGTGGGTGATGCTTTGTCTCTTTCTCCTAACAAAGGACCTCTTCATTTTGGTTGAACCAACAAAGGAAGATAAAAATGTCTGAACACCCCCACTCATGACTCAACACTATCTTATTTGAAAATGACTCTTTTTCTCTCTCTCTTTTATATATATATATATATAATTAAGCTAGAATACTATCAATAGCACCAAGTCATTTGTGCTATCAAATTTTTAATCTTTGGATTTAAAAATATGTGGTTAAGATGATAGTGGTCCTCTAGGGTTTATTAGGTGGTTGGTTGAATAGTAAAAATCTTAGGAGACCACTACAATCCCAACCGCATATCTTTTCATCCAACGACAGAAAACTTGATAGCACCAATTGCTTGGTGCTATCGATAGTATTCTAGCCGGACTATATATATATATATATATATATATATATATATATATATATATATATATATATATATATATTATAAGTATAAATTTTTTTGTACTTATAAATTTTTTGTCATTGGATAAAAAGATGTGTGATTAGAATGATAATAATCCTCTTAGGATTTAGTGGGTTGTTGGTGAAATAATATAAATCTTAAGTAACAACTATAATCCTAACCACATATCTCTTCAACCAAGTGCCGAAAACTTATGAATATAAAAAAATCTATACTTATAAAAATATAATAGTCGTACTATATATATATATATATATATATATATATATATATATATATATATTTCATATCCTAGGCTATGGTGCTATTAAATTTACTAACGTTGAATTTGTCACTTTCATTATTTTCATCTCTTAAATCATATTATTTTTTAATCATCAACTAAATTTTAGAAAATTATTATCATCCTAACTTCACATTTTTTTTATCTAAGAATTCAAAACCTACTAGCACCAATAACTTATTACTATTAATAACATAATAGTCTAGTTCATATATATATTGTTTTTATATTATTGATAGTATTAGGATCTTACTACTATAGTCTTATTTTTTATTTTAAGATTTCAAATCAACAATTTATACCGTTAAATATGATATAGGGTATATGAAGTTATTAGATTTTTTTTAAAAAAAATTTTGCGACATAATTTACTTAGTAACTAAATCATGTCAAAATGAATAGCAAAAATTAAATAATCTTTAAAATTTAAGAATAGCACTTTTGAATTCAAGATCAAGAATATTGATCTTAATTTAAATAGTTTAAATTATTTTTTACTAAAATTTGAATAAATTTAGATTCTACAACGTAACTATAAACTTGCTATATATATATTAATAGTACCAAGTTATTAGAGCTATTAGGTTTTTGCCCCTTGGATAAAAAAATATGTAGTTAGGATAATAGTGGTTTCTTAGGATTTAGTGCGTGATTGGTTGAATAGTAAGATTTAAAAGAGTTAAAAATGATTAAAAGGGTTAATCTAACGGTGAAAAATTTGGTAACACTAAATGCTTGGTGATATCCATAGTATAGTAGTGGAACTATATATATATAGTCCCACTACTATAATTTCTTACTCATAATTTTTTCACCCTTGGAGGAAGAAATATGCAGTTAGAATGATAGTGGTCCTCTTAGGATTTACTAGGTTGTTGAGAAAATAGTATAAATTCTAGGAACTACTATAATCCTAACCGCACATTCCTTCATCCAAAGGATGAAAACTAATGAGTACAAGATAATTTTACTCATAAGAGTATAGTAGCCGGACCCTCTCTCTCTCTCTCTCTCTCTCTCTCTCTCTCTCTCTCTCTATCTCTCTCTCTCTCTATCATATATATATATATATATATATATATATATATATATATATATATATATATATTACTATATATTTGATAGTATTAGGATATTACTACTGTAAGTTTTTTGACTCTTAGATAAAAAAATGCGCGGATAGAATTATACTGGTATCCTAGGGTTTAGTGGATTGTTAGTGAAATAGTATAAATCATAGGGAACCACTATAATCCTTGTTAATTGCGCATTCCTAAATCTTTGTATATATATAGAGAGAGAGAAAGAGTTCGGCTAACTATAATCCTTCTTAATCGCACATTCCTAAATCTTTGTATATATATATATATATATATATATATATATATATATATATATATATATATATATATATATATATATATATATAAAGAGAGAGAGTTCGGCTAAGATGTTTGTATGTTTTTCACGATATATTCTTTTAATTAATTTCACCATTTAAATCATACTATTTCACCAACTACCTGCTAAACTCTAGGAAACTACTAACATCCTAATCGCACAATATTCTTAAAGGATCAAAAACTCACAAGCATTAATGATTTGGTATTTTTACAAATATAGAAGCTCTATATATATATATATATATATATATATATATATATATATATATATATATTAGAATTTATATATTTTTAAAAATATAGTCTAACTATATTTGTGAATTTGCTATCATTGAATTTGTATTGAAATTCGTACTATTATATATGTTCTTTCTTTCTCTTTAGTTGACTTTATAATAGCAAAAATCTCAATGCAAATTAATCTAGTAGTAAAATATTCACAAATATAGTTGGACTTGTGTTTTTAAAATTATACAAACTCTACTATATATATATATATATATATATATATATATATATATATATATATAAAAGAGAGAGAATTGAGCTTCTATGCTTGTAAAAGCACCAAGTTATTTGTGCTTGTGAATTTTTTTTTCTTGGATGTAGGAATGTGCGGTTAGGATAATAGTGGGCTCCTTGGATTTAGTCGGTGGTTGGTAGAATAGTATGATATAAGAGATAGAATTAATCAAAGGATTAGATCTAACGATAGAAAATTTACAAGCACTAATTATTTGGTGGTTGTACAAGCACAGTAGCCAGACTCTCTCTCTCTCTCTCTCTCTCTATATATATATATATATATATAAACTCTTTTATTTTGTTTAGATTGTTTAATTATAGTAAACCAAATTAGAAAGTTTATCAAATATGGTATAAGGATAAAATCCGAAACGGAATAGAATAATGCAATTTATATTCTACAGTAAAGTATTACCTTATATAGTCATCAATTATTCCTTACCTAACTTGCCGTGCAGTTAATTTTGAATTCCAGGAATGCAATAATGCCTAAGATTATAAAGCAACTGACATGTAATTAAGTGGGACAATTAGGTTAATAATAATAAAAAAAAAATCCAGCTTTATTCTATTTTACCGACTACGTACACTCCCTCAAAAATTATATTACTTGGGATGATTTAATTCTAGTGCCACGCCGCGATGCACTGTTATTCTTTTTAATAATAATTTAAATTTATAGATCTACATTCTATGATATTTAAAAAATGTAATTAAAGAAGTTTAGGATTTAGGATTTAAAAAATAATAGTACATCATCTGGGGCATAGAATAATGAGTTTTGCTATAAATACACCCCTAGAGATGTAAATCATACATTCCTAATAAAGACGGTTGGAATAAATCTAAAATTTTGTAAATAAAAGATTAAAATTAATTAAAAATATTTATGGTCCAAATGTATGATGTACTTTTAGGCCCCGTTTGGAAAGTGAAACTAGAGGGATAACTCTTTATCCTTCCTAGTTATACCAAACAAGATGGAAAGGGGTGGGAACAAACTGTTCCCCCACCCCTAGCGGGTTATCTACCGCTAGGGGTGGGAACAAGCTGTTCCCACCCCCAGGCGGAACAACTCCACCAGTGGAGTTGTTCCATCTGCTGTATATATATATTTTTTTAAATAATAAAATATTTAAATTTATAAAATTTAAAATTTATTTTTTTTATTTTATAAATTTTAAAATTTTTAACTTACTTTTTAATAAATCTAAAAATTTATTATTTTTAAAATTTTTAAATTTATGCAAATTTTTTTTATAATTTTTTAAAAATTTATACTAATTTTAAAATTAAAATTTTTGCTTCTACTTTTGTAATTTTTTGAGATAATTAAAATTAAAATTTTTAATATTTATAAATTTTAAAATTTTAAATTTTATAACTTTTAAAATTTTTAACTTTAATTTTTAATAAATTTATCATATAATTTTAATAAATTATATGATAAAGTTTTTTAATAAATTTTTTTATATATAAGTAAAATATAAATTTTAATAAATTTTTTTATAAATATTTTAAATTAAATATTTAAAATCATATCAGTAAAATTTTTATCTTAAATTAAAATTTTAGTTCTCTCTATTCTTCTTATTACTTTTTAACTTAACAAACATAATTTTTCTTATCACCGGTACAACTCTTATATTCAACCAAACACAAAATTACTTTAATTCCTGCTTATACCTAAGCTTATATCTATTCCAGAAATAATTAATTTTCGCTTATATCCGAATTAAATATAGTTTTAGAGTGTACAGATAGCTTTTTTTTCTTGAATAATTGTCTACTACTTGGGGGCACGTTTGATGCAAGCCGCGTTGCTCCCATGCCGCATGGAGCGCCCATTGGGGGCGGCCCCAATCAACCGCTCACCATAAAATTTGCAGTCCCCGTCAACTGTTCTAGCGCAAATAATAATAATAATAATAATAATAATAATATATATATATATATATATATATATATATATATATATATATATATAGTTCGGCTAGAATACTATCGATAGTACCAAGTAATTGGTGTTATCAAATTTTCTGTCGTTGGATGAAAAAATATGCGGTTGAGATTATAGTAGTCTCCTAAGATTTTTACTATTCGACCAACTACCTAGTAAATCCTAGGGACCACTATCATCTTAACCACATATTTTTTAATCCAAAGGTTAAAAACTTGATAGCACCAATGATTTGGTGCTATCGATAGTATTCTAGTCTAGTTATATATATATATATATATATATATATATATTATATTGATAGTTGATATTAGAGATTTAGAATTTATTTTCAGTTTGAAATTTAATTATTTTGTAGTAAACAAAATATATATCATATTATTTTTTTTCTCAAAAAAAAAAAAAAAAAAATTGGAATGTTTTTTTGGAATACATCTCAGTTGTTTTCATTTTATTATTATTATTTTATAATTTTTTTTTCTTTTAAAGGGAGCGAAGGCACATTTCTATAAATTCTATAAATCATAGTATAACGTTTGTTTGACGATTTTTTTTTTTTCTTTCTGTTTGCAACTAATAAAATCTTTTACTAAATTTTATTTAAAATAATTTAAAGTTTGAATTTAAATATAAAATTTGAACAAAATTTTAATATTCGATATTTCAATTTATAGTAAAATTTTAAATTTTAAAAATTTAAACGGTAAAATTTGATTTTTAAATTCTATATTTTAAATTTTATGTTTTAAATTTTAAATTTTAGATTTGAAATTAAAATTTAAAATTTAAAATATAAAATATAAAATTTTAAATTTCAATTTTAGATCTTAAATTCAAAATTTTAAATTTCAATTTAAAATGTTGAAATTTGAAAATTTAAACTTTAAACATATAATTTGAAATTTAAAATTTTAAAAATTAAATTTATTATAAATTTTAAATTAAGAATAAAAATAAAATTAGATTTAAGCTTATCTTATCTCTAATTTGTCCAATCGATTAAATTCTAATTTAATTTGACTTGAACTTAATCTTAATTTGATCAAATCAAATCAAATCAATAATACAATATTTACACATAAGTTCTCTCACAACTCACTACCTATTAGTAAGTCTTCACTTATAATATTTACACTTTAATATTCCTAATTTGTAATAATTATAAGGCTAAATTACAGAAAGCCCCCCTGTCATATCCCGCTTTTCCACTTTACTCCCTGTCATTAAAAAGTCGACAATCTGCCCCCTCGTAATTACCGAATTGTATTTAGGGGGCAACGACGTTAACGGGAATGGTAAAATGACGAAAATGCCCTCTTTTTTTTTTATTCCGAAGTTTTTTTTTTTTTTTTTTTAATTCCGAAGTCTTTTTTTTTTTTTAAAGGATATTTTCTAAGGTATTTGGGTATATGAAATTATATTTTTCAAAAAAACTGACGGTCAACTGACGGTCAAACTGACGGCGGGGGGTTATTGCACAATTCGGTAATTACGAGGGGGCAGATTGTCGGCTTTTTAATGACAGGGGGGTAAAGTGGAAAAGCGGGATATGACAGGGGGGTTTTCTGTAATTTAGTCTAATTATAAATTAGTTCATTTATCATAATTAAGTTCTCAAGCAATTCAAAAATCACAATCAATTATAGCCTCTTAGCCTCTTATGTGTGTGATCCCAGGTTATATTCTATCTGGTAGCGATCAATTATAGCCTCTTATGTGTGTGATTCCATAGGTTATATTATATCTGATAGCGAGATATTATGTGATCACTACCAATAATATCGATATTCTTTTCGGTGGTCAGAACAATTTCAACTCAATCCAATAAAAACATAGGTTATATTATATCTGATAGCGAGATATTATGTGATCACTACCAATAATATCGAAATTCTTTTCGGTGGTCAGAACAATTTCAACTCAATCCAATAAAAATAATCAATCATCCAGATTATAACGACCCGACCCACTAACAATAATAACTTGTTGGGCCCAAACCACAGCCCAAAATGCTTAAGCCCAATTATTATTACTGGTGTCAATGTCTTATATAAACCCAATCACAATTCCATCAACATCCGATGTCGGACTATTAGGGGCGTCACAGACTCCCCCCGTTTAGGCCTGACGTCCTCGTCAGCCCAAACACACACAACAGCCCAAGATCACCAGGCGATGTAAAACTTGTCTCGCTATTCCTGTCATCTAGATCCGGCTCAGCCGAGACTCGCCACACATTTCCAGCTGGTTATTGGCTCCGATACTAAATATAACGATCCGGCCCACTAGCAATAATAACTCATTGGGCCCAAACCACATCCCAAAATGCTTAAGCCCAGTTATTATTACTAGTGTTCATGTCTCATATAAATCTAATCACAATTCCATCCACATTTGATGTGGGACTATAGGGGTGTCACCCAGATAATTCTGATGAGTCCTACAATCCACCAGTAGCACCTATCAGCATGTAGTGACATTCTAGTAGAATAGAATATTGAACCTCTATGTGTAGTTAACGTGTGATATAATTTTTCTATCAGGAGTTCTGATTAGACAGAGGTTATGGAATTGCTCATTAAACCTCTCCGTCTGTCATATGTCAAATTTATTCGACTCAAGTTTCTAATATCGAAAACCCTTTCCGTTATTTATTTTGCCCTGATCAAGATTTTTTAAATTCGGTCTTATAAATCACATGACTAACTTTCTTATTTACTAAAGGCGATAGATTTTATATAGGTGCATACTCTATTTTTACAACGAAGCTACTGCTGCCAATATGTATCGTAAGGATCCAAATGGCTAGAGATCAAGTATATATACAGTCAAACTATAGTAACCCCATAATAATAGCCGAGACACCGCTAGTTAAAGGACCGGTCACATTACTGCAACATTAAGTAAGTCACTGAAGAGTGAATAGACATCCAGGTGACTTCTCGTGTTGGTCATGCTCGATACTTTTATTCTCCAACAATTAGCTACACATTCGCTTTAGTGTCCCTGCACTGTTGACTCGAGACTCATATACTCTAAAAGAAAAGTGACCTGCACACCAATCTCACCGAATCAATCACGGTCCCTGTGATGATCCATTGATCGGAAGTATTTAAGAATTAATCACCAATGATACATATATCAAATTTTTAACTCTTGTGAATATGTATTATCATCTTATTAATTATCTGAACAATTTATGAACACATATACAATATAAATAAAAATAAAAATTCAATTATATTTATAATGTAAAAAGTTAAATACAAATTTATATTCTAAAAAAAAAAATATGTGTTGGTTTGGTTGACCTTTTAGAGCATACATCTAATAAGTGATTTTCTAAAATTTAGTGAGTAATTGATAAAATTTGATCGAATTCTATATGTTTCTAACTTGAGACCTCAGATCCAACCATTAAACTCTTAACCAACTATAACTGATACAATTAGTAGAATAAAAAGAGCTTACAATTATATTGGATAGGAGGATCTCTAGGGGTTGTTTAGTTCCGGTATTAAATGGGGAATACGGGGGATATTTCCCTTATCCCCCCAAACAAAAATCAGAATGGGAGGATCTGTACTTCCCCCCTTATCCGGAATAAGAGGGATAAGGGGGGAACTGCAGTCTCACCCCTCATCCCGGATAGTGGAACAAGGTTGGGTTTCCCAACCTTTTACCCACCCCTTTTTTTTTTATTTAAATAAAAAAATCTAAATGTTATAATATTTAAATTTATAAAATTTAAAATTTATTTTTTTTTATTTTATAAATTTTAAAATTTTTAACTTTATTTTTTAAATAAATCTAAAATTTAATTTTTTTTAAAATTTAATAATTTTAAAATTTATACAATTTTTTATAGAAAATTTTAAATTATACATTTTTTGAAACAATTAAAATTGAAATTTTTAACATTTATAAATATTTAAATTTGGAGAATTTTTAAATTTTGTAGCTTTTAAAAATTTTAACTTTAATTTTTAATAAATTTAAAATTTTATAAAATTTTAAAATTTCTTAATTTTGAAATTTTAAATTTTGATTTTTAATAAATTTTAAATTTTATACCAATTTTTATATACGAAATTTTGAATTTTTAAAAATTTATAAAATTTCAATTTTAATTTTTTTTTAAATTTTTTTTATATACAAGTAAAATATAAATTTTAATAAATATCTTAAATTAAATGTTTAAAATCATACGAGTAAAATTTTTATTTATTTTAAAAAATTATTGAGGGCAATTTTACCATTTCATATTCCAATTATCACACTAAGCATAAATTCTCTTATCTCTGAAATTAATCTAATATCGAACCAAACACTTTTTACCATAATTTCAGCTAGTTTTAAATTTTATATTTATTTCAAGAACAACTAGTTATCTTTTATCTCACAGGCCATAATAAGATCAAGTATCTTTAGTGTCTAAAATTTTTTGTATGTTTGCATTGTGTAGACGTGTTCACTAACCTACCACTAAAAATGAAAGATTTATATATTGCTAAATTAAAGAAAATCTTCTGTAATATTCCGTTTTTTCACTTTGTCCATCTGTCTTTTAGAAACCTATATTTTGTCCCATCGTAATTACCGAATTGTCTTTAGGGGGCAACAGCGTTAACGGGGGAGGTAAATTGACGAAAATGCCCTTATCTTATATTGGAGAGAAAAGGTAATGGAGGGAAGAGAAAGAATTTCGACTTATTCCCCACCATTCTTGAAGGGTATTTTGAGTATATTCAATAATATTTTTAAAAAAACTGACGGCTTACTCACGGAATAGTGACGGCGGAAGATAAATGCATATTTCGATAATTACGAGAGAGCAAAATATAAACTTTTAAAAGACAAAAAAATAAAATAAAAAAATAAAATATTACATAAGCGTTTTCTATAATTTAGTTTTTATATATATAGTTCAGAATAATAAATAGTGTTTTTCTATGAATATGTCCAATCAGTCGAATATATCATCGATATTCAAATTATTTATAGAATAGTCAGCAGCAGACCATGCGCTGAATATTCAACACAAGTTTGTCAGGAAGGACATGCACTCGTATGAGACCGTTTTGACAGCATGATGGAAGGGAGATGGAGACAGTGATTGAGTGCTTTATGTTGAAAAATTATTTCTATAAATTTTTTATTTTAAATAATAAAAAAGTAAAGTTAGCTATATATTATTAAAAAAATTGTATGATGTATATTTTATCGAGATTTTTTCAAACAAAATTCTATACCTTTAGCTCGTTACTTTCCTTTTCAAACAAAATTGTTTTATTTATTTATTTATTTTGTTTTTTTTTTTTTGCCGAAACTATCCTTCTCACATTAATTGACTCGTACACTAAATTAAATGGATAATTTAATTTCATGAATGGCCCCCTTTGGTAGTGTAATATCACTAATAGCTTTCTAATTTTAATAGTTAAAATTATCGCGAATATTCTTAATTTTCCTAATGTTTAGTCTTTATCTAAAATAGTTATAAAATATTTATTTTACTCTTATCCGTTATATTATTTATGACATTAAATTTTGTATTTAATTTTTTTTAATTAAAAATGACCTCTAAATATTTTATCCATAGTTTTTATCGTCAGCATACATCACATGAATAATTTGAATTTAAAATAAATATTTAAATTTAAATTTTTATATTGATTTTAAATTTAATTTAAAATTTAAAATTTAAATTTAAATTTATATTTTGAATTTGAATTTAAAAATAAAAGTTTAAATCTAATGTGACGCCCTGCTTTCCAAAAATCACCAACCCTAAAGCTATTCTAATTCTAGAATATTGTTTAAATCTCTTAATCTCTTGAGCCTAACCATTATTCATAATCGAATTAAGAAATTCAGTCATATTATATTTTCTATATAAAATTATTTTAAATTCCTAGATGTCACATTCTTCTATCTTTCATGACGTTCTCGTCTAACTCAAACATTCTCACAAACACCCAGCGATATGAGATTTGACTTACTAGTTTTAATTTTTCTTATATGATACAACGTTTCATTCACAACGATCATTGTCGGGAGCTGCACTCTGTTTGCTGTATGACTCTCTAATACCAACTGTGACGTCCTACTTTTCGAAGAGTCACCTACTCTAAAGCTACTTTAACTCTAGCACACACAACTCTCTTAATCATTTAAACCTAACCACTGCCTAAAATAATATTAGCGGAGTAAAAGGATTAGTCATATTACACTTTATATATATGACTATTTCAAATCCCAAGTATGTTATATCGAAATAAATTCAAAATTTAGATTTGAAAGTAAAATTAAGTATAAAATTTCAATTTGAATTCAAAATTAAATTTGAATTTAAAATCAAAATTTAAATTTGAATTCAAATTTAAATGTAAATTTGAATTTAAATTTGATATTTCAATTCAAAATTAGATTATAAATTAGAACTAATCTAAAATCAAAATTTAAATTGAAATTTGAATTAAAAAATTTTACCCGCAAATTTTGAAACTATTTCGGGATATAATTGGCTTTTTAAAACTTAACTAGTTTTCAGTTAGCTTGGAACCAAGGTTAAGAAAACACCCTGCCACGTGTTTTAATGGGAGTGACATTTATGACATATATTTTAAATTTTTTGTGAAATAATTATTTTTTTTTTTAATTTAAAATACTATACAAAATACTAACATATTAACTACTTACAGAAAATCATTTCTCTTTGTAGAGAGTGAATGATGAAAATGACTGTAAAAAGAAAAATACTAGCAAAATAATATTATACTTAAATATCAGCAAATGCTATACGTACATTCAAAAATAGATATATAATATATATTTTATTTATTCGGTGACGAGACTTAACTATTAATCATTTCGAAGTAACATACGAAATTCATTCCATTCCTGAATTGGTGGAGTGTATGATAGGGGTGCCAACGAGCCGAGCACGAGCGAATTGGGAACGGTTCATGTTCGGCTCGAGCCGAACACGAGCTGGGACTCGTTTAAATATCGAGCTGAAAAATTCGGTCCGTATTCGGCTTATTTATTAACGAGTCGAACACGAGCTGGCTCGCGAATAATAAGTTTAATTTTTATTTTATTATTAATATAAAATTAAAAAAAATTAAAAAATTAAAATTTTAATCGAATAATTAAAATTTATAAAAAATTAATAGTATAAAATCTAAATAGTAATATATATATATATATATATATATATATATATATATATATATATATATATATATATATATATATATATATATATATATGTTTGAGCTGTTATCGAACCGAACACGAGCGAGCTGATCCCGGCTTGTGTTCGATTCGTTTATTAAACGAGCTGAAAAATTCGGCTCGTTTACTAAACGAGCGATTCGATCTCGAGCTTATTTTGAGTCGAACACGAACTGATTCGCGAACAACGAGCTGGATTATCATCCCTAGTGTAAGATGCATACTTCATTTGGGATGTACAGTTAATATTTTTTTTTCTTAAATATTACTTTGTTGCAAATTACTCCCGGTTAGATTATAATTTACCGAAAGTCTCTTCAGTTGGAAAACTTGCATTTTTACCTTTTAGAGGGTGGCCAGAAAGTAATACCACTTTAGCAGCAGAATAAAAAAATTAAAAGATAAATGTGCAAACAATTTCCAAACTTCAACAGATTTATAATTTATAAATTATTAAGTTATGCATTCATTTGTTAGATCCGGTTCATGGAATATCTGAAAGAGGGCTTGAAGTTGTTTTTAATTGGATACGTGATCTTGTGGATATAAAATATTTTAATAATATATTTAATTAATATTTTATATTTTATAATATTTTTGTCCTAATTATTAATTAAATAAATTTAAATAAATAATTTGAATAAGTTAAATAGAAATAATTTAAATTAGTTTATGTACAACATAAATTTTTATAAAAACTTATTATTAATTAAATTATTTTATAAAGGCATAAGTGTGTAAAAAGTAGGGAAAAAATATTAAAATAGTTATAAAAGTTTTATATAAATTAAAATTTTAGTTAATTTAATGATATATTAACTGCTAGTTATCAGTTATTTAATTTTAATTTGTAAAAATTAATTATAATTATTAAAGTAGGTCAAATTCTGTACAAAATTTATAAACATTTTGTTTAATTAACAAAATTAATTATAAAAATAAAAAATGATAAAATATCAATTTAAAAAATAAATTTGAGGGGTATATTTCAAAACCTCCTAATAGTTGAGGGGGTCTTCACATATTTTTTACCAATTTGAGTGGATCTCAATTCAAAAACATTAGAGTTGAGGTTATCTATATATTTGTGCACACATTAAAGGAGGATATATACTATTCCGTGCATCGGGTGTACAAGTAAATTTTGTCCATTTTATTTCTAAAACTTTCAATATAAATATTTAAAGTCTATAATTTTTTATATAGAGACTTTCTATATATTATGGATCATATCTTTAAATTTAAAATTTAAATTTATAGTATTAATTATTAAAAATTAGGGTCCATGTATGTAACATTAATAGACCAGGTGCATGCAAATTTTATTTTTGAAGGTGTGTACTTATATCTTATACACTGCATGGATAAATCTCTATAGTTGAAATTTAAACTTTTCAAAATTTTGTAAATAGGCTTTTTTTTTTTTATATAGTGCACACTATATCTATTAAATTATATCTTAATTTTGAAATGTTATAATTAAAAAACAAATTTAATATATGTAATATTTCAATAGACCGGGTGCATGTAATACTTTTGAAGTTGAGATGGTGTCACATTCTGAATTACAAATAAAGTCTCCGGATATGCCAACAGACTTACCATATGCACAAAAAACCTGACAACAAGTATTAGAAGTCTATAGCTACCTGTCTATAGCTACCCGTGACGAAGCCATATGTAGACTGAGAGCGACATAACCTAACTTAATTTTTAAAAGCGTTAATTACATACGACTTTCTACAAACATATCGAATAGCAGATATATTTCTATAAAGTTCAATTTTTTATATTTATTTCTTCAAAAGTCTATTATTATTCATATATATCCCTACCGTCTATCTCTGTTAGAAAAATCTAGTTAACCATAGGTTAAATACTTAATCTTGATTAGTTAGTGAGGTAAATTTATCTTTTTACCCTTTTAGATATTTCTGCATTATTTTTTGAAGAAAATAATTTTTAAAAGCGTTAATTGCATACGACTTCCTGCAAACATATCGAATAGCAGATATATTTCTATAAAGTTCAACTTTTTATATTTATTTCTTCAAAAGTCCATCGTTATTCATATATATCCCTACCGTCTATTTCTGTTAGAAAAATCTAGTTAACCATAGGTTAAATACTTAATCTTGGTTAGTTAGTGAGGTAAATTTATCTTTTTACCCTTTAAGATATTTCTGCATTATTTTTTGGAGGAATATTTTTGAAAGGGCAAAACTGTCATTTCACATATAATCTGTTAAAAAATAAATAGTGAACTAACAATAATAAACCGGAGGGATATATATGAATAACGTTGGATTTTTGAAGGGATAAATATGAAAAGTTGAACTTTGTAGGGATATATCTGCTATTCGATATGTTTGCAGGGAGGCGTATGCAATTAACCATTTTTAAAATGTTCACTTTAGATTTCTATATTGCTATTGACTTAAAAAATAACTAGTAATAACTAAACAAATGTTATGATAATGATCTATATATAAAAAGTTTTTTAATATGTATCATTAGAGATTTTTTTTTTTTAAAAAAAATATATGCACCTGATACACCATACATCATACTATATGACATTCATAATGCTTGTATATTAAATATATAAGAAGTTATAAATTTAAGTATATATTATTTAAGTATCTAATAGTCCTAAAAACAAACGGTGGAAAAAAAAAATATTATAGACTATAAAATATAGATATCTAAAAATTATAATTATTGATATACATGTACTTTGAATGGCATCAAGTATACTTTACAAATTCAATTTTAATTTTAAGTTTTTAAAATTGTATAGCTTTTGGTCCTCCAGAAATTAAATTCTGGCTTAGCTCCTGATAGCTACACAAATGCGAAGAGTCCACAATTATCAGGTATCAAAGCATAATAGAAGTTGAAATATAGAGCATAATAGAAGTTGAAATATAAAGCAACACTATGTACAAATATGAACAATCTGCTACCCAAAAGAACTAATAATGACTGGGTTCTCCACTAACTCGGTTGACTCGGAAAAGAGATGATATCTATCTAGCGATTCTTTTACCTCTGACAGATGCGACAGGAGTTGAGGGCTTTGAAAAATAAACTACAAAAGGGGCGTGTGAACTACTGAACCGTAGGTCCTAGTGGGTACAGTCAGTAGTGATAATGATCTACCCACTATATTTACTAAAGACAAGATAGCAAATGAAGCTGAAAGAAAGTTGAATATAAGTTGAATGTAAAAACAGATGTAGTAAATAAACTATCTTGCCTCTATACTGTAAGTTTATAGATTAACTCTACGATTTAAATAGGTAAAATTATACCTAGAGGGGGGTTAATAGGTGTAATGATAAAACAAACAATCTTAGTGAAAATAAAATAAATGTGAAAATTTAAAATCAACACACCAAAATTTTTACGTGGGAAAACTCCTTTTGAAGTAAAAAACTCATAGGATAGATCACATGAAAAATTCATTAGGAGAAATCAAAGTACAAGATGATATAAGAATCCTGAACTCAATCTTTACCGTACACTCGTAGTAGAACTCTTTTGTTAGTTCATAGCACGTCACGAATCCTCGCCTCAACCTTACTGTACACTCGTAGTAGAACTCCTTTGCTGGTCCATAGCACGCATCCTTGCTTCGAGCTCGACTTCGAATCCACGAAGCCTCCACCGACTCCTCGATTCACACGCGAATCATCTCGCCAACGATCCTTTCGAAACTTGTAGAAAGTAGTTGGTGGTGA